>CM075806.1:104610633-105045633 GCA_037975025.1 Excoecaria agallocha | reverse complement strand
TCATAGTCTTTCCTATGACTCTATTTCCAATTTTGGGGAACTTAGAGAGCTCTTCACTATAAGATTCATTGTTCAAGTGAAGACTCCTAAGATTGTCAATGATTTAGTAAATCTGAAATAGAGGAAAAGATAACGTAAGGTTTTAAAGCATATCTTAATAGGATTATTATATAGTGGAGAGAAAGGTTTAAGGTTTTAGTGTAAAAGAATTGTTAGTAATGCAATTGGAATGTAATCGGTATTAATCATACGTGAAAAACAATTTTATAAATTGGCAATTTGGGGGCAAATGTGCTTTATGACTAAAGAAGAAAGGAGAAATGTATTAAAAGAAGTTAATAAGGTGTATAATTAGTAATTAAGACTAATAAGAGGGAGCAAAGTGTAATTTTAAAGTGGTCAAACACTAGACCAATGAGAGAGGGACATTTAGCTATTTTAGAAGAATGGAGAGAAAGTGAGAAAAAGGAAGACATCTACCCCTTTTTGTGTGTGAGTTGACAGGTCACTTTTGTCCAAAGAATCCAAACCATTTTCTTCTTCATCCCTAGATCATTCTCTTGCTTATATTTAGCTTCAAGAGTTTATGCATCCTAGCTAATTTAAGGTAAGTTTTTATGGGATTTTTGGCTCAAGTTTAGTCCTTTATTTGTTCTAAACAGGAGGAATAGGAATCACAGATGGGATTTGGATTTTAATGTGTGTCTGTGACATGTTTTAGTTGGAAAATCTAACAACAGTAAAGTGAAGGAATGAGAAGGAGCCTAAAGGAAGGGTTGGAACTTGCCAATGATTTTTAGGAGTTTTCATTTTCTTTTGTTATATGTTTAATCAATACAAGATGATTTTTGTATTATAATTGTTATGTTATTAATGGTGAAACTAGGTAATGATATTTTTATTGCATGAGAATGACAATTATGCATGCAAAAGTGACTTAGTGAAAATTCTACCCAAGGTTCACTTAAACCAGTTTTAATGTAAAGGGAATAACTCTCTCTATAGATGTCTAATTAAGGTGATTATAGTTGGATATGAAATATAAGACATAGATCTACAACTTTGTAGAAAAAAAAACCTGAATCTATCCCTAAAGTGTTTGAAATGGAACTTGACATTGAATGACCTCTACTACCCTATCATCTAGAGCAATCTATACTATTTTATAAATATCTTGAGATTTAGAGGTTTAAATGCAATTATTTTTACTATATTGAAAACTGGAGACATAGAAGAACAACTTTACAGAAGACCATTTTGCTTGAAAATGATGTTTATTTAGTCTAAAATAGCATACAAGTTGAACTTGGAAATCTATCTTTAGGATTCTTGGGGTGGAAGGGACTGCACGGTTACAACCAATTCATAACCACTATGAGCCTTTACATAACAAAATTTACACCTACCCCATGGTCATGATAAATCATTTGCCACCATAACCCTACCTTATTTTCTTCTATACTTGATTTTTAGGCCCCAAATTGTCATTGAAGATTACCTAAACCTTCCCAAACATGTTTAGAGAATTTGAAACATAAAAGCAAGGGTAATATGTGCCATAGATGTATGTAAAGCATAATAAAGTATTGAAATAAATTTATAGACTAAATCTTAAAACATAAGCATTTGTACAAGTAATAAATTTGAGTGATCATGATAAATGGTATGCATAATGTTACATATTGCATGACAAATGATAATCATGTTAATGTGTATTTTAAGTATATTTGAAGTGTAAGTGAATATAAATTGTTTAGTGATTTTTTAGATTCTTTATTATATGTATAATCTTTGTGATTCTAAATGTATTAAAGTGTGATATTCTTGAGTGAACAATGACTTATTGTAAGCCTGAAATTCACATAGTCATGCATAGATAGAAATGCCTATAAGGGAATAGTGATTGTAGTTGCTAGTATTGACATCAAAAGGTGTCTAGTGTTCTGATACCTATTGGTATCTAGTGACTTAAGACTAATATATCTCTAGTGTTTGATACTACTCATTGGTATCTAATGTTTGTACCCGTTATCCACCATCAGTTGAAACTCGGGTGATGAAAGTGATTTAAACTTTTGCATGAATATTAGTGAATGATTAATAGCATAAATGTTTTAGTACCTTATGGTAATGTTAGTGTTTCTTATTGAATGTTATAGTGAAATGAAAGAATTATTTGAAGTGTTGTTTAATGTATGGAACTATCATAGAGAATGCATATGAGTGGTGATATGATAAAACTCTGCTAGTTATTAAATGTTATTATGTCTTGTCATTGGCATATTATATTATTTGTGTTTGCGACTTCAATAAAAAGTTCATTGCATTACTTTATTCCCACTGAACTATTGCTCAACATTGGTCTTTTTTTGTGTAGGTATACAGGTGTAAATCTAAGGAGCTAGTTTTCAACTCAACATCTACGGGCCACTAGGAGAAGGGAGAGTGAAGACAATTTTGGTATTTAGCATAGTAATTTTGTAAGATGTTCAATGTAAAGGGTATAAAATATATGCAATGAATTATTCTATAAATACGTTTAAGTATACTAAATTTTATATGTATATGTGATCTTGTGCAAGTAATTAAATAATGTAATATGTAAATATAAAGGAAAATAGAGCGAGCATTACAGAGAAAGCCTCAGAGATTACATTGATAGATTCCAAGCTCTAGCATTAAAGATAAAAAATTTACATCCTAAGATGGCTACCACAACATTTTCGAGGAGTATTAGAAGTAAGCCACTATTTTAGTCACTAACAACCAATCCCCTAGCTGATTTTAGTGAACTAATGGATAGGGCAAACCAATTTATACAATTGGATGACATTCTAAGACCTAATTTATAGGCATTTTAGATGGGCATGCTAGGATTCTTGAAGCCTTGATAGAGGTAAAGCCCCAAAAAGTTCAGGTAAAAGGAAAGACTTTTAACCCTTTCAATCTAATAAGAGAAGGAATGTTCCACTGAAAACTTGCACTCCCTTTAATTTAAAGCCCTCAAAGGTACTATTATGGATCAATAGCTATAATAATAAGGTGAATTGGTCTAAGAAAATGTTTGACAGATCTAGCCCATACAGGGATAGATCAAAGTACAATAACTTTTATAGAGATATAGACTGAAAAGTGCAAGGCACTCAAAGAAGAGATTGAAAGGTTAATCCAGAAGGGCTTACTAAAAAGGTTCATAGGTTAGAAGCCCAAAAGCCCATACTGTTATATTGAGGCTAGAGAAAAAATATCTGATGATGACAAGGATAAGGACCGAAGGAAGCTGACCCCTCAAATCAACATAGGCAGCGTTCTGGCATGGTAAACATCTTTGCTGGGGAATCCCTTTTATGGATAAGATCTGAGTAAGTGGAAAAAGGGATAGAAGGGAATATACTTCTATACCCATGGTAAAAACATACCCTCTATTACCATATCCCCGTGGCATGCTTGAGACCTCAAATTTCCCTATAAATATGCCTTGGTAGTACAAATAGCAATCCATAACTTTGAAGTTAAAAGGATCCTAGTTGATAATAGAAGTGCTGTCAATGTATTTACCCTTAATGCCTACAAAAAGATAAAGCTTTCGATCAACAAACTTAGATTTGATTACATTCCCCTGATAGGCCACATTAATGTTACAATTCTTATCGTTGGTTCTATCAATCTTTTCACTAAGCTGGAAGAAGAGGCCACTATTCACACATGTAAATCTACCTTTATGTGTTCATTGATATGCCATTTGCCTATACCGCTATCTTTGGCAAACTGCTACTTTTCTAGCCTGGTGCAGTCACCAACATCAAATATATGGTGATGAAAATTCATGTCAAATAAGGGGTAGCCATATCGAGAGGCAATTAGAAGGCCATTACAGAAGCTTATATAGCCATGTTAAAAAAGGTAAACAAGCCTCATATGTGGTGGAGCCTAAAGAGAAGAAGGATAAAGGGAAAGCAAAAATGCATGCTAATAAAGATCTAATCTAGTATGAGGTAGCTTCTAAAAAATGCATGGTGATCCAATCAGGTATAGATAAGAGAACAATAGTAGACATTTCCTAGGTGTTGATGATAAATCAAATATCCTATATGTGGTCACCAGAAGATAGCCATAGCTTCGACCCAGTCATCATTGCACATAAGCTTAACATGGATCCTAGATTTTCACCTGTATGTACCTAACAGAAATAAATTTATTACTGAAGAGTTGGATCGATTCCTTAAAGTTGGAGTCATCCGAGAAGTGCAATATCCTGATTTGCTTGCAAATATGGTGGTACAACAAGTTTAAAATGTGTGTGGCCTTTACAGATCTAAATTGAGCATTCCTCAAGGATAGCTATCCTTTATCCAGTATAGATCAGCTAATCAATGCCATAGCTTGTCATGAAATCTATTCACTTCTTGATGCATATGTAGGATATCATCAAATCCTTATATGATGATTGGACCAGAAGAAAACAAGATTTATAGCACCCCAAAATTTGCATCTGACATGCATGGTACATTCTAGAGTATGAATAATAAGCTTACAATAGTTTTCAAAGCCATTAGAATAGAATAGTACAATAAAATTTAAAAGTGCCTAAGTGTTAAACGTGCACAAGCTAAGGAAATATGAGGAAGGGTGACCTGATGGGAAGTTTTACTTAACTATTAGAGGATAAAATAGGTGTTAAATGGAGTCTAGAGATATAATTTGGGAAAAAATTGAGCTTAAATGGATCCTCAAGTAAGACAGTGAAGATTCTACTTAGTACTATAAATTCAGTTAACCATAAGTTTGACTGAATCTTAAAATATTTCAAAGACCTTCAAAAAATTATTTTGATCATATATACCCATTATAAATAGCATAAATGAGCTACTGGACATGAAAAATAAATTTTCTGATAGTTTCAGAATTTTGAGTTTCGGATCAGCTGATTTTACCTTTTAAAGCTGGAAGTATACTGAAATGATGTCAGAATGACTTAAAATTTTTAACCACATACTCATACATGTATTATTACATACGAGGTAAAATTTAGAGCATTATGTGATTTCAAAAAAAATGGTGAAAATCAAGGTTAAATTAGATAGGGGGCTTAAATGCTATATTTAGTTCATCTAAGGGCATAATTGTTATAATAAAATGAGCCATGATCACCTACATGCATTAGTATGGCATAAAGAAGGGTAGAAGCCAATGAAACCTTGACAAATGGCTTAAAAAATAAGCAATTAGATTAAATAGTAAATGGAGGAATCTTGACCATTGATTTGGTGGAATTAAGGGAAGCTTAGAGAGGTCTAGAATCCTCTACAATTCTACCTAAAAATCTACCATCTTCCCCCATTTCTCTTGAGAAATCCAAACAACCATTTCATTTGGTTCTTCACTATTTTTCCTTTATTTCTTCAAACTTTCACTAAATCTCAAGCCCTAATTCCACCCATATACATTAAAAAGCATCTTATTCATCTTGGAAATTTAATTAAAGCAAAAGAAAGCTTGGAGGTTGAGAATTTCTAGTGAGAGAAACTCACCCTAATTAGGTAAAGTATTGAGTCTTTGTTAGATTTAATTGGGGATTTTGATATTATTTTGCAGAGAATAATTAGTATGATTATTTGGATGCAATTATATGTTAAATTACATAATATAAACTCATGATTTCCTACTCTCTAAATTCATCCTAAAGGTGAATCTTAAGAGAAAGAAAAGAGCAAAAAAGTGGAAGGTGAGAGAGAAGAGAAATAGGTGATTTCAAGCTACTCTAAGGTTAGTGGATAGATTTCTACACTTAATTTCATTTAGTTCTTTGAATTTTTCCTAAATATCACATTATGTAACTATATGAATTTAAAGGGAAATAAGAAATAATTTAAGATAACATAGTAAAATGATATTCTAACATGAAATAAGCATGAATTGAAATAAAATAAAATATATGAGGGAAGAATATGCCTTGGCCGAATTATAAACTATATTGTATAACATGCTAATTTGATGTTTATATGCATATTAAGCATAAAATGTATAGTACAAGGATAAATAAGTACACCATGCTTGATTTAAGCTTGAAATAACATATGGACATAATGTTCATCATGTGAAAATAATGATGTATTATTATGTAACCAAGAATTATCAATGTAAAATAAGTGTATATCAATATATAATTACATAATTTGATCTTAGGAACATATATAGAATGAGAAAGAATAAGAAAACACATGGCATACATGAACTCCTAATGAAGCTGAATGGCATACCTTACGAAAATGCCATGCTTTCGTCATGTTTGATTGTTATTAATCATGCATGTTATAGTTACATATGTAATATTAATGAATGCATGAAGAATGATGATGTATGATATGATACATAATGGAAATAACATAAAGGTTAGTGTAGAAATATGACATAAGGTGAAATAATTAGTTGCCCTTAGTGAATAGTGGGTAATCCAAAATCATAGGATATAATGGCTAGCCATAAGGATCCATATCATTTACCGCAGTACCATAACGAGATTAGATTTCTACTAAGGGCTGGCTATGCTTAAGTAGTCGCCTCACACATATTAAGGGATGGCTATGCTTAAGTAGTCACCTCAGACATACAGTTATATAGTAAATTCATATAGTCATGTTGTCCTCATCCCACATATCCTATTCAAGAATTTTCACTGGTCACCATAAAGGGTAAAATTGTTAATATACGATAAAATAGGGATCAAATGGTAAATCATACATAAAAGATGTCATAAAGGTGATTAAATAAGAAACAATACAAAAAATGCAATTAATAATTTTAAAAAGGGAAAATTGTAATTATGCAAAAAAAAGGGATCAAATGGTAAATTTTGCATAAAGATGTCAAAAAGGTAACTAAATAAAAAATAATGTGAAAAATATGATTAATAGTTTAAAAAAGGGTAAAAATGTAATGACATGATAAACCAGGGGTAAAACCATAATTTAGCATTAGAAATGTGGTTAACAAGATTAAAATAGTCAAATAAGTAAGGCAAAATTATAATTAATGGAAAAGTTTAGGGATGAAAATATAATTTACCACTTCAAGAGTCATAAGGATCAAAAAGTAAATGTTTCACTTAAAATAAAATGAAGGTCAAAGGAAGCAAAAAAGTGTAAAAATGGAGGTCAAACAAGGTCAAATATGATGAATAAAAAGTTTAGGGATTTAATTATAATTTTACATTCAAGTAAGAATTATGTAAGATTTAATAAGAAAATAAATATAAAAAGGACTAAGTAGTAAATTTAGACAATAAGAGAAGTTAATTAAATTAAATTAGCAAAAAGTAACACTAAAGGGCTAAAATGATAATTTATTAAAAATAATTTCTTTATGTGGAATTCAAATATCTCATATTTAGATATTTGTGAATGTGGAATTTAGATATCTCATATTTTAGGTTTTGGATACTTGATATGTAATGTATTATGTTGTATTATTGATGTTAATTAATAGTGTTATATAAGGTATGCATGAATGGCGAATTTGTGATTGTGTTGCGATGATGATGGATAAATGATATTAGGAGTGCTATGAATGCTATTGAAGTATTAGAGGTGGAGGTTGACTTTTGGGAGTGTTAATTTGCCAATTTACAAGTTTGGATAGCAAGGTTTATAAGTCGTTATGCTGCTGAAATTTATACCAAATGAATAGTAACCTCACAACACTAGTAGAAAAATAAAATCCAAAGGTTAAGTTAAACAATTAACCAACAATAAAAAAGGGTAATTTAATTAGTAATCACATGACATCATTAATAATAATACATAGTGTATGAAAAATCATTGATGAAAATATGGTGTTATAAGCTTTATTAGTAATGAGGGCATATATTGCAATAATTTGATGCCCTTCTATAGACATCAAGTTCCGAGACAGCTTAAATCAGAGTTACCTAATAAGGAAGCACTATTTATATTATGAACGAAGAAAGAAAACTATGAGTCTTATCTTTGATTTCCACAAAGTTTTTTTTAAAGTTTTTATCAAGCTTTGTCCTTTTACATTTTTAGGAGCTAAAATGAGGTTTTAAAGGAAAAAATCACCTTTTCTTATTAACAGACTCCATTCTGTGGTGATAGACACCCTATCCATATGTGTTGATAGATAGGTTGCTAGTATGTGGTGACAGACATCCTACCAGTCTATGGTGGGATTTCTAAATTTACTTTCCACGTTTTCACAACGAGAAAGAGGGGATTTTTAGGGGGAATTTTATCTAAAATATGATTTTATTTCTTAGGATCAGATAAAGGTTTTAAATCTCAAAAATAAGAGTTATAATTGATGGAATATGACATGGTATGATAATCATGATAGCACAGCGGAAAAACAAAAATTTTATCATGCATACCATACATATCCAAAACTAGGAATGAAAACATGCAATTTTAGGGTTTTGAAACTTACAATAGATGATGCCTTTTTATTCTTTGGTTTTGTGATGTCCAGCAACCAAGATGCCTTTATCCACCTTAGTTCTCGATCACCAATGCCAAGGAACAGCCTTTTGCGCCACTCCCTCTATTCTCACACACACTTGCACCGACGGCTTAAAATCGAGATTGCTAGCTCTCTTTTTCGGTATTGTGTAATGGTTATAGTTTGAAGCTACAAAACTTGATTTTGTACTTCTTTAGATTGCTATTACTGCTCAATAACACAAGAGAATGAGGAACAATCCTTTCTCCTTATGAAAAATTGAACAAAAGAATTAAGAGAGAGAGAGTCACTATACACGAGTTACTATTCATGCCACAAAAAAAAATAGGTTTAGGGTTTTATTTCTTTTAATATATATGCTTATCCTTTGGCAAGTCATTAATCTGAATTCAACTATCCTAAGATAATTAATTCAAACTCTATCACTTCCTAAAGATAAGTAATATATTTTGAATTAAACTCCTTTGAATTTAAATTCAAATTTGAAATAAAACATAAGACATTTAAATAAATGAAATCACTTAATTAAATATATAAGTGATTTAATTTAATTTAAATTCCTTTAGGCTTTAATATTCAATTAACTTAATTAACACAAGATAATTAATTAATTGAAATTAAACCTTATGGGCTGAATTTCTCTCTCTCATGGACCAAAGCCCAATAGCAATATTATAACCCATTACATACATTAATTTGACTTTAATTAAAAGCCCAAATTAATGTCCAATACTTAATTTAAATATTTTAAGCCCAATGCTTTGTGTGCGATCCTATAGGTCCATTTAATGTTGGCAATGAATTAATAAATTAATTCAAAGGCTATATATATTCTCTAGCAAGATATTATAGCATTCCAAATTAAATGAAAATGCATATGGCATTTGGTGACCTAATGTAATTTCGCATAGTCCCTTACCCATAAATATCAGAATTAATATAAGGCATGGAACTAGTCATCCTTATATACATTAATTCATTTCTTGATATTCCAGTGACACTGAACTCTCAGATAAATAATGATTACTCATTATTTCATCTCGGTATGGCCATACACTTCTCAGTTCACTGATCAAGTGGCCGGTGATATTTTTCTCTCTTATCGAGAGGGGTAATCCCTTCACTTCTCTCATGCTCTCTAACATGAATCAGTGCATACCCAATCATACCCGTACTTGTCACTCTGTTACGAGCACGTTAGGTGTATGTCAAAGTACACAGTAATTCATAAAGAGTTTCATAGAGATTTCAGGTCTAAGAACTCCGATACAAAACTTGCATATGAGAAACACTTATGACTTGTACCATGTAGTGTTCTTATGAGCGGATCGAATCCAGATACCATGTTCTTTAACATGTATCTATGATCTCTGATTGACACTCTTGTCCTAATGATCTGTAAGACAGAACTCATAAGATCAGAGAGAGCATACTAGTCTTAATTAATTTGTTATTCCCATAACAATGACTGACTAGGGATATTTAGAATGATGTCTCATTTGTTTCAAGGTCTTACAATCCATGTGCCTCACACATGATAACTT
The DNA here is from genome assembly GCA_037975025.1 of Excoecaria agallocha. Lineage (NCBI taxonomy): Eukaryota > Viridiplantae > Streptophyta > Magnoliopsida > Malpighiales > Euphorbiaceae > Excoecaria > Excoecaria agallocha. Next base: position 105,035,614 of record CM075806.1, on the reverse strand, counting down.
AAACCGAAATGACATTCTTGGATAGTTTTATCAATTGATATGCACAGGAATACAAAAGATAAAACTAATGCCTCATTTTATTAATTTCAAGTGTTTCGTTACAATGCATTGGGGCTAGGGCTTACACTAACAATAATTGGACTCAAAAACTCCTTTAAATAAATGGAAAAACCCTAGGTTTTAGGGAGAACTTCTTTTTTTTCTTTTGGTGGCTAAAAATTTTGATTTTTTAGGAATTTTTGGAGCGAGCCATTCTTTTAAGAGGATAAAAAATTTGATTTTTATCTTTTGAAGAAAAAGGGCAAAGATCTTCACATTATTTTTTGAGAAAAAATCATTCTTTTTACATAATAAAAATATTTTCATTCTTTTTATCAATCGTGGAAATCAATAAAAGATGAACTTGGTGCACATTTCTTTAACCTTCTAAAAAGCAACTAAGGGTAATATTCTGAAATTTGACACCTAAACTTTAACCCTTGATTTCCTTTGATTTTTAGGTGCCTACTACTAGTTTTGGGTGCCTAGAGTTCATTTTTGCTGTTAATTTTAGCATTTGAGGCGAAAATATTTGAGTTTATGTTGATAAAGAATTCGGCCTTTGAAGAATTTCAAGAGGAGGAATTACGAAAAGCAGATAGTATGCATGTGTTATATGATGGAGTATGTGGATATGTCATGTGATTGGATATAAACTGTTGTGACTTAGAGAGGCTGTGTTATTGTCTGTTTTTCAGGTGGATTAGTTAAGATTATAGCCGTTATATTGCCAAATTTTTGTAAAATGCATAGTATAAACTAGACAGTTATAGGTCAGCGATTGATAGGAGTTAAGTATGAAAGGAGGTTATTATGTTAATAGAAGTTAGGTGGAAGAAGGATATTAAGTTTTAATGGAAAAGCTATTGGTTGGTAAAAAAAAAATTCCGACCATTTGCATCATTTGATAAGACTGTTACAAAATGTAACACCCTTACTGTAATAGTTTTATTGGATGTCCCCACCTTTTACTTTAATAATAATTAATTGGCACGTAATTGCATTAATTCATTGTGTAAAAGTATTGTCTATTTGTTCTTATTTTTTATGCCATGATTATTTTAATTAAATGTTATTTTAGTATTTCATCATGATTGTATGAATGTGATTAAAATATGTAGAATGTCATATTTTAGGATTTTTCATCATTGACACATAATTATTTTTCTTGATTAAAATTCTATATTTTTTATGTGTTAATTAATTGTTTAACGTGTTTTAAATTTATATTTGAGTCTTACAGTTAGATTTGGCATGATTAGGACATAGATTATGCATGATTAGATTAAAAATAGATTTTCTTTGATTTTAGTTTTTTTTTTCATTTTGTCTATTCTGCACGCGTTTGACAGGAAGCAGGCCCTGATGTGACTGACGGGACATTGTGGGACCTTATTTCCATCATGTCTCTTACCTTGTGCTTGGTTGTCTGTCCTTTTGTATAAGTTTTATGTGGGTGTCTTTTAGCCATTTTGATGTCGTTTTGTATGTTTCATTGATTTAACTTTATTTACATGATTATTTATATTTTTAATTCTACCACGTGTATTTTGCATTCTGTTTGTTCAATTTATACATGTCTTAACATTCATTATGTTACCATTTTATTTTCTTTTTGTATGATATAATACTAGCCATTTATATTTCTTGTATTCTTTTGAGTAATTAATGTTGCATGTGCTTGGAAGATTATCACACTTGGACAGCTTTTAATCTTGCATTTACCTTTTTTTTGTTTATTGTTTTAATTATTTCCTTTCATTTAGTAATTATTTATTTGGATGTAGTCTTTTGGGGTTTATAATAGCTTAGTAATAAATGTTTTTCATACGGTAACATAAAAAATTGACTTAAAATCATTTTCTACTAATTAATTTGGATTTTCATAATAAAATGGACCAATATCCAAGTTTTCAACCCAAAATCATATAACAAGTAAAAAAGACCTCTTTTTGTAAAATATGCATGAGGAAATCAATATTCTCAAATCAGTAAATGCCCTAATTTGTGTATGTTAACTTGCTTATCTTGTTTTTTTGTTGGATGATTTGCTTATATTATACTTTAAGTAGATTTCTTTGTTTCGTTTGACTATTTACCACTTTCTTACGTGTTTGGTATGTTTATTTATTTATTTATGTTGCACATTGTGTGATAGGAGATAATTGCTTAATATTGAAAAATCATTTATAAAACAACACCTAACCGAGATATAAGTAGGAGTGATGTCCCGAACACCATCTCTGATTGGGCATCAAAGGTTCGATTCTCTTTCCCAACATTTTGGTGGGTGACAACTCTATGATATCTGCCTCTTGGACCCACTTAGACACAATTTTAGTTTGATCATCAACAATGGAATTGGATCTCAACCCTCTTTTATTATGAAGTGGCAAATCTATGAATTTTATGAGCCTTGTCCGAACTTGGTGTAACACCCTATACCCAAATATGAAATTGAGTATTGGAATATCACAACTAATGTCTTGTTTACTATATTATCAATTGGTTCCCTTATCACTCATCTCAATGTCAACAAACATCATTCATATTCAATAATTATTACGATAAACCTTGATATTATTCTTTCAAAGCATACATAAAATCTAAAAATCTCTCAAAAATAATTACGCACACACACACACACACACACACACACATATATATAATCTGACTTTAAAACCTACTCATCATACATATACATGTTATATATACCTATATATTAAATTATTTTCTTCCCAATTTGACTTCTTTAGCATCTTGTACCTGTCCCTTCAAACTCCTATCTGTTCTTTTAAGTATTTGTGTGCAGTAAATAACTACATGCTAAGTATAAAATGCTTACTGGTGGATACCAAACTAATAAATTTCACAAGCATGAACACATATAATTAATTTTATTTTTAACTAACTTACACTTATTGTCTTAATTTATTTTCCTTTATTTTCTTAGATCTTTATTCCTATATTAAATCCTACTTATAAATTTAGTGTCTTAATTGTTTCTATTGATCTCCTAACCAAATTATTACCCTTATTTCCTTTTTATCTTCCTTTCAATTTCAATATGTTATCCTTATTTTGTTTTTTTTTATGTTTGTTCATCACGTCATTCCTAATACATACATATCATCATTTAATCATCATGTCACCTTTATGAAATCATTTTAGCATCGAAATTATTATTGGCTACTTGTTTCTAAATCTCATGCTTAAATTATTATTTAGCTCATACTTTCCTATATTGGTCTCAACATTTCAATTTATCATTTATTTTCTTGGCTTAGTCCTCATTATTTGATTTTTATAATCATCCTTTATTGCATTTTCCCCTATTAAATGAACATTTTATTTCTAGTATACTTGTTATATCAATTTATTTCTCATCATACTTATTTGATTTTATTATCATCATAATTATTTTAATTCGATTAATTATTGAAATTTCCTCCACATCAAAATTAAATTTTACCTTATTTTATATTTTGTTCATATTTTTTCATCATTTTACTTTTATTTCAATTTAATAATCTATATTTTATTTATCCCTCAATCTTACATTCCAAACTTCAGTTTACTACCAAGTTCCTCGATAATAAGCTACGTCACCAATTTCTCACTCATACAATGATAGTTACTATTAAAATGGGCATGCCATTATTAAATAGTTAATTTATTTTCTCAAGCATTTTACTTGTTTTTATATTAAATTATACTCTAAATTATTTCTTAATGCTTTTAATTCTATGGTAGAGGTTACACATTACCTACTATTGGTTTATCCTTATTTTTGTTGTTATGTTTGATTTAATCAAATTTGTTTTTTTGTTTCTTTCATTACTTTTCATTCCTACTAAAATTTTTATTCCTATTTCACTTACTTAATTACACATTTACCACTATTTATCCGCTCATCACATGTTTGTCCACTATTATCTTTTACTCAATTTTATGTCATTCATAATCACTTATTCTTATACTAATTCATTATTTACTATTAATTTACATATTTGACCCTTTTTTATCCTTTAATTGCATAATTACCACTTTTGATTATTTTTTATGTATATTTATCCTCGATTAATATTCATTTACATATTTATCTATTTTTTGTTAATAATTTACATATTTTTCATCTTACATTGCTAATTAGGTTTCCTATTTTACCCCTAGCAGTTTTCAACGAAAACCTTCAAGCTAGATACTTGGAACATGTGCTACATAAATCTAGAATAAGTTGACGTGACTACATAGAGTACCAATGCCTCAACTGGAATCATGCTACTTATTCTTTTTCTTTCTCTCCCTTTCTCTTATATTTTTCTCATATTTATGGTGTGGATCCACCTTTAGTCCATTCATACGAGTCACCATGACTCGCTAACTGTCCCTATAGTTAGCCAATTATATTATATACCTTTGATTTTGCTATTAAATACTAAGGGCAAAATTATTATCAGAATTTTGAACAAAATATGCAATATTTGTACATTTTCTCATACTTCCACATCCATTTGTTCATAGTTCATGTATTCATTGTATACATGCATAATATCATCAAAATATTAAAGCATACCATTTCCATCATACATACCATTTGGCCACCATTACTTATCAACCACATAGTAGATGTTTTCATGTATTCTCATCCTTTTATTGCTCATTTGATCATTTTAAGCTACCATATGATTATATACATACAAATTTAACTAGTATACCACTAGTACACAAGTGTACATCATTATGTTTCATTGGGCCAATATTATGCCCAAGTATGGTTTATTGTTGTCATACTCATTTTATGTTCATTTGCTATTCTAATGATTATTTCATGCCAAATATTCAATTAAACATTAAAATATTACCTTGTATACCATTGTATACAATTTGGCCACCTAAAGATTCATTGTATATTAATTTGTTTTTCCATTATCCATCTTTATTTCATGTTATATTTTTGTACATAATGGTTAGTTTAATTTAAATTACCTACAATTTCATCTTAAAACACTTATTCTACACAATTTTTTTTTATTATTCCAACAAAATCCTGTATGCATACACTTAGTATACCGTTTGGCCAATATGTATACACAACGTTTCATATATTTTTCCATACTATAAGTTGTTCTCATCATATTTTCAAGGCTTGAATTATACTTGTTTACTATTATTTTGTTATTAATATATATTCTATCTTATTTAGAATTGATACGATTTGGCCATTATGGAGTTTTATCCATGCTAAACGGTCTAATTCACCTAAGTTATTTCTAACTTCTTTCCTAAGCCTAATTAACATAAATTCAACATTTAATCATTTTAACTCATTGCATAACCTTAACTTTTTGTACTTACATAATGGGTATCAATTTTAACTTTCTATATTAGGCTATGTTTTCATGCATTTAACTTCATCAATTTCATTATTTATCATTCAATTTCACTTATTTATCAATAACATAAATTTAAACATACTTTATATGTAAGAACCCTAAATTACATAATAGGTTTCGATATCACTTTCCTACATTTAATCATGCTTTCATCATTTGCTTTCATCAATCACATTATTTAACATCTAATTTCATTTATTTATGATCAATTTAATTTTAACTCATCTTAATGACAAAAATCATAAGTCATATAACCTTTTTCATATGAAATAAATTAGTTTAGGTATCCACATGCCTATTTTCAAGTTCTCTCCTTATCTTCTCTTCCTTTTTCACCTTTTCCTTCCTTTTTCCTATGGCCTCACTTTCTCCTTGTATTTATTCCTTGGAAGAATTCCTTCATGAATTTTTTCCTTAATTTTCTTCTTCCATAATTCAAAACATTAATCTCCACCTAAAAATCCATTAGACTCATTAAAATTTCACTAAACTAACTTGAATTTTTGCTCCAAACTTTTTGTTCACAATTTCATCCACTTCCTCCAATTAAAATAGGTTCTTGAGATGGTTAAAGATGAATTTAAGTCCTTAGAATTAATTAAGGCATGAAATTTGGTAGAATTAGTTGAAGAAGTTAAAAGAAAAATGGATATAATGAGATAAAAGTGGAGTGGCAAGAAGCGAAAAGCGAATGGAAGAAAATGCTAAAAGTTTATAGTTTCTTGGCCTTTTATAGCCATCACAATTAGGCCAAATCAAGTCCAACAAATTAGGCCTAATTTACTTAATTAACTAATATTTTGGCATAATTATTTTTCTTCCACTTCTATTACACCATTTCTAATAAAAATATGTTTATAATCATAGAAAAATATTTATTAGTCTATATGAATATTTTTGGTTCAATCTGACACCTGGTAAATTTCCACCCGTTCAAAAACTCATTTTTTGATGTCACTATAAAGTTAATTTTTCACTTTTAAATAATCACCCTCAAGTGAATCAGCATGTTTTAAATAATTTTTCAGGGACCTCTAGCATTATTTTTAAGCCCGATTAAAGTTCTAGTCAAACCCTAAATATTGGTCAGGTAAAATTTTTTATTAAGCCTTTTGAGAACTTATTTGACTTGAATTTCACTTCAAATCATACTATTGGACTCATCAAAAATTGTATTTTCTAATGGTGAAATAAAATTTTATGGGACTTAGGTGGCACTATTCACCATAGTGTCACTATTCACGACTTAGAAAGTATAATTTATAAAAATTAAAATTTTAAGCCATTATAATTGGACCATAAAAGCAAATCTCTAAGGGCTAATCTATTCATGAGCAGGATTCGACGCATGTCATAGTGGTGACTCCATGGGGACTTAAGAGATCTTGCTTCTAAAGTATCTTAGTTATGTTTTTATAGTTGAGTTTTTAATATTAATCCTATCTCTATTTGAAATTTTATTTTTCATTCACTTTAGAGCCTTAGAATTAAGTTAGGCATTCCTATTTTAGCTATAATGCTATCTTGAAGCATGCCTTACGTTCACTCGATGTAAAAATATCAAGAAGAACCACCAGTCCAAGTCTAAAACTAATTAGTATATAAAATGGTGAACCATTAGTCATTATGCTAGTGATGAGCTAGACCTATTAGCAAGGATTATGCTTGGATAGCCTTGAAGTTTCACCATACGATTACAAGCCTATGTCATGATAATAGCTAATTTTCCTAGGTTGTATGACCTTAACAAATTATTGCTTGCTGTGTGGGCCCTTATATATTTACTACGGTGTAAATTTTATTACCCTAGTCTCTAAAACTTATATAGAGTGAGTAGGGCATCGAACACAGGGAATCAATAAAAGGTTTGTTTCATTTTAATCGAATAGATATTTAGATGGATAGGCAAATTTAACTTGAATGAGTTGGTTATACTAAAGTCTTAAATCATCAAACTAAATAAACTAATCATAATTTCTAACTAACAATACAATCTAATGAAGTTATTAGAACTATAAGAAATGAATCAATTAAGAAAAGATTCAATTAACACATATGCATGTAATGATTGGAGAATATGGCCTATTATCCCTAAGTGCAATTCTTACTGTCAAATAAAGTGATTCCCATCTAGAGTCCATAAGCACTCTTATGTCATTGTGGAGATAGATGAAAATCATAAAGTTCTATGCCTATTCTTTTTACCCCTCAAAGTGAAACCCTTATCTCTTAAGTGATTTCTAACTTTTAAGTAAATTCAAATGCTTTTCACCAAAATGCCCCTATTCTCATTATGAACAAATTTATTAATACATTAAATATGATGATCAAGCATACATAACACATTAACTTAAATCATTCATACATTAAAACAAAATATATCATTAATAAAGATCAATCCATACTTGTAATTCTAATTAACAAATCAGCGTAAATACATATTGGCAAAGCAAAAAAACACAATGAAAAAAATGACATCAAGCAATAATCTGAAGGGTTTAAGAAGAAAAGAATGGTTGATGACTCCTCAATGCTTCTTCAGAAAAGTACTTGAATGTTAAATGACCTCTTTTGATCTTTTCTCTTCCTTGGTGTATGCTTTTCCTTATAATTTTATTGAATTACTTTGGTAGTTAATTGGTAGTTTTTTCATGCCCAAAATGGGATTAACTTCATGTATTTATAGGGTCAAACGTGTCCAAAATGATGCCTTTTCAGAGAAGGGTGTAAACATAAAGAGGCATTTAAAAGGTTGTAATGTTTCATGTTGGTGATGAATCGGCACACTGGTGCCGAGTTAGGTGAGTCAAATAGGCTAACTCTGTAACAAGTCAGCATAGATGGGCATGAGTTAGAGCTCTTCAAACCCGGTCATAATCAAAAGCCTTTAATTATACTTCAAATTATCCATTTGGATAAAAATAGTCTATAAAACAAAGAAAATATAAAAATGTAACATAAAACACAATAAAATAAACAAAACACATGCATAAAAACTAATAAAGTGATGCAAAATTAGACAAAATGGCTATGTTATGTTACATGACATCAATATTGAATAAATGCAAATAGATTAGATGGGTACTAATCAAAGGCTGCCATGCCTTGGTAGGCCCAGCCCGATTTATTTGAATTGTTTAAATGCATAATGGTCAAATCCCAGATGCCTACACTTTAAATTAAGAGAGGTTATGTTGCCATTTTTTTACAGTGCACTGTACATGTTCATCGAGTTCCCTATTGACCTATGGACTAACCTACTTAGGGAAGAGAATGCACAACCTCTTATATGGGAGTAATAAAGTTGGAAGGTTATTTCTATGCTTGTATGTGGTTGTGATTGACACCTAACACACTCATAAATCATGCATTATGCATTATATATATATATATATATATATCATGCACGTGCACCATCATACATCATTGTAATGATTAATTCATGCATAATATGTGTATTAGTCTCATATATTATCATATATCATATGTATACCACTCGTATTATCATGCATTGACTCACTCATCATATGTATACCATTCATATGTGTCATCCTTATACATCATTCTAATTGCTAACTCATGCATTTTGTGTATCCCAAACATACATCATGTGTCATATGTATACTATGCATTATATGTATCCCTAATATGCATCATCCATTGTATGTATACCATGCATTATGTGCCTAAAACACTCATGCACCGTGCATCACATGCATGTTATTCATCATGCATCATCATGCATTGATTGTATAACGCATCATATGTATATTAGCCACATTTATTATGCACTATATGTATGTAACGTGCCATATGTACACCCATGCCATACATTGTGAGTATACCTAGCATACTCATGCATCATCCATCATATGTCGCCATATATTACATGTATACCTAACACACTCACAAATCATGCATCATACATATGCCATGTGCATGCATTATTATACATCATTGTAACAATTGACTCATGCATTATATATCCCTTTAATAGGTATCATGCCTCATACATATATCATACACTATATGCATATCAAACATGTGCCATACACCATATGTATACCATATTCGAACTTCACATATCATATGTATATATCATTTCAATTAATTCATACATCATATATACCCCCAACATGTGTCATGTGTTATACGTATACCATTCATTATATGTATATCAATACCATACATTATATGTATACCTCTTGCTCATACATCATACATCCTATCTACATCAAACACATACATCACATCACATGTATAATTCACTCATGTATCATACATCGTGTATACTCCTAACATGCATCATATGTATCTCTAACATATGTCATGCATCATCATGACGATTGACTCACATATCATATATATCCCTAACAAGCATCATATGTCATATGTATTGTATGTATCTCCAGCATGTGTCATGCATCACATGAATATCATGCATTATATGCACACTTTAATGCATCACTTTTAAATCATGCATCATTATGTATCACACTAACAATTAAGTCATGCATAATATGTATGCCATTCATGTACTACACTATAATATACAATATGTATAACAAATACACAAATACATCATACTTATAATATATTCATACTCATACATCATTATATATTATCATATACATGCATCATCATCATACATCATAATATATGTATGTTATTCACATGCATCATCCTACATCATTTTAATAACCACAATACATCATATGTCTGTCATTCATGTGCATCCACTCTCACATATCATATGTATAACATATTCACACTCATACACCATCCTATATATCTCACTTATGCATCATATATTTTTCATACAAACATGCCTCATCATTATGCATCATTTTGACCCTTTAACTTTGGCAGTCATAGTAGATTATTCGTCTAAGTGGTTTAAAGGATCTAACAGTCAATATACTAAGGGTTAGAAATGGCTAGTACATCCCAATGGTAGGTTAATGGCATTACCTCAGAAGAGTTGGATAAGAAGCTAACAGATTTTAAAGATAGATAATTAGTCAAAATTGAGGGATTACTTACACTATTGTCTAGACCATAGCCTGTGACCCCTAAAGCTGCATAAGTCAAATTGATTATTGTCGGGGAGACTCCTATGGTGACTACCATTGTTGATGATAAAGCTGAAACACCCTGGACTCTATCCATTGATCAATATGGCAACTTAAAAGGGGACTATTTGGCTGAAAGAACTAATAGTCAAAATAATAATGGAAATGAGGGTCATAAGAATGTCAGCCATAATAACAAAAATATATCACTATACCATTATGGCTAAATTGTTATTCTACCTTACTCACCTCATTAGGCAAGGGGAGTTGCAAACATTACCAGCAATGTAAGGATCCAATATTGGCCCTAAAAGGATTTATGGGAATTAATATGACATTAAGATCTAATTAAGCCTAATTAATTCAAGTATTATTCATTAAGACATTGATAAATATTGTTTTAAATGATGGTAAAATAATTATTTTATCACGGGTATAATTAGAATGAAAATAAAGTTAAGTGGTCAATTGAGACATCAGTGTGATTTATTAGGTTAATTATAATAAAAGAAAGGATGTTGGGGTGTAATTAAAGGAAAGAAAGTAAGAATGGGGTTAAAATTGAAAGAAAGAAAGAAATAAAGGGGATAGATTTTTTTTCATGCAAAAAATAGGGGAGTTTAATGAAATTTTACCATCTTATTTTATTAAACGAATTTACATGTAGGAGAGTGAAAACTGATATGGGTTCTTAGAGGAGAGAGAGATGGCAAAGGTATAGAGATATGAGGAAAACATTTTCTCTTAAAATAATTTCAATTCTTCACTTCTCTCTCTCTCTTATCTTTCTTGAAATCTAGCAATCTCTCTATTTCTCTCTTAAAGAAATTGGCCTATTCACTCCTTGGTTCACTCGTGAGATATTGTAAGTTAGCATGTGAGAATTGTACTAAGGTTTCTTTAAGGATATAAGCAAACTAAAAAAAGGAAGAAGAAGAAGTAGAGTAAAAAAAGGATTTGATGGAAGATTTAGTGTTGCATGAAAGGTTAGGGAATTCTATTCTTTTTGCATTTGATTATTATGGGTGGAAGTGTGAATTAAAATCTATAATAAATGTATTTTAAGTTGATAATTTAGTTATAAAGATGATATCTAAAATATTTATACCTTACATATGTTTCTTTGATAAAGATTGTGGAGGTGTAATTTTAAGTTGGTTCACTAGAAATTGATTTCTGTATTCTAAGCATATATCAAGTTATAAAACTTTAAATTAGGTTTTTTTAGTTGCTAATTACACCTAAGATATGGGCCTATAATTTTGTAGAAGAAACCTGAGTTTGATTCTGCCTCTAAATATGTTTAATTTAAAGTCGAAGTTAGATGCAAGCTACTGTCCAGTTATAGTGAGCAGATTATAGTATTTTGGGTATAATTCTTGGTAGAGAGGTCAAAATGCTATATGAAAACATTTTGGATAAACTAAAAACATAGGAACACACCTTTAATGGAAAAGGGTTAGTCTAATTCTATACCTATTTTATTTTGCAAATTTTCAAATTAGTGATAAAACTTATTATCCTTGTTGACAATATCTATCTTAGAGTTTACTGGACCTATTAGGAGTGTTTTGTTTATAATTTTAGTTATAGAGCAGCAAATAAAATAATTCCAGTTAAATTTGAAAATAAAATCCTAAATCTAAATTTATATGAGCAAATCTAATTTTAAATCTATCTCTAAGTTAGTAATATGTTGGTTTGAAATTGGATATACATGTTGCCTTATTAGTGAGAATAGTTTGTAGTGTTTCTTAATTATCTTGCATTTTAAATGTGATAATTAGTTGATTTTTAGGTTACACAAACTATAATCATATAGGAATAAGTTTGTATAAGATCAATTTTCCTAAGCATGTTGTTTAATTTATCCAAATTAGTTACAAGCTAGTCACTGGAATTTGTTAATGGAATTTTGAGATGCCATCTCATATTATCACATAAAAAGTATTTAAATCATCAACCTAAAATATGAATTAATCAAACATAACAAATTACTTCTATATTTATATATAAATTAAAAGTAAATTGAAATTGACGATAATAGTTATTATTATAATATTCAAAATAAATACATTTATAATTTACCTCATCATCTTTATCCATAACTTCATTCATTGTGTAATACTGTGGATAGGCAATTGCAGAACCTAAAAGTATGAATTGTTATTTATAAATTATTATTATAAACTATATTCAAAAAAGCAAAATCAATAATTAAATACAATTGAACAATCAATTTTCACATACTTTTATTTGAAGCTAATATCCAGTTTTGTGTACACATTAATGCTTCAACCGTGTCAGCATGTAGTATATTATAATGAGAATTTATAAAACTTCAACTTGTATTGAAAACTGATTTAGATGCCACCATAGATATCAGGATTGCCAAACACATCCCATGCAAGTAATTGCAATATGGGATACATAAGAGCCAATTTCCACCAACTCAATACAGTAAAATCATCTTTAAGTGGATATAATTTCTCTTCCAAATAAAGCCATAATTTAGTGCACATGCTATCACTTTGGGACTCAGAAGAAGCAACAAATAATTCAAATATGTGCATACAAGTCAATCCCACACTATGACTTGATGATCTAGCTACAACACCACTTCCACTTGACTTTAAATTTGAAGAATATTGATCAACCAAATTATAACAAAAAATTTTTAATGTTTCAACCTCTATTTTTGCCTTTTCATCTCAATAAAAAGGATAATAACACTCAAAAAATTTAATCTTGTACCTAGGATCCAAAATATTTGCCACACTCATAACATCATAAATTTGAGACCAATATTTATCAATTTTTTCAATCATTTTGCAAGCCATAACTTCAATATAAGGACACCTATGAGCAATCCACTGCATTAATTCCATCTTAATTTCACACTCTTTTGGAAAAAAAAAAGATTGATAGTAGGATATTTTATCCCATAAAATATTTGAGTGATATCAAAAAATATTTTTAATTTCTCACAAATTTGAGCAACCATTTCCCACTCTTTATACATAGGCAGATATCTATAAAGAGGCTCATTTATTTTAATCTTTTAAACACATCTTTGTAACTAATAGCTAATAGCCATGTCAAACAATATAAAAGTAGAGTTTCACCTAGTCTTACAATCTAAAATCAATTTTTAATGCAAGAAACTCTCAATTGATGGGTTGTTTCCTTAAATATTTCATACCTTTTGGGAGTAGTACTCCAAAATGCAACAGTATCCCGAACCTTTTCAATACAATCCTCGATAACGTCTAAACCATCTTTGGTAATCAAATTTAAAATATGAGCACTACAACACACATGTGACCATTGTCAATCCAACTAAAGACTATTAGATGATAATTTGCTCACAATCATACTAAACATTGCATCATTTGTTGACCAATTATCTAAAGTTAATGCAGATAACTTGCTATCTAGATTCCAATCCATTAGATAATTAGATAGCACATCACAAAGAACATCGTTCACATAAATGAACCTAATAAAAAAAATAAATTTATAAATTTTTTAAAATAAATTAATAATTATAATAAATAAAATTTGTACCTGATAATTCGACTTTGTAAAGTCCATAAAACATCAATAAAATGTATTGTCATGTCCATAAAACCTTTCTTTTGGTAGAACGTCCACATATCAGTTATGATTGCAACTCGACTATCATTCTTTCTAACCATCTTCATAGTCTTTTCTTTTTCTTCTTCAAATAATTTTAGTATATCTCTGCTCGCTGCATGCCTACTTATCCTTTTGAACATTGATTGAATAGTTCCAAGAAATCTTCTAAAATATTAATGTTCCATCACTACTAATGGATATTCATGCACAATAATTGCATTTGCCAAATCTTTTTATGCAATCTCTTCATCAAAGGTGTATGTCCCAATTGAAACTCTTCCTTTATTATCTATATTAGATTTCAAAATTGCTTGTTTTATAGCTCAACTATTTCTCAAAGTACATGATCCAAAATGATCATGTAAATGCTTGGTACCATTTTTTGTATCCCCTCCTAACTTCTTTCGACAATAATTGCATATTGTCTTCCACTTATCATCAATCTTTTGCCTCTTAAAGTGATTCCACACAACTAATGTCAAATAGCTTTTAGAATTAAGATTTGTTTTCACTTTCATTTACGGGATTAGTATGACTTGATTTAATAGGAGCCTGAGAGTCAAATTGTGCCCTAGATTGTTCACCACTTTGTTGTTGATTCATTGGTTGTTCAATCAATTTTCACCCTCATCCATAATATCACAACTACTACATAAAACAAATAATCAATAAATTAATATCATAAATTAACTACTTAGTTATTTAATTTTTAGTACTTAGTTTAAATCATAAATTAACTACTTAGTTAATGTATTTGATTTTAGTACTTGGTATATATATATTTTTTCGGAGAACTGTAGTTATTGTTAATATTATTTAATCTTCAGAATACATGTTCATTATTTAATTATAAACAAATTATTAGATATAAAAGTTAATTAACTGCTTAGTGATTTAATTCTAAGTGATGACCAATTTAAGAAAAAATTTCATTGTTAGTAATGATTATTCTATTGCTTTTAGATTTTCTATTGCTTTGATTGTATTATTTATAACTATTTCATTTATCCAAATAATGCCAAGCAACTGAATTGCTAAGCAATTTCACTAATGTTATGTTGAAGTAGTATCAGGTTAATTTTATAGGAGTTTTATTCTTACTCATATAATTATAGCCAATTTAATGATATAGTTATAATAGCAGAATTTTAGATATCGAATACATATTTGGATTAGTTAATTAATTATCTAATACGTATTTGGATTGGTTAATTAATTTTTGGCAATGAATTAAAGAGTACAATTGACAATTCAATTGAATTAAGAAAATTAAAGAGCAAATTGAATTAGAGAACTTCTAATATCTTACCAAATCACTTTTCTTTTACTACTATTTTATTTTTTATAAATTGTTTTATTAAAATTAGTTTGTTTCAAGATCCATTTTTTGACCTAATAATTACTGATTTATTATTGTTCAATTTTTTATGATTTGATTGTATAAATTTGTATTTGAAATAATTAAAATCCATTTATATCGTATTATACAATGCATCTCTTTAGGTTTCAACTTTGGCTATTTGTCTATAAAATAGTCGACAGCACATAGGAAGAAAGTAAGGGATCTAGTATAAAGATTAAACTACCAATTACTATATTATATTTTAATGTATTTTTCTTAGTAAAAAGACTCTGCATTTAGACTTCAACCTATACTTTTATACTGAAGTTAAGACACACATGTGCTCTATGCTTATTTTTTAATTGACTCCCTTTAATATTCATAAGATAAAAAGAAAACAGAGCAATGAATGAAAGATTAGACTTTTAGAAATGGAAAAGAAGCTTCTTTCAAAGAAATGACCTATAAAACCCCACCACCAAATTTGCATTACAAGAATATCAATACTCATTAATCAAGAATTGAACAATAATGCTAAGCAACTAAATCTTAGTTTACCTAGATGAAAGTGAAACCAATCCCTAAAATCCAAAAATAGGAGCTGCTACTTTAAAACTAACCTTTCATCAATTTGGAAAATAACCAATCTAAAAATATTCACAATCAATCAAAAAAAAAAACTACAGTAGTATACAACCCAGAAAAAGGCAAAAATCCCAAAAATACATGAAACCCACCAATTCCTAAGAATCAGATACCAAGCATTCATCAAAAAAAGGGACAGATTATAAAATAACTCTACATCGTAGAACCACCAGAAGCAGCTACCAGTGCAATAAGGCAGAAATGCTTACGTCAGCATAGAAGAAAAAAATGAGAAAACCATTCCAGCAATACACCCAACTCCTCTTAAAAATAGAATGTGAGTGCAAATAGAGAGATCATATACTTAAGCAAACCTAACAACTGAAACATAAAGGTAATCAATAGAGAACATGAAGAAAAAAAGAAGACATGTGGGATTGAAAACTAAAAAAAGGGGAATTACCTAAAGAGAAGCGAAAACCAAAAATAGAAGCTGCCGGAAAGCGAAACTCAGCATATAACAAACAAAAAAAATTAAAATGGTTAAAAATAAAAATAGAGCTATCAGGAATGCAAAAATTTAAGAAACAAAATAAAAGTACCTGCTGAGATGAGATGAACTATAGATCTAGTAAGGAAGCTACTGTAAGGAAAAAGGGATTTCTTTGTTAGAGAAAGAGAGATGAAAGGGGTTGTATCGGTAAGAGGAAGAAGAGAAGAGGCGATAGCAGGAGATGGAAATGAAGTGAGGTTAGGGTTTTAATTGGGATATTTATATTGAATGTAAAAATGTAAATATTTAGAATATTAGGGATATTTATGGTTTTTGAAATAAGCTCAGGGATCCCCACAGGGCAGATACCTTGTTCCCTGCCCTTACCCTAAAATCCACCTCGGGGATTTTTTAATCCCCATCCCCGCCCCTACAGGGAAAAAAATTGGGGATTCCCCACCCCGTTCGAGTCGGGTCCCCACGGATATCGGGTTTTCGTCACCCCGTAATCATCTTTGATATTGTCCAACAAAATAATAATTCCTTATAACTAGTTAACATGAATAAAAACATATATAGAAATTCTTAAGCAACTTACAAAACTAACCTGGATGCCAGATATGTACTGGTTCAACAATACTCTGCAATTCTGAGATGATGATGTTCTGACCAAAATATACTTAGGAAGTATTCTTTCTAGAGTCAAAAATAAGTGTTTGCTAACAGGAAAAACTTTTCAAACAAAGTCAAACCTAAAAAAGAATACAATGATTTAATAACACCCATCACATTTTTATGAAAATAGTATTGTGGCTTAAAAAAGAAAAAGAAAAAGAAAAAGAGTGATAAGCACAAATTAAAATTTAACTAGTCAGGATTATAACTCTAAGTTTCAATCGTTTATTGTGTTCTAAAAAAACCTCAAGAAGTTAAACTCAATAAAAAAATAAAAAGAAAGAAAAAAGGAAACCTCATCACAAGTTCACAATTTGCACATGTGTGTACATGCGCAGTAAACACTATGAACACTTGACCATGTAGAAAGTAAAAAGTGAGAGTAATCTGTTACTTAGCATTTCTTTAGTGAGAGTTGTTTCTTTCACCTCTTTATGTATATTCTCTCCTGTAAATGTCAAATGTAGGGTGTTTTCCCATTTTGACTAAAACTCAAATCATGGCTTTGGTTTTTCTAAATCTAAATATTCACAAGCTATGAATAAGGAATTATTTCAGTTCAACATTAAAAAACACCAATAACCTCATCATTTAATATATCAATTTATAGAGAAATGTTAAAGGTTTTAATTCTTATATTCATCAAATTTAGACTTTCAAAAGCCCAATTTGTGTTCTAATTGAAGATAAGAAATACCAAACAGGATAACAATTACTTTTGCAAAAGAATAGGTTCAGGTCCATTGAATTATTTTTCTTAATTTTCAATAACAAATAGGATGACAATTACCATAAGGAAAATAGGTAACAGAGAATGGAAAATTCTTTTTGCGAAGAAAAATAAAATAAAGTAGCTGATGTTTACCTTTGTAAGTTTACGCTAAATTGATATTCAAGTCTATAGCAATAGGCTAGAAGCCAGCCTAAGAAGATTTTTAGAATTATATATTACTGAAAGACCATATTATTGCCAAATTAAGATTTTCTAACTCACCAAAAAGTGCTTTAGCTGGTTTGAGGAGGCATAATCTAAACATAATGGTGTGAGCAATATAGCAACAAAAGAAAATAGAAAACTTTCAAGAACGTATGAATTCTATTTTCTCAAGTTTTGCAATCAGAAGAAAACATGTAATTCTAATTCATTGAAAATAATTTACATTTTTCCATTTAATAGCCCTATTTTCCAACCAAATGAAGCAATAAAACAACCAAATTGATATTGTATTTATGATGTATATATTATTTTTGTTATATATTAAAATTATTAATTAATATATATCTTTAATTTAAATTTTAGAATTTTTGTATTGAATTTATCATGTTTAATTTGGTATTTTCAAACAAGAAATATATAATAGAAAAATTTTATGTTACCGATAAATTATCGATGAAATATCTGTTGCTGTGATTTTAATATTTTTAATATTTATATTAAATATATTTGCTGACAAAATTACCAACGAACAAATCCATCGCTGTTTAGATTAAAATAAATTAATATTTTATTTATTAAATTTACTAGCGTTTTACCAACATAATATTCCATCGGTATACAGTCTATGCAACGAAACATCTGATGGATTTTTTATAAAACTATCAATAACCCTGCATTGTTCATCAAATCTTGGGTCTTCTTTTTCATTTTTGATTACTTGATAATTTTTACAAGCACAAATACCACTTTTTATAGGTCCAAAAATTGTTTCAAAAATAATTCATCTTTTTCAAGTTTATTGGTTTATGTTTTTATAATTCAGTCGGTAATGTTTACTGACAAAATTTTTCATTGGAAAAAAGCAAAATTCCATCGGTAAAATAATTTTTTATTTTGTAATGATAGGCAATTTATCACAACAAGAAAATATGAAAATAGCAACAAAAAATAGCAATAGAATAATTTTCATTGCTAATTTAGCAACAGAATTAATTTTTCATTGCTAAAATTGGTTGATATTTTTTTATTTAGCAATGGAATAAAAAAATGGTGAAATTCCAAAGCTAAAAAGTGTGGGAAATTTTAGTGCCAAAAAGTAGCAATGGAAATTAGCTATCAGTGCTAATACCTTTGCTAAATACGGCGCTAGCAATGGAATTAATTTTTCGTTGCTATTTTAGCAATGAAGTTTAATTTTCATTGCTATTTTAGCAACGAAAATACTTTTGTTGCTATTTTAGTTGCTACTTTATAATTTGCCTTAGGTATAAACTATTCTTTTTATTCCATTTGTCTCTTATCCTGGTGTTTTCTTCTCTTCTCCCTCATAGTGACATAGCCACTCCTCTTTTTCTCTCTCTCTTTATCTCTCTCTCTCATTCACTCCTCCAATCTTACCCTGAGTGCTTTTCGCTTTCATACACGACCAGTCCTTATCTTCTTCTTCATTTTTTCTATTTTGGATTGATCGGTGTTGTGTCTAGTGAGTTCTTTTTCCCAATTTTAAGATGCTTATTTATGCATATGTATGTGTACTATTTATATATATGTTTTTGCTATCTTTTGATTTTATATATGTGGCTTCCAAAAATGCATTCATGGATCTAAGCTATTGATATCGGATTTTGCTAAATTTTTCTATTGGTTAGATGCAAGAAGTTGAAATTAATTAGCATGAAATGATGTTTATGTGTTACTAATTTGGGGGTTGGCTGTTAAGTGTAAGGAGATTAGGAGTTTGGATCTCTCGTATGTACCTATAAGCACTTACTATTCTTACAACATTTAATTATGTCTTTCTTGGAGCTTTTTATCTCTGCAAATTAGATTTGTGCATTTGTAATTAATGCTGAATTAGACACAAATGAACTCGATTATTAATTTAAGCTCCTCAGTTTAGTTTGTTTCATTTATATCCAACATTAATTTAGGCTTTAATCGAATTTTTTAATATTTATTTATGAGGGATTATTTTATTGCTCTCACTATTCAGTTTAGTTTATTTCATTTATATCTAACACAAATTAAGTGTGTATTATTTATCCGGGATTCACTCCTAACATGCCACTAGTTTTGTCTCACTGTTCTTTATTTTTTGATTGTCCTAAGTAATTTGGTTATGCTTAAAATGGGAATTAAGTTAATATTGTATTACTTTCTCTATATATTTTATTTGGCTTACCTGGAAATGCCTAAAGGTTCTCTTCATGTTGATTATGCACTTATGGGACACCTTTGAATTATTATGTGAAGTATTTTCTTTCTGGTAAGCATATTCTTAACTCTGTAATGTGAATTTGAATCAAGATGGTAGATTTAATATAGTTTTGAATTTTTTAGATTTATGTCTGAATTATGAAATGCAAAAGGAAATTGTGAACCATGATGGTCTTCACTTATATTAAACTTAAAATATTACAACACATCAAATCACTATTGGCTCAAGAACTGGAAAAATTAACCATATAACCAATGTCATAATTGTACCAGAAATTAAATCAATTCAGTGCATTTTTCTTGTAAGGCTAGAAGCTCACTCATTTTAAAGTCCTTAGGAAGACTTGATCTTCCAATACTATCTTCATTTTCAATTATTAAGTTGGACACGACCCTAAAAGAATCCAAATAATATTATAGACTCGAAAAGACAATAAAGTAGAATGACTTTCATAACCAACAAACTCGCTAACTCATTAATGGATGAAATTAGTTTATATGTCACTTTTGGCATGCTACTGCTTTTCCAAACATAAAAGGATAAGAAGTTTAATTAACTCTTAATCACACTTGGTACTATTTAATCCTGAACAAAATTCTCTTTTAGGTTTCTTTGTTTTTTCCAAATTGGGTTTCTTGAGAAGCATCAAATGTGGATACTTTTATTTTGTTTTTTGATCTTGTTTAGTTATTATTTCTTTAATAGCTGGGCTTGATTTATTGTTTGAAATTTTCTAATTCAAAGAAGCAATGTCCTATAGCAATTTGTTCAATTATTGGGTTTGTTTTGTTTTTGTTTCATTTTTTAAGCATCACTTGAATTTATGATTGCTTTTCTTCTAGTCTCTTTTTCCTCCCTTCTTATTTAGGGATAAGGCCTTGGTAGGACTTTTATCGAAAAGCTTATTAGGGCTCATCTGCAAAGGGATATCGGTAATATAACACTTTTTTGCAGATAGTAAAGGTATATTAACATCTCATAATAATGTGTTTATCAATTATAGTATAATCAAGAGTCTTTGAGGTTTCATTTATCAGCCTTTTGATACTTCCATATATTTTCAGAATATATCTCATTAATAGGATTATGGTGTTTCCTTACATGTGTGATTTAACATGGACATTTATCTGAAGGTAAGTTATGCATTATATAAATGTTAATCCCAAGATCAGCCCATCTGTAAGGTGGGACTTGGTCATGTTTTATAGGGTCAGGCCTCTGCATACCTTCCTACTACAAGGCTAGTTATCACTTATTAGAGAGTATGCCCTAGAGCCCATGTAATAGGGATGTTTTTTCATATATATGACTTTATATTCTTAATAAAAGGCTTCATTCATTTATTAATGCTATGTTTAAATACATGAGTTTGTAAATCTTAAATTAATAAATGAAGTCCTAGATATTATAAACATAGTGCAAAGACAATCATGAAAGTGTTCATGATATGAGATGTCTATTGCATGCACATGTGTTAATATCTAAATATCCCTAGTCATAGAATTAACAAGACAGGACATTGTTAATTCGAATAGACTAGCACATGTTATGCTTCTTGAATGGTTCAAGCAGTGGTTCTCATAACTGTGATTATGGGTGATAATCAAAGCTAAAATGTGGATGCTTGTTAGAAGAACAAGTTCATTGGAGACCTGCATAGAGAATCCTCACATGGATATTAAATCTATGTCAGTGAGGAATCTCTTCATAGCAGTTGTGCAAGTATCCTTAGACTTGAGATCACAAAAGTTATCTTAAGTAGCAAGTGGTATATTTTGACTCCATAACTGCTTACTTCCAACTGGGAGTGAACATAGTTAGGAGGTTAGGTATATTATGACCTACTTAAAGATAGTTGAGTGATTGACAAAGGATTCACCATCCCAGATTTAATAAGGGAAGTTATCTCGCATGATTCTATAATTACCTTGTTTAGTGAATCTCTGGCCAGAGTAAAATGCCAAGATGGATAGAGATCCATGGAGGGCATTTTAGGAATAATGGTTAAATTAATAGAACATACATAATTAGATTCATATGAGTTGACAGAAATCCATACTCAGAATCTAATTGAGATAAGTGTGTAAAAGGAGTAATTGCACGGTAATTGTTTTTATGGAAGGGTATAGTTAAACCACATAACTTTCCTGACATTTGGGTAGTCATGATGCCTAGCTAGAGGCCAATCATGACTTGTATAATGATATTTCAAGAATATCAATAGAGATTGATAAAATGATTTAAAGGAGTTTAAATCATGTGAGTTTTGAATAGAATTCACAATTACATATTATACTGCCAACATGGACAGGAACCCAATAGGTCACACACATATAGAGAAAATGATAAAATGGTAAAATAACAAGGATAATAATATTTGATAATATTATGAGGGTAGAGTAGTGAATATGATAATAATTAATTAAAGAGTTTAATTAATTATGATCAAGTAAAATTGTCCGCAGAACTTTTGAGAAATGTTCTGTAAATTGGACCTAATTGAAATAATGTATTTCATGATTAATTATTATTGTCTTATAAGTGTTATAGGACTACTATAAGTGTTATAGAACTGATATAATAATTAATAGGTCCATTGGAGGAATTATAAAGGGGCCAGAAAAATGAAGAAGTTGGCAGAAGCCATCAAGAAGAGGGCCACGCGCCTACTTCAATACAGAATGCTTTAATGGCCTATTTCATGGACCAAATTAATTTATATATGTTACATAAGTGTTATGAAACCCACATATTTAATTTGGTTGGATTTGGAATCCATTTGGATATTTAAATCCAATTAGTTGCACAAAAGGCCTAGTTTGTGGGTTTTGTGCATAGTCTTTTATGAAAAGGTTTAAATTGGATTTAATTAAGCACAAATAATTATAGTTAATTCCAGAGGCCCAATTAATAATTCTTCAGCAATTTTAAAGAGCCTTATCTCATTAAGGAGTTGGAATTTTAACCCGAATAAAAGAGTCCAACTGATTAGGATAAGGGTTAAGTGATTAAACACAGAAGAAACTCTATTTCTTCTATTCTCTCCTCTTTTTTGCACCAACTCCTAAGCTAGCTCTTGGGAATTTTGGCCAGCCCTAGTTACACACCAATTATTTGGTTCAATTTATCATTCTCTAGTGTGGATTACTCATTGGAGGTGTTCGATTTTGGACACTGTGATTTGCGACAACCCGGTGCGAAGTAAAATCAACTGTTCAACAAAAATCAAAGGTGATTTTTCTTATTCTCATATAATTATATTGTATATTCATGGAAAGATCAGTAATATTGGTTAAAAAAATTTTAAAATTCCGCTCATGTATGCGATGCATGTAACCAATAAATCCCAACATGGTATCAGAGCCTCGGTTTTGCCATGGATACACAATTCTATATTTTTCTGCGGAATAAGTTTTGTTTTATTTTGAGTTATCTATTTCATGAACTTTAAAATATCAGATTTAATTGTTCATGAATGAGAAATATTGATTTCTTTTTGTATGTGTGATCAAATAAATTTGACGGAAACAAAAACGGAACTTTTGAAGAAAAGTAACTAGGGTTTTGCGTGAAACCCATTAGGATTTTGCATGAAACCCATGTAATTTTAAGGGGCTGTTCTAATTTAATTTATTATGGATCCATTAAAACTTCATTTATATGATATTATATGTCTTTAATATGTGATATTAAGCCGTAGGATCGAACGGAATTAAAATCGAACAAGTTTTGCATAAAAACTAGTTTAGTCAAAAAGTTCGATAAATTGGTGTTCTTCGTATGTTCTTGATGTGTTCTTGTTTAGAAAGAATTTTAATCTTATAAATATGATATATATGATATATTAAAGTTTTTTTAATTAATTGGATTAATTAAAATGGGCCTTAAATTAATTTGATTAATTTTAATTTATTAAAACCACTTAATGGGCTTAATTATGTTTACGGACTTGGTTTAAATTAGTAAATGACTTGGTGGGCCCAAGGAGCTGATTTAAATTAAATATTATAAATATTAATTAAGTTTATTAATTGTTTTTAAGGGATGGAGTGGGCTTGGCTTATTCCAAAAGGCCCAAATGGTCCAAAAGACATAAAACTAGTTTGTGTGTGAACACATTTAGGGTTTTCTTTTGTGGGTTTTGGCCTACACTTGATTATAAGCCCAAAATTAATTCTTTTAATTATTTAATATGATTAATTAATTAAATAATCAATTTATAATTAATTAATAATCAATTGGATTGATTATTAAGGCAAGAACACGGCATGCAAAAAGGTTTCCTAAAATGAAGGTTTCCAAAATAGAAAAAGTTTCCTAATTTGATCACATCATTAAAATAACTCAAAACATTATTTCAAAGGTTGAAACAAAGTTAGTAATCCATTTCTTTATGCATTAGAAAGGCATATAAGGGTGTATGATTGGCATGATGGATAGTTATGGACAAAGCCCAATGTGATTGAGCATTATGCATGTTTTGGCGCAATGAGGACTTTCATGTCCCGGCCACTTGTTTTTGGTTTTTATTTCATTTCAAATTGTAATATTTAATTAGATTACTTAGATTAGAATTAGAAATAGAGATGGAGACCATTTTTAAGGAGCAAGATGGGCCGGATGGAGATCTAACAAGCTTGAAGATAATGTAATTATTTTTCTTGTTTGAATCATGCATACTACCTAGGTGTGACCTTTTGATTTCCCTCTTGGCGCGGGGAAATCAATGTAGTAAAGTTCATAACTATACCATATTTGTATGCTTATATTTATCTGATAGATATATAATGTATACCAATGTATGCCAACCATGCATGATGAGACTTAATTAACTAAAACCCTCAAACAAATACTAAGGTATATAAGCCTTTCATTAATTTGAAGAGAACCAGATTTCTTTATAGTGTGGGTTGTTGACTACATCAAGCTCACATTATATCGAATATGTTCAAATCTAATTAAATTGGTCATCTTAGCTAGCCCATTAGCTTGTTGACCACAGTCAAGGCTAATGGTTCTAGAGGCAAGATTAGGGAATGCATATATGATATACATGCATCAAGAGTTGATAACCTAATGATCCAATAGTTGTGTAGAGACACAATTGGTATAGAGATACCTACCTTTCATGGGTATGGAGTTTGGCTTGTTGACCACAGTCAAGGTCAAATTACATATCAAGGATTGGCTATTGGCCCACTAAGAAAACCATCGGGTTTTCTTGGATTATATAGTGAGGGCTATTAATTCGCAATAAAATAGTGGGAGTAAAATGGATTAATTAAAAACCTTATTAATGCATACATATATATGAACATACTCTCATATCTTTTCTTTTTCACATCTATGTCATCATTATGAGCACATCAAACATTAATATACGATCAATATTGGATAACAAGCTAGTTGGAACCAAGTATTCTTACTGGATCAGGCAAGTGAGAATTGTTCTCATAGCTAAAAAGATCCATTATGTCTTGGACAAAGATCCACTGCCACTTCTATCAGATGTTGCCACTGATGAGATCAAGGGCACTTATCAAAAAAAAAATATGGAGGATAGTGAGCAATAACTGTTAGTGTAAGCCCTAGCCCTAATATATTGTAATAAAACATTTGAGTTAATAAATGATGCATTTGTTTTACCTTTTGTATTCCTATGCATATCAATTGATAGAACTATCCAAGAATGTTATTTCAGTTTAAGTTATCATGTGTGAGGCACATGGTTGTAAGACCTTGAAACAAAAGAGACATCATTCTAAATATCCCTAGTCAGTCATTGTTATGGGAATAACAATAAATTAAGATTAGTATGCTCTCTCTGATAAGTTGAGTTTTTTCTTACGGATCATAAGGACAAGAGTGTCAATCAGAGATCATAGATACATGTTTAGAACATGGTATCTGGATTCGATCCATTTATGAGAACACTACATGGTATAAGTCATAAGTGTTTCTCATATGCAAGTTTTGCATTGGAGTTCTTAGACCTAAAATCTCTATGAAACTCTTTATGCATTACTGTATACTTTGACATACACCTAACGTGCTCGTAACAGAGTGACAAGTATGGGTATGCTTGGGTATACATTGATTCATGTTAGAGAGCATGGGAGAAGTGAAGGGATTACCCCTCTCAATAAGAGAGAAAATATCATCGGCCACTTGATCAGTGAACTGAGAAGTGTATGGCCATATCGAGATGAAATAATGAGTAATCATTATTTATCTAAGAGTTTAGTGTCACTGGAATATCAAGAAAGGAATTAATTTATATAAGGGTGACTAGTTCCATGCCTTATATTAATTCTGATATTTTTGGGTAAAGGACTATGCAAAATTGCATTAGGTCACAAAATGCCATATGCATTTTCATTTAATTTAGAATGCTATAATATCTTGCTAGAGAATATTTATAGCCTTTGAATTAATTTATTAATTCATTGCCAACATTAAATGGACCTATAGGATCGCACATAAAGCATTGGGCTTAAAATATTTAAATTAAGTATTGGACATTAATTTGGGCTTTTAATTAAAGTCAAATTAATGTGTGTAATAGATTATTAGATTGCTATTGGACCTTGGCCCATAAGAGAGAGAAATTCAGCCCACAAGGTTTAATTTCAATTAATTAAATGTCTTGTATTAATTTAATTAATTGATTTTTAAAGCCTAAAAGAATTATGATCAAATAAATCACTTAAATAGGAATACTATTGGCCGAAATTCCTAGAGAGAAATCAAGGAATTTCGGCATATCCTTTATATTAATTAAGTAGTTTATTTGATTAATATGTCTTGTATATTCCTATTTAATTAAGTGGTTAATTTGATTAATATGTCTTTTGTTTTTATCTTGGATAAATTAAAAGAGTTTTTATCAATAAATATTACTTATTTTAATTAAGTGATAAAGGCAAATATTAATTATCTTTAGCTAATATTAATTATCCTAAGGTAGTATATTTGAGATTTATCACTTAATAAATAAGATAATATATATATTGGATGAAACAAAAAAACCTAATTTTGTGTGTGGCATGAATAGTAACTCTCTCTCACAATTTTATTTTTGCCAATTTTTCACAAGGAGAAAGGATTGTTCCTCATTCTCTTGTGATCTTGGGTAGTAATAGCAACCTTAGAGAAGTGCAAAATCAAATTTTGTAGCTTCAATCAATTGCCATTACACAATACTTAAATAGAGAGCTAGCAATCTCGATTTTAAGCCGTCTTTGCAATTGTGTGTGTGAACATAGAGAAGAGTGGCGTAAAGGCTATTCTTTTGGCATTGGCAAAGAAGATCAAACGTTGATAAATCACTCTTGATTGCTGTTCACCACCAAAACCAAATATTGAAGTGCATCTAAAGTTGTAAGTTTTACAACCCTAAAATTGCATGTTTCGTTTCTTGCTTTGGAATTGTATGGTATGTATGATAAAATTTTTATTTTTCCGCTGTGTTATCATCACCATCATACCATGTCATATTCCATCAGTGGTATCAGAGCCTAAACATGCTTATTTTAGGTCTTTAGATGCATGAATTATTTAATCAAAAAATCGTTTTTATAAATACATGCAATGCTGAAATTTTCTGTTTTGAGTTTTTTACATTATTTTGGTGTAAAAACGATTTTAATTGATTAGTTAGGTATTAAAAATAATATTACATGTTAATATACTGTCCTAAGATGTTATTAGGGCTGGTAATGGTCGGATTTAATTATTTATACCTGATGGTATATGTTAATAACGAAACTAGGTGCTAATTGGCATGAAAATTGCTAGTTTAACAACTAGTTTTCAAAATTAAATGTAAAATGATTTTGGCATGTTTGTAAGTGATTTTTAAAGATTAATTATCAGGTCTGGACATATTTTAAATTTGGTTTTAATTCTTGTCCAAGACAATTTAATTAATTGATTTTAAAATCGCTTCAAACTATGACTAGTTTGTGTTTGTTACATGTTTAATCAATAATTTTTGTTTTGGTTTGATTAAAATGGTATAAACACATTTAGATCAAAATGGTACAGAACATTAACTCAATGTTTATGACCTTATTTAAATGATTAAATGACTCATAAAATTGATTTAAGTGTTTGTGCATTTTTATGGCATCATATAAGCATTAAACAACTAATTCATTGTTGTTTGTTTGTTTTTCATGAATGCCGTGTATATTTATATGTTCTTCATGATTATATTTTTTAATTCATGTTGGTATATATTACATGTATTTTTAATGTTTATGGGCTAAATGACATAAAATTAAAAATGGCAAAATTGGAAATTATACTAGAGTGGATTTATGGCATAAATCTAACTAGTTCGTGTTTTGGGCTTTTAAGAGAACTTATTCAATAAGAGGATTTAGTCCATTGGGCTTTAGCCCAAGCCCATCATGGGGTCTTCTCTTAAAGGTTTAAGTACACAATTTCCATTAATGGGCTTGGCTAAATTAATTAAAATTGGACTTTATTTGATCCATGAATGTTATGTATATTTATTTGCTTGTTTGGTGTGATAAATGGATATGCATGGTGCATTCATGGGCCCTGGGTTTTGTAATTAAATATGGCCTACGAGCCATTATTTTTATTGTAAAATTTTTCATTTATTTCTTAGAATAGAAAATACTTGAAGATTTTTTAAATTAAGATGAAGCCCACCGAAGTGGAGAAGCCCAACTTGAAGATTCTTATGTAATAGTATAGAATCTTAGTTATAGGTTTTAGGGCTCATGTTTGTCACGCTTTACTTTATGCAATTATATATATATGCATGTTATGGATGGATGACAAAGCGTATGCCATGTAAGCCGTAATAAAATGAATCCCCAAAATAGTAAGTCATAAAGTTGCCTTCCTAATTCAAAACATGTCAAGGCATCGATCATCGGTCACGTAGACTAGGAGTCCTAGATGCGCCTGATTATCTTTGTGAGGTATGGGTTGTGGATGGAGGTTGGACTTAACATGGAATGGGATGCCCGGACCTAGGCAACTTATAAATGGGATTGTACTATAACATCTTAAGATGTTAGCCCATTTGATCCAAGAGTCATGTACAAGACATGATTGGAGTCTTCCTACCTAGGTAATTTAAATTGTTAGGTGTACAAGCTCAGCTTGACTAATAAGTTGTTATGAAAAGTGGATCTTGGCCCACATTAAATCACTAACGCGAATTATTTAAGGGGATATTAATTCGGTTTGTGGGATTATAATAAGACCTCATTTAATCTTGCTAAATTTTATTATTGTAGATTGAAAATGGCATCTTCAAATAACAATTTCTCATTGCGATCGGTCCTTGAAAAGGACAAATTGAATGGTACCAATTTCATAGACTGGTCTCGAAACTTAAGAATAGTTCTTAAGCAAGAGAAGAAGTTGTATGTTTTGGATGTACCCTTACCTGAAGAACCTGCTAGGAACGCTTATGTGGTTCAAAAGGAAACTTTTTAGACCAAGAAAAGCGACTCCAACGATGTGACCTGTTTGATGCTAGCCACTATGGTGCCTGAATTACAAAAGCAATTTATGGACCAAGAGGCCTATGCGATCATGGTGCACCTCAAGGAGATGTTCCAAGAGCAAGCTCATCACGAGAGGTTCGTGATAAAAAAGGCTTTAATTTCTTGTAAGATGGCTGAGGGTACTCCTGTTAGTACCCATGTACTCAAGATGAAAGGGTATCTTGATACTCTTGAGAAGCTTGAGGTACAAGTGCCAAAGGAATTAGCCAATGACTTGATCTTAAGATCATTGTCTGCTGCTTATGATCAATTTGTGATGAATTATAACATGCATGCAATGAACAAGTCAGTTACTGAGCTTCATAGGATGCTTAAGAATGCTAAGGAGAACATTCGAAAGACCAATCCCGTACTGGTGGTTCAAAAGGGAATTAAGAAGGGCCCCGCTAAGGGAAAGGGAAAGGGAAAGGGAAAACCCAAGTCTTTTGGGAGTGCACCTCAGGCCCAATCCAAGCCCAAGGCACAAAAGCTCAAAGAGAGTGAGAGCACTTGCTTCCATTGCAACAAGATAGGGCATTGAAGGAATAATTATGCTCTCTTCAAGGAAGAACAAAAGAAGAATGGAGCCAAGGCATCTAGTTCTGGTATTTTTGTTGTTGAAATTAACCTTTCTATTTCTACCACTTGGGTATTGGATACAACTTGTGGTTCTCACATTTGTTCAAATATGCAGGGGTTAAGAAATAGGCAGTTACTTGGGAAGACTGAAGTGGACCTACGTGTGGGGAATGGAGCACGAGTTGCTGCCATAGAGATAGGCGACTATCACCTCACTTTACCTTTCAAACTTTGTATTGTTTTGAATAATTGTTATTATATACCTGCTATGAGCAGAAACATTATTTCAGTTTCATGTTTGGATAATGATGAATTTGATTTTGTTATTAAAAATGGCAATACTCATATTCGTCGCCAAGGCATTTCTTATGGTAATGCCATAGTGCAAAATGGCCTTTATATCCTTGATTTGCAAAACAAAGAGTCTGTATACAACATTAATACGAAGAGGGTTAAATCAAACGAATTGAACCCTACTTACTTTTGGCATTGTTGTTTAGGACATGCAAATGAAAAACGCATTTCAAGACTCCACAAAACTGGAGTGCTTAGGTCATTTGACTTAGAGTCTTATGATACATGCGAGCCATGTTTGCATGAAAAAATGACAAAAAGTCCTTTTAACAAGAAAGGTGAGAGGACTAATAACTTATTGGAACTAATACATACTGATGTATGTGGTCCATTAAGCATACAAGCTAGAGGTGGTTTTAGCTACTTCGTGACGTTCACAGATGACTTCAGTTGATATGGCTATGTCTATCTAATGAAGTACAAGTCTAAAACTTTTGAGAAATTCAAGGAGTTTAACAACGAAGTAGAAAACCAACTTGACACAAGTATAAAAACCATTCGATCAGATCGAGGTGGCGAATACTTAAGCCAAGAGTTTGATAGTCATCTAAAGGAGTGTGGTATTATATCACAGCTCACTCCTCGTGGAACACCACAATGGAATGATGTGTCTGAAAGGAGAAATCGAACTCTGTTGGACATGGTTTGATCTATGATGAGTCAAGCTAATCTTCATGTCTCTTTTAGGGGTTATGCATTAGAAACTACTGCGTTTTTATTAAATCGTACTCCAACTAAAGTAGTTGAGAAGACACCATACAAGGTATGGACTGGGAAAGAACCCAATATGTCTTTTCTTAGGATTTGGGGCTGTGAAGCACATATTAAGAAATTAACATCTGATAAACTAGAGTCCAAATCAAGTGTCTGCTTGTTTGTAGGTTATCCCAAAGAAACAAAGGGATACTACTTTTACTCACAAGACGAGAACAAAATATTTGTTGCTCGCAAAGCTATTTTCTTGAAAAAGGAGTTCCTTCTCAAGAAAGACAGTGGGAGTAAAGTAGAACTTGTAGAAATTCAAGTACCACAAACTCATATACAAGATGAGTTGGAAATGGGATCAAGTTCACAACCAGTTGTGGAATAAAAACCCATTGCACAAGAACCTAGAAGGTCTGGTAGGGTACGTCAAGTGATTGAGAGATATGGATTTCTAATCACTGATAGTGACACCATTGAGTTAGTAGATCGTGAGGATCCTATTACCTACCGAGAAGCTATTGAAAGCCCAGACTCAAAAAATTGGCTTGAAGCCATAAAATCCGAGATGCAATCAATGTATGATAACCAAGTTTGGACCTTGGTTAATCCTTCGAAAGGTGCTAAGGTAATTGAATGCAAATGGCTATTCAAAATTTAAGCTGATAAGACCTACAAAGGTAGACTAGTAGCAAAAGGTTTTCGACAAATTCATGGTATAAACTATGATGAGACCTTTTCGCCAGTAGTCATGCTCAAGTCCATTAGGATCTTGCTTGCCATAGCTACATATTAAGATTATGAGATATGGCAAATGGATGCCAAAATCACTTTCCTCAATGGAAATTTACTTGAGGATGTGTATATGACACAGCCTGAGGGTTTTGTCAATCCCAAGCATCCTAAGAAGGTTTGCAAGCTTCAAAAATCCATCTACAGATTAAAGCAATCATCCCGAAGTTGGAATCTTCGTTTTGATGAGGCAGTTAAAGAATTTGACTTCATCAAGAACGAAGATGAGCCTTGTGTGTACAAGACGGTTGGAGGGAGCATAGTAGTATTTCTAGACCTGTATGTGGATGACATCCTTCTCATTAGGAATGACATTCCAACATTGCAAAATGTTAAGCAATGGTTGGGAAAATGTTTCTCATGTTGGATTTTAAAGGTTACATGCATCACATACATGAGCGGAATTTTAAATTTTTTTAACCATTAGTTCTAATCTTGCCATGAATACACAATATAACTATATGAGAATAAGAAAAATCACCTTTGATTTTTGTTGAACAGTTGATTTTACTTCGCACCGGGTTGTCGCAAACCACAGTGTCGAAAATCGAACACCTCCAATGAGTAATCCACACTAGAGAGGCGTAAATTGAACCAAAAAATTGGTGTTCAACTAGGGCTGGCGAAAATCCAAGAGGCTAGCAATGGAAGTGGCGCAAAAAGGGAGAGAGAATTAAGAGAAAAAACTTTCCTTTTGTTTTAATCACTTAACCCTAATTCTCATTAGTTAGCCTTTTATAGTTAGGTCAAAATTCCAACTCCTTAATGAGATTGGGCTCTTTAAAATTGTTGGAGAATTATTAATTGGGCCTCTGGAATTAATTATAATAATTTGGGCTTAATTAAATCCAAATTAAATCTTTTCATAAAAGACTATGCACAAAATCCACAAACAAGGCCCTTTGTGCATCTAATTGGATTTAAATACCCAAATGGATTCCAAATCCAACCAAATTAAATATGTGAGTTCCATAACACTTATTTAACATATATAAATTAATTTGGTCCAAGAAAAAGCCCTCCAAGCCCTTCTGTTTGGAGTTGGCGTGTAGCCCTCTTCTGGAGGGCTTCCTCCAACTTCTTCATTCCTTTGGCCCTTTATAATTTCTCCAATGCTCCTATTAATTATTATATCAGTCCTATAACAATTATAGTAGTCTTATAACACTTATAAGACAATAATAATAAATCATGAAATACATTATTTCATTTAGGTCCAATTTACAGAACATTTCTCAAAAGTTTCGCGGATAATTTTATTTGATCATAATTAATTAAACTCTTTAAATAATTATTATCATATTCTCCTCTCTACCTTTATAATAATACCAAATATTATTATCCTTGTCATTTTACCATTTTACCCTTTTTCTCTACATGTGTGTGACCTATTGGGTTCCTGTCCATGTTGGCAGTATAATATGTAACTGTGAGTTCTATTCAAAAACTCACATGATTTAAACTCCTTTAAATCATTTCATCAACCTCTATTGATATTTTGATACATCATTATACAAGTCATGATTGGCCTCTAGCTAGGCATCATGACTACCCAAATTTCAGGAAAGTCATGTGGTTTGATTGTACCCTTCCATAGAAACAGTTACCGTGCAATTACTCCTTTCACCACTCTTATCTCAATTAGATTCTGAGTATGGATTTCTGTCAACTCATATAAATCTAATTATGTATGTTCTATTAATTTAACCATTGTTCCTAAAGTGCCCTTCATGGATCTCCATCCATCTCGGCATATTACTCTGGCCAGAGATTCTCTGAACAAGGCAATTATAGAATCATGCGAGATAACTTCCCTTGTTAAATCTGGGATGGTGAATCCTTTGTCAATCACTCAACTATCTTCAAGTAGGTCATGATATACCCAATCTCCTAACTATGTTCACTCCCAGTTGGAAGTAATCAGTTATGGAGTCAAAGTATACCACTTGCTACTTAAGATAACTTTGGTGATCTCAAGTCTAAGGATACTTGCACAACCGCTATGAAGAGATTCCTCACTGACATAGATTTAATATCCATATGAGGATTCTCTTTACAGGTCTCCAATGAACTTGTTCCTCTAACAAGCATCCACATGTTAGCTTTGATTATCATCCATAATCACAATTATGAGAACCATTGCTTGAACCATTCAAGAAGCATAACATGTGCTAGTCTGCCCGAATTAACAATGTCCTATCTTGTTAATTCTATGACTAGGGATATTTAGATATTAACACATTTGCATGCGATAGACATCTCACATCATGAACACCTTCATGATTGCCTTTGCACTGTGTTTATAATATCTAGGACTTCATTTATTAATTTAAGATTTACTAACTCATGTATTCAAACACAGCATTAATAAATGAATGATGCCTTTTATTAAGAATATAAATTTCATACATATGAAAAACATCCCTATTACATGGGCTCTAGGGCATACTCTCTAACAATCTCCCACTTGCACTAGAGCCAATCACTCATATGTCTCTGACCCATGCTATTTATATGGTGATCATGCTTTATCTGGGAAAGTACTTTAGTGAGGGGATCCG
The DNA here is from genome assembly GCA_037975025.1 of Excoecaria agallocha. Taxonomy (NCBI): domain Eukaryota; kingdom Viridiplantae; phylum Streptophyta; class Magnoliopsida; order Malpighiales; family Euphorbiaceae; genus Excoecaria; species Excoecaria agallocha. The sequence continues at coordinate 105,000,700 of CM075806.1, read as the reverse complement.
CCACATTGTCATCTGTGGGAACCCTTTCTATTTTCACATCATTTCTAGCTACTATTTCCCTTATGAGATGGTAGCGTCTGAGAACATGTTTAGATCGCTGATGAGACCGTGATTCCTTTGCTTGCGCAATGGCTCCATTGTTGTCACAATATAAAGGAATCGGATCAACAATGCTAGGCACCACTTCTAGTTCGGTTATGAACTTTTTGATCCAGACTGCTTCTTTGGCTGCTTTTGAAGCAGCAATGTACTCAGCTTCCATCGTGGAATCAGCAGTTGTTTCTTGTTTGGAATTTTCCAACTAACTGCTCCTCCTCCCATTATGAACACATAACCAGATTGTGATTTACAATCATCTTTGTCAGATTAGAAGCTGGCATCTGTATACCCGTTTACCTCCAAACTGCCCTCTCCATATACCAAGAATATATCCTTAGTCCTTCTCAAGTACTTAAGAATATTCTTGACAGTTGCTCAATGTTCCTCTCCAAAATTGGATTGGAATCTGCTTGTGACACTCAAAGCAAATGCTACATCTGGATGTGTATATAACATAGCATACATGATAGAACCAATTGCAGATGCATATGGTATTCTATTCATGCTCTCTCTATCCTCTAGTGTTTGCGGACATGTAGACTTAGAAAGGTGTTTCCCATGCACCATGGGTATAAACCCTTTCTTAGAGAGATCCATATTGAACCTCTTCAATACTTTATCTATATATATACTCTGAGAAAGACCTAGCAACCTATTTGATCTATCTCTATAGATCCTTATTCCCAGAATATAGGATGCTTCTCCAAGGTCTTTCATGGAGAATTGCTTGGATAACCATATTTTAACAGATTGGAGAAGAGAAATGTCATTTCCCATGATCAATATGTCATTTACATATAGAACTAGGAAGACAATTGCACTCCCACTGACCCTTTTATACACACAAGTTTCATCTTCATTCTGTGAGAAACCAAACTCTTTGATTGTCTCATTGAATCGTATGTTCCAGCTCCTAGAGGCTTGCTTCAATCTATAAATGGATCTTTGAAGCTTGCATACCTTTTTGCCATTTCCTGATGTGAATCCTTCTGGTTGTGTCATATACACATCCTCAGAAAGATTTCCATTAAGGAAAGCTGTCTTCACATCCATTTGCCAAATCTCATAATCATAATGAGCTACAATGGCTAAAAGTATTCTTATAGACTTAAGCATCGCTATAGGAGAAAAAGTTTCGTCATAGTCAATACCTTCTTTTTGACGATAACCTTTTGCTACTAAGCGAGCTTTATAGGTAACTATATTACCTTCCATGTCAGTCTTCTTTTTGAAGACCCATTTGCACCCTATGGGTTTTATCCCTTCAGGTGGTTGAGTTAAAGTCCATACTTTATTCTCACACATGGAGTCCATTTCGGACTGCATAGCCTTAAGCCATAAATCACGTTCTGAACTGTTCAAAACTTCTTGATAGCTTGTAGGCTCATTGTCCTCTACTACAGTTATGCCTCTATCCGAATCAACGTGAAATCCATATCTCACAGGGATAGAACGCATCCTAGTATATCTTCTAGGATTTTGTGTATAATCAGGTTCAACTATAATCTCATCATTATGAAATTCAGTTTCGGGTTCAATCGGTTGATCAACTTCTATTTGTGGGTTTTGAACTTCACCAAGCTCAATTTTACTCCCACTGTCCTCTCGTAGGAGAAATTCTCTTTCCAAGAAGACAGCATGCCTTGAAACAAACACCTTTTGTTCTAAGGGATAATAGAAATAATATCCAAACGTTTCTTTTGGATATCCCACAAATAAACATTTATCAGACTTAACATCCAATTTTTCTGACATTGTCCTCTTCACATAAGCAGGACAGCCCCATACTTTCATATGAGAAAGCGTGGGTTTCTTGTTATTCCACATCTCATATGGAGTAATATCAACCGATTTACTAGGAACTCTGTTTGACACATAAACAGCAGTTTCTAGTGTATATCCCCAAAAAGACTTAGGCAAGTCCGCTCGGCTCATCATTGATCAAACCATATCTAATAGTGTTTGATTTCTCCTTTCAGATACACCATTGTATTGTGGTGTATATGGAGGAGTCCATTGAGATAAAATCCCATTATCTCTGAGATAATCCTGAAATTCTTGACTTAAGTATTCTCCACCTCGATCTAATCTAAGTGTTTTAATACTTTTGCCAAGTTGTTTCTCTACTTCATTTCTGAACTCTTTGAACTTTTTAAATGCTTCAGACTTATATTTCATTAGATAGATGTATCCAAACCTGGAATAATCATCTATGAAAGTAATGAAGTAGGAGTAACCTCCTCTGGCATGTGTAGTCATTGGACCACATACATCTGAATGTATTAAGTCCAAAACCATTTTAGCTCGTTCTCATTTACCAATAAAGGGAGCTTTTGTCATTTTTCCCAATAAACAAGATTCACATGTATCAAATGATTCATAATCAAACGATCCCAAATCACCTGACTTGTGTAACTTGGTCATGCGTTTTTCATTTATATGGCCTAAACGACAATGCCATAAGTATGAGGTATTCAGATTATCATATTTCATTCTCTTGGTATTCACATTATGTACTTCTTTAATTAAATCAAGAACAAATATACCATTCTCAATGATAGGTTTTGCATAAAACATATTGTTCTTAAAAATGTAACAACATTTGTCCTTCAAAGAAATATCATAATCGTTCATCAAACGACTGAAAGAAATAATACTTTTGGATAAGGCTGGAACATAATAACAATTATATAATTCTAGTACTAATCCACTAGGAAGAGGCAAATAGTAAGTCCCCACAACTGTTGTAGAGATGTTCTGTCCAGTAGCTGACTGCAAACATATCTCTGCCTTTCCAACTCTTCTAAAGCTTCTAAGCCCCTGTAGATCATTACATAAATGATATCCACATCCGGTATCTAATACCCAAGATTGTTTTGAAGCAATAGAATAAGTATTAATTTCAATCATATGAATACCTGAAGTAGATGCAACAGCTTGCTTCTTCTCCTTAAGAGAATCTAGATAGGCCTTGCAGTTACACTTCCACTGACCATCTTTTCCACAATGGAAACAAGTTCCTTTGGGATTATCTTTCTTGGCTACCTTTTTCTTAGAGATCCCACCATTCTTTGGCCGCACCTTGGTTATCTTCTTCTTCTTCTGCTTCTTTCCTTTAGCAGAAGTGACAACCATGACACTTTTTGGATCTTTCTTAAATGATCCATCAGTTGTCTTGAGCATATTGATTAACTCAGGAATGGATACTTGGATCTTGTTCATGTTGAAGTTAAGCACAAAAGGTGCATAACTTGGAGCCAACGAGTACAAGATTAAATCTATGTATAGATCATTATCCATAACATAGCCAAGTCTACTCAAATGCTCAATATACCCATACATCTTCAATGCATGAGCAGCAGCTGAAGTGCCTTCCACCATTTTGCAACTAAATAGAGCTCGAGCAATCTCATATTGCTCAGTTCTAGCCTGAGAAGAATAAAGCTCCTCTAGATGCAAAATGATGGTTCTAGCATCCATCATTTCATGTTGCTTCTGAAGCTCCGAGGACATAGCACCCAGCATCAGACATGCTACTGCTTCACTATCCTCCATGTATTTTCGATAAATGCCTTTGATCTCATCAATGGCATCATCTGATGGAAGTGGTGGTGGATCTTTATCCAAGACATAATGAATCTTTTCAGCCCTGAGAACAATTCTCACTTGCCTGATCCAGTCAGAATAGTTATTGCCAACCAGCTTGTTATCCAAGATTGATCGTATATTAATGTTTGATGTGCTCATGATGATGACCTAGATGTGAAAAAAGAAAAGATATGAGAGTATGTTCATATATATGTATGCATTAATAAGGTCTTTAATTAATCCATTTACTCCCACTATTTTATTGCGAATTAATAGCCCTCACTATATAATCCGAGAAAACCCGATGATTTTCTTAGTGGGCCAATATCCAATCCTTGATATGTAATTTGACCTTGACTGTGGTCAACAAGCCAAATTCCATACCCTTGAAAGGTAGGTATCTCTATACCAATTGTGTCTCTACACAACTATCGGATCATTAGGTTATCAACTCTTGATGCATGCATATCATATATGCATTCCCTAATCTTGCCTCTAGAACCATTAGCCTTGACTGTGGTCAACAAACTAATGGGCTAGCTAAGATGACCCATTTAATTAGATTTGAACATATTCGATATAATGTGAGCTTGACTGTGGTCAACAACCCACACTATAAAGAACTCTGGTTCTCCTCAAATTAATGGAAGGCTTATATACCTTAGTATTTGTTTGAGGGCTTTAGTTAATTAAGTCTCATCATACATGGTTGGCATACATTGGTATGCATCCTATATCTATCACATAAATATAAGCATACAAATATGGTATAGTTATGGACTTCACTACATTGATTTCCCCGAGCCAAGAGGGAAATCAAAAGGTCACACCTAGGTAGTATGCATGATTCAAACAAGAAAAATAATTACATTATCTTCAAGCTTGTTGGATCTCCATCCGGCCCATCTTGCTCCTTGAAAATGGTCTCCATCTCTATTTCTAATTCTAATCTAAGTAATATAATTACATATTACAATTTGAAATGAAATACAAACCAAAAACAAGTAGCCGGGACATGAAAGTCCTCATTGGGCCAAAACATGCATAATGCTCAATCACATTGAGCTTTGTCCATAACTATCCATCATGCCAATCATACACCCTTATATGCCTTTATAATGCATAAATAAATGGATTACTAACTTTGTTTCAACCTTTGAAACTATATTTTGAGTTATTTTAATGATGTGATCAAATTAGGAAACTTTTTCCATTTTGGAAACTTTCATTTTAGGAAACCTTTTTGCATGAATGTGTTCTTGCCTTAATAATCAATCAAATTGATTATTAATTAATTATCAATTGATTATTTAATTAATTAATCATATTAAATAATTAAAAGAATCAATTTTGGGCTTAAAACAAGTGTAGGCCGAAACCCACAGAAGAAAAACCCTAAGTGTGTTCACACACAAACTAGTTTTGTGTCATTTGGACCATTTGGGCCTTTTGGAATGAGCCAAGCCCACTCCAGCCCTTAAAACCCATTAATAAACTTAATTAATGTTTATAATAGTTAATTTAAATCAGCTCCTTGGGCCCACCAAGTCATCCACTAATTTAAACCAAGTCCGTAAACATAATTAAGCCCATTAAGTGGTTTTAATGAATTAAAATTAATCAAATTAATTTAAGGCCCATTTTAATTAATCCAATTAATTAAAAACACTTTAATATATCATATATATCAGATTTAGAAGATCAAAAGTCGTTATAACCATGAACACATCAAGAACACATGAAGAACACCAATTTATCGAACTTTTCGACAAAACTAGTTTTCATGCAAAACTTGTTCGATTTTAATTCCGTTCGATCCTACGGCTTAATATCACATATTAAACACATAAAATATCATCTAAATGATTTTTAAATAGATCCATAAGAAATTAAATTAGAACAGCCCCTACATTACCTAGGGTTTCACGCCAAACCCTAATGGGTTTCAAACCAAATCCAAATCACTTTTGTTCAAAAATTTCGGTTTTGTTTCCACCAAATTTATTTGATCACAAATACATCCAGAAATCAATATTTCTCATTCATGAACAATTAAATCTCATATTTTAAAGTTCATGAAATAAATAACACAAAATAAAACAAAACTTATTCCGCAGAATAATATAGAATTGTATATCCATGGCAAAACAGTGGCTCTGATACCATGTTGGATTTTAACGGTTACATGCATCACATACATGAGTGAAATTTTAATATTTTTTAACCATTAGTTCTGATCTTGCCATGAATACACAATATAACTATATGAGAATAAGAAAAATCACCTTTGATTTTTGTTGAACAGTTGATTTTACTTCGCACAGGGTTGTCGCAAACCACAGTGTCCAAAATCGAACACCACCAATGAGTAATCCACACTAGAGAGGGGTAAATTGAACCAACAAATTGGTGTTCAACTAGGGCTGGCCGAAATCCAAGAGGCTAGCAATGGAAGTGGCGCAAAAAGGGAGAGAGAATTAAGAGAAAAAGACTTTCCTTTTGTTTTAATCACTTAACCCTAATTTTCATTAGTTGGCCTTTTATAGTTAGGTCAAAATTCCAACTCCTTAATGAGATTGGGCTCTTTAAAATTGCTGGAGAATTATTAATTGGGCCTCTGGAATTAATTATAATAATTTGGGCTTAATTAAATCCAAATTAAATCTTTTCATAAAAGACTATGCACAAAATCCACAAACTAGGCCCTTTGTGCATCTAATTGGATTTAAATACCCAAATGGATTCCAAATCCAACCAAATTAAATATGTGAGTTTCATAACACTTATATAACATATATAAATTAATTTGGTCCAAGAAAAAGCCCTCCAAGCCCTTTTGTTTGGAGTTGGCGTGTAGCCCTCTTCTGGAGGGCTTCCTCCAACTTCTTCATTCCTTTGGCCCTTTATAATTTCTCCAATGCTCCTATTAATTATTATATCAGTCCTATAACAATTATAGTAGTCTTATAACACATATAAGACAATAATAATAAATCATGAAATACATTATTTCATTTAGGTCCAATTTACAGAATATTTCTCAAAAGTTTCGCGGACAATTTTATTTGATCATAATTAATTAAACTCTTTAATTAATTATTATCATATTCTCCTCTCTACCTTTATAATAATATCAAATATTATTATCCTTGTCATTTTACCATTTTATCCTTTTTCTCTATATGTGTGTGACCTATTGGGTTCCTGTCCATGTTTGCAGTATAATATGTAACTCTGAGTTCTATTCAAAAACTCACATGATTTAAACTCCTTTAAATCATTTCATCAATCTCTATTGATATTTAGATACATCATTATACAAGTCATGATTGGCCTCTAGCTAGGCATCATGACTACCCAAATGTCAGGAAAGTCATGTGGTTTGACTGTACCCTTCCATAGAAACAGTTACCGTACAATTACTCCTTTCACCACTCTTATCTCAATTAGATTCTGAGTATGGATTTCTGTCAACTCATATAAATCTAATTATGTATGTTCTATTAATTTAACCATTGTTCCTAAAATGCCCTTCATGGATCTCCATCCATCTCGGCATATTACTCTGGCTAGAGATTCTCTGAACAAGGCAATTATAGAATCATGCGAGATAACTTCCCTTGTTAAATCTGGGATGGTGAATCCTTTGTCAATCACTCAACTATCTTCAAGTAGGTCATGATATACCCAATCTCCTAACTATGTTCACTCCTAGTTGGAAGTAATCATTTATGGAGTCAAAGTATACCACTTGCTACTTAAGATAACTTTGGTGATCTCAAGTCTAAGGATACTTGCACAACCGCTATGAAGAGATTCCTCACTGACATAGATTTAATATCCATATGAGGATTCTCTTTGCAGGTCTCCAATGAACTTGTTCCTCTAACAAGCATCCACATGTTAGCTTTGATTATCATCCATAATCACAATTATGAGAACCATTGCTTGAACCATTCAAGAAGCATAACATGTGCTAGTCTGTCCGAATTAACAATGTCCTATCTTGTTAATTCTACGACTAGGGATATTTAGATATTAACACATTTGCATGCGATAGACATCTCACATTATGAACACCTTCATGATTGCCTTTGCACTGTATTTATAATATCTAGGACTTCATTTATTAATTTAAGATTTACTAACTCATGTATTCAAACACAGCATTAATAAATGAATGATGCCTTTTATTAAGAATATAAATTTCATACATATGAAAAACATCCCTATTACATGGGCTCTAGGGCATACTCTCTAACATCTCAATGAAAGACTTAGGTGAAGCCGAGACAATACTTGGTATTCGAATCTATAAAGATAGATCGAATCGGCTTTTAGGACTAAGTCAAGAAAAGTACATAGACAAAGTACTAAAGCGTTTTAGTATAGGAGACTCAAAGAAAGGGTATATACCTTTGGCTTTGGGAGTTCCTTTAACTAAAGAACAGTGCCCTAAAACGAAAGAGGAAAGGGACAATATGAGTAGAATCCCATATGCATCTATTATTGGATCTATCATGTATGTTATGTTATGTACTAGATTGGATGTTGCTCATGTACTGAGTATAACTAGTAGGTTTCAGCAAGACCCTGGTGAGAAGCACCGATCTACTATAAAAGGGATCCTAAAGTACCTGCGAAGGACTAAGGATCACTTCTTGGTGTATGGTGGTTAAGAAGAGCTCGTCATACAAGGTTATGCCGATACTGCTTTTCAGACCAGCATTCAGGATTCTAGATCGCAATCTAAATTTGTTTTTATGTTGAATGGTGGTGCTGTCAGCTGGAGAATCTCAAAGCAAGAGACCGTTGCCGATTCAACTATAGAATCTGGGTATATTGCAGCAAGTGAGGCTACAAAAGAGGCTGTTTGGATTAAAAATTTCATTTTTGGATTAGGAGTGGTCCGAAGCATCCTAGATCCATTAGAAATTTTATGTGACAATAACGGGGCCATAGCATAGGCTAAGGAGACCCGATCACACCAGAAATCCAAACACATACTCAGGAGGTACCACCTGATCAGAGAAATCATTGATCGTGGGGACGTCAAGGTTAGCAAGATAGCAAGTGAAGACAATCTAGCAGATTCTTTGACGAAACAGTTGCATCCAAATATGCACGAAGCTCATTTGAGAGCGTTCGGTATTAGGGCAATGCTCGATTGGGACTAGTGCTAGTGGGAGATTGTTAGTGTAAGCCCTAGCCCCAATAGATTGTAATAAAACATTTGAGTTAATAAATAAGGCACTTGTTTTACCTTTTGTATTCCTATGCATATCAATTGATAGAACTATCCAAGAATGTTGTTTCAGTTTAAGTTATCATGTGTGAGGCACATGGTTGTAAGACCTTGAAACAAAAGAGACATCATTCTAAATATCCCTAGTCAGTCATTGTTATGGGAATAACAATGAATTAAGACTAGTATGCTCTCTCTGATAAGTTGAGTTATGTCCTACGGATCATAAGGACAAGAGTGTCAATCAGAGATCATAGATACATGTTTAGAACATGGTATCTGGATTCGATCCATTTATGAGAAGACTACATGGTATAAGTCATAAGTGTTTCTCATATGCAAGTTTGCATTGGAGTTCTTAGACCTAAAATCTCTATGAAACTCTTTATGCATTACTGTATACTTTGACATACACCTAACGTGCTCGTAACAGAGTGACAAGTATGGGTATGCTTGGGTATATATTGATTCATGTTAGAGAGCATGGGAGAAGTGAAGGGATTACCCCTCTCAATAAGAGAGAAAATATCATCGGCCACTTGATTAGTGAACTGAGAAGTGTATGGCCATACCGAGATGAAATAATGAGTAATCATTATTTATCTGAGAGTTCAGTGTCACTGGAATATCAAGAAAGGAATTAATTTATATAAGGGTGACTAGTTCCATGCCTTATATTAATTCTGATATTTTTGGGTAAAGGACTATGCAAAATTGCATTAGGTCACAAAATGCCATATGCATTTTCATTTAATTTGGAATGCTATAATATCTTGCTAGAGAATATTTATAGCCTTTGAATTAATTTATTAATTCATTGGCAACATTAAATGGACCTATAGGATCACACATAAAGCATTGGGCTTAAAATATTTAAATTAAGTATTGGGCATTAATTTAGGCTTTTAATTAAAGTCAAATTAATGTGTGTAATGGATTATTAGATTGCTATTGGACCTTGGCCTATGAGAGAGAGAAATTCAGCCCACAAGGTTTAATTTCAAATAATTAAATGTCTTGTATTAATTTAATTAATTGAGTTTTAAAGCCTAAAAGAATTATGATCAAATAAATCACTTAAATAGGAATACTATTGGCCGAAATTCCAAGAGAGAAATCAAGGAATTTCGGCATATCCTTTATATTAATTAAGTAGTTTATTTGATTAATATGTCTTGTATATTCCTATTTAATTAAGTGGTTAATTTGATTAATATGTCTTTTGTTTTTATCTTGGATAAATTAAAAGAGTTTTTATCAATAAATATTACTTATTTTAATTAAGTGATAAAGGCAAATATTAATCATCTTTAGCTAATATTAATTATCCTAAGGTAGTATATTTGAGATTTATCACTTAATAAATAAGATAATATATATATTGGATGAAAGAAAACCTAATTTTGTGTGTGGCGTGAATAGTAACTCGTGAATAGTAACTCTCTCTCACAATTTTATTTTGGCCAATTTTTCACAAGGAGAAAGGATTGTTCCTCATTCTCTTGTGATCTTGGATAGTAATAGCAACCTTAGAGAAGTGCAAAATCAAATTTTGTAGCTTTAATCAATTGCCATTACACGATACTTAAACAGAGAGCTAGCAATCTCGATTTTAAGCTGTCTTTGCAATTATGTGTGTGAACATAGAGAAGAGTGGCATAAAAGCTATTTTTTTGGCTTGGCAAAGAAGATCAAAGGTTGATAAATCACTCTTGATTGTTGGTCATCACCAAAACCAAATATTGAAGTGCATTTAAAGTTGTAAGTTTTACAACCCTAAAATTGCATGTTTCGTTTCTTGCTTTGGAATTGTATGGTATGTATGATAAAATTTTTGTTTTTCCGCTGTGTTATCATCACCATCATACCATGTCATATTCCATCAACAACATGTTTGATGCTAGGTGCTATGTCCTCAAAGCTTCAGAAGCAATATAAGATAATAGATGGTGGGGTATCCAAGAAGAAGGTTGCCAAGAAAGAGAATCCCAAAGGAACTTGCTTCCATTGTGGAAAAGATAGTCATTGGAAGCATAACTGCAAGGCCTATCTATATTCTCTCAAGGAGAAGAAGCATGCTGATGCTTCTACCTCAGGTATTCATATGATTGAAATTAATACTTATTCTATTGCTTCAAAATAATCTTGGGTATTAGATACCAGATGTGGATCACATTTGTGTAATGATCTATATGAGCTTAGAAGCTTTAGAAGAGTTGGAAAGGCAGAGATATGTTTGCAGTCATCTACTGGACAAAACATATCTACAACAATTGTGGGGACTTATCATTTGCCTCTTCCATGTGGATTAGTATTGGAATTAAATAATTGTTATTATGTTTCAGCTTTATCCAAAAGTATTATTTCTTTCAGTCATCTGTTGAACGATTATGATATTTCTTTAAATGACAAATGTTGTTACATTTTTAAGAACGATATGTTTTATGCAAAAGCTATAATTGAGAATGGTATATTTGTTTTTGATTTAATTAAAGAAGTACATAATGTGGATACCAAGAGAATGAAACATGATAATCTAAATACCTCATACTTATGGCATTGTCATTTAGGCCATATAAATGAAAAACGCATGACCAAATTGCACAAGTTAGGTGATTTGGGATCATTTAATTATGAATCATTTGATACATGCAAATCTTGTTTATTGGGAAAAATGACTAAAGCTCCCTTTATTGGTAAAAGAGAACGATCTAAAATGGTTTTGGACTTAATACATTCAGATGTATGTGGTCCAATGACTACACATGCCAGAGGAGGTTACTCCTACTTCATTACTTTCATTGATGATTATTCCAGGTTTGGATACATCTATCTAATGAAATATAAATCTAAAGCATTTTAAAAGTTCAAAGAATTCAGAAATGAAGTAGAGAAATAACTTAGTAAAAGTATTAAAACACTTAGATCGAATCGAGGTGGAGAATACTTAAGCCAAGAGTTTCAGGATTATCTTAGAGATAATGGGATTTTATCTCAATGGACTCCTCCATATACACCACAACACAATGGTGTATCTAAAAGGAGAAATTAAACACTATTAGATATGGCTCGATCAATGATGAGCAGAGCAGAATTGCCTAAGTCCTTTTGGGGATATGCACTAGAAACTGCTGTTTATGTGTTAAACAAAGTTCTTAGTAAATCGGTTGATATTACTCCATATGAGATGTGGAATAACAAGAAGCCCACGCTTTCTCATATGAAAGTATGGGGTTTTCCTGCTTATGTGAAGAGGACAATGTTAGACAAACTTGATGTTAAGTCTAACAAATGTTTATTTGTGGGATATCCAAAAGAAAAGTTTAAAAATTACTTCTATCATCCCTTAGAACAAAAGGTATTTGTTTCAAGGCATGCTGTCTTCTTAGAAATAGAGTTTCTCCTATAAGAGGACAGTGGGAGTAAAATTGAACTTGGTGAAGTTTAGGACCCATAAATAGAAGTAGATCAACCGATTGAACCCGAAACTGAATTTCATAAAGATGAGATTGCAGTTGAACCTGATTATACACAAAATCCTAGAAGGTCTACTAGGATGCATTTTATCCCTGTGAGATATGGATTTCACATAGATTCGGATAGAGGTATAACTGTAGTAGAGGACAATGAGCCTACTAGCTATCAAGAAGTTTTGAACAGTTCAGAACGTAATTTGTGGCTTAAGGCTATGCAGTCTAAAATGGACTCCATGTATGAGAATAAAGTATGGACTTTAACTCAACCACCTAAAGGGATAAAACCCATAGGGTGCAAATGGGTCTTCAAAAAGAAGACCGACATGAAAGGTAATGTAGTTACCTGTAAAGCTCGCTTAGTAGCAAAAGGTTATCGTCAAAAAGAAGGTATTGACTATGACAAGACTTTTTCTCCTGTAGTGATGCTTAAGTCTATAAGAATACTTTTAGCCATTGCAGCTCATTATGATTATGAGATTTGGCAAATGGATGTGAAGACAACTTTCCTTAATGGAAATCTAACTAGGGATGTGTATATGACACAACAAGAGGGGTTCACATCTATAAATGGCGAAAAGGTATGCAAACTTCAAAGATCCATTAATGGATTGAAGCAAGCGTCTAAGAGTTAGAACATACGATTAAATGACACAATCAAAGAGTTTGGTTTCTCACAGAATGAAGATGAACCTTATGTATATAAAAGGCTCAGTGGGAGTGCAATTATCTTCCTAGTTCTATATGTAGATGACATATTGATCATGGAAAATGACATTTCTCTTCTCCAATCTGTTAAAATATGGTTATCCAAGCATTTCTCCATGAAAGACCTTGGAGAAGAATCCTATATTCTGTGAATAAGGATATATAGAGATAGATCAAATAGGTTGTTAGGTCTTTCTCAGAGTACATACATAGATAAAGTATTGAAGAAGTTCAATATGGATCTCTCTAAGAAAGGGTTTATACCAATGGTGCATGGGAAACATCTTTCTAATTCTATGTGTCCGCAGACACTAGAGGATAGAAAGAGCATGAATAGAGTACCATATGCATCTGCAATTGGTTCTATCATGTATGCTATGTTATGTACACATCCACATGTGGCATTTGCTTTGAGTGTCACAAGTAGATTCCAATCCAATTTTGGAGAGGAACATTGGGCAGCTGTCAAGAATATCCTTAAGTACTTGAGAAGGACTAAGGATATGTTCTTGGTATATGGAGAGGGCAGTTTGGAAGTAAATGGGTATACAGATGCCAATTTCCAATCTGACAAAGATGACTGTAAATCATAGTCTGGTTTTGTGTTCATAATGGGAAGAGGAGCAGTTAGCTGGAAGAGTTCCAAATAGGAAACAACTGCTAATTTCGCAATGGAAGCTGAGTACATTGCTGCTTCGAAAGCAGCTAAAGAAGCGATTTGGATCAAAAAGTTCATAACTGAACTAGGAGTGATACCTAGCATTGTTGATCCGATTCCTTTATATTGTGACAATAATGGAGCCATTGCGCAAGCAAAGGAACCACGGTCTCATCAGCAATCTAAGCATGTTCTCAGATGCTACCGTCTCATAAGGAAGATAATAGCAATAAATGATGTGAAAATAGAAAGGATTCCCATAGATAATAATGTGGTAGATCCCCTCACTAAAGCACTTTCCCAGATTAAGCATGATCCCATATAAATAGCATGGGTCTGAGATGTATGTGTGATTGGCTCTAGTTCAAGTGGGAGACTGGTAGAGAGTATGCCCTAGAGCCCATGTAATAAGGATGCTTTTTCATATGTATGACTTTATATTCTTAATAAAAGGCTTCATTCAGTTATTAATGCTATGTTTAAATACATGAGTTTGTAAATCTTAAATAAATAAATGAAGTCCTAGATATTATAAACACAGTGCAAAGACAATCATGAAAGTGTTCATGATATGAGATGTCTATTGCATGCAAATGTGTTAATATCTAAATATCCCTAGTCATAGAATTAACAAGATAGGACATTGTTAATTCGGATAGACTGGCACATGTTATGCTTCTTGAATGATTCAAGTAATGGTTCTCATAACTGTGATTATGGATGATAATCAAAGCTAACATGTGGATGCTTGTTAGAAGAACAAGTTCATTGGAGACCTGCATAGAGAATCCTTACATGGATATTAAATCTATGTCAGTGAGGAATCTCTTTATAGCAGTTGTACAAGTATCCTTAGACTTGAGATCACCAAAGTTATCTTAAGAGCAAGTGGTATATTTTGACTCCATAACTGCTTACTTCTAACTGGAAGTGAACATAGTTAGGAGGTTGGGTATATCATGACCTACTTAAAGATATTTAAGTGATTGACAAAGGATTCACCATCCCAAATTTAATAAGGGAAGTTATCTCGCATGATTCTATAATTACCTTGTTCAGTGAATCTCTGGCCAGAGTAAAATGCCAAGATGGATAGAGATCCATGGAGGGCATTTTAGGAACAATGGTTAAATTAACAGAACATACATAATTAGATTTATATGAGTTGACATAAATCCATACTTATAATCTAATTGAGATAAGTGTGGTGAAAGGAGTAATTGCACGTTAACTATTTTTATGGAAGGGTATAGTCAAACCACATGACTTTTCTGACATTTGGGTTGTCATGATGCATAGCTAAAGGCCAATCATGACTTGTATAATGATGTTTCAAGAATATCAATAGATATTGATAAAATGATTTAAAGGAGTTTAAATCATGTGAGTTTTGAATAGAATTCACAATTACATATTATACTGCCAACATGGACAGGAACCTAATAGGTCACACACATATAGAGAAAAGGATAAAATGGTAAAATAAAAAAGATAATAATATTTGATATTATTATGAGCGTAGAGTAGTGAATATGATAATAATTAATTAAAGAGTTTAATTAATTATGATCAAGTAAAATTGTCCGCGAAACTTTTGAGAAATGTTATGTAAATTGGACCTAATTGAAATAATGTATTTCATGATTAATTATTATTTCTTATAAATTTTATAGGACTACTATAAGTGTTATAGGACTGATATAATAATTAATAGGTCTATTGATGGAATTATAAAGGGGCCAGAAAAATGAAGAAGTTGGTAGAAGCCCTCAAGAAGAGGGCCACACGCCTACTTCAATACAGAAGGCTTTAATGGCCTATTTCATGGACCAAATTAATTTATATATGTTACATAGGTGTTATGGAACCCACATATTTAATTTGGTTGGATTTGGAATCCATTTGGGTATTTAAATCCAATTAGTTGTACAAAGGGCCTAGTTTGAGGGTTTTGTGCATAGTCTTTTATGAAAAGGTTTAAATTGGATTTAATTAAGCCCAAATAATTATAGTTAATTCCAGAAGCCCAATTAATAATTCTCCAGCAATTTTAAAGAGCCTTTTCTCATTAAAGAGTTGAAATTTTAACCTAAACAAAAGAGTCCAACTGATAAGGATAAGGGTTAAGTGATTAAACACAGAAGAAAGTCTGGTTCTTCTATTCTCTCCTCCCTTTTGCGCCAACGCCTAAGCTATCTCTTGGGAATTTCAGCCAGCCCTAGTTAAACACCAATTATTTGGTTCAATTTATCCTTCTCTAGTGTGGATTACTCATTGGAGGTATTCGATTTTGAACACTATGGTTTGTGACAACCCGATGCGAAGTAAAATCAACTGTTCAACAAAAATCAAAGGTGATTTTTCTTATTCTCATATAGTTATATTGTATATTCATGGCAAGATCATTAATATTGGTTAAAAAAATTTTAAAATTCCGCTCATGTATGCGATGTATGTAACCAATAAATGCCAACATCACTTGCATAAATGCAAGTATGTTGCCATATGGTGTTTTACACACTAGACCAATTCGATCCTCAGGCCCATAAATAGGCCTATATAAGAATCTGTTTGGCTTATACTGCATAATTATGCTTTGGCTCACTTCTGATATAATTTTTTAGGATTTTAAGCAATTGAAATCATCTTTAATCTCTTATATTAAGCATGATTTATTGGTCAATTTGCTTCCTTTGATCATCTTTAAACCTCATACATGTAATTGGATTTTTTGTATAATCAAACACTAGTGTACTTACCTACATACCATCATGATAAGAGTTAAATTATGCTAAACATTCAGGCATATGTGTCTATAAGGTCGAATTATAAGTATATGAACAAATTTTGCAAAATAAATGAGGTTGGATATTCTTAAAGGCATTTTAAGGCAAAATGATTTTGCAAATTAAAATGATTTTGCAAAGTAACATGCTATAAATCTACATCATGCATTATGTAAAACCAGTTACTAAACTTAATCCTCTAAGATTTAATTTCTCCCAGCTGATAGTTGATTTCCTATCAATTGTGTATGCAGCTAATGTTTTCATATTGTTAGCAATCACATCTTGAAGTGCCTTCCACATCAAAAGTATGAAATGGAAATTTGAATTGAATACTTTTTGAAATTACAGAGGAATTCTATTTCATTTTTTGGAGTATTGATTCCAAATAAGGATGTTTCTTGTTTTTCTTTTCTTAATTTGAAATTGCTGGAGAATTTATGCCTTGGTGGTCCAATAAACTTATTTAAGAATATTTGTGGTTTATAATTAGTTTCTTTAACATAGTTTACAGCTTTTATTTAATTTGTGAATATATTGTATAAAAGAAGATAATTTGTTGGTTTGCAGAATTTAATTTAATTTGAAACTGAGAATTGGTTGACAAATTATAACACTTGGACATTTTGTAGTGCAGGCTTACCTGTGGGAAGAAATGGTATGTTTATAGTGCAATTGAGTGAGTTTCCTTTTTAATTACTTCTTATTTTTTTCTTTTTAATGTTTATGCAATTTTCTATTTGTTTTGCACAAAGTCAACTAATGGACTGATATTTTCTTATAATGCCATGTTTATTAGTTTCATTTTGAAGATTTTTTATAACTTATTATTAATTACTTAATTCTTCTATAATTTTAATATTTCATCAGAAGCAGCAGTTACTGCTGCTATTAAATTAGGAAAAAGGCTTGAAAATTGTAGAAAGCTCATCTCAGTTGGCAAATTCAAATAACTGAAAGTTAAAGAAAAATTATTTGGCGAGAGGTATGTACCTACTGTTTATTTTCATTCCATATGATACTTTAAATATTTTCTGTTATTTAACATGCATGTGTTGTCAACTTTCAATAAAGTTTCAATAATTTTTGCTGTTTAAGTTCATTTTGCTATTTATATATTTAAAATTTTGTTGTTTATGCTCATTTAGCTATTTATATGTTTATGTAAATTTTACTGTATATATGTTTATGTAAATTTTACTATTTATATGTTGTTGTTATATGGTACAATGTGTTTGCTCTTCCAACCGGACCTCCGCTTTGTAAATTCAATTATTCTTTTTTCTTGTCACAAAGTGGTTTGAGCTCCACCCTATACCTGGTTTTGATTAATTCTTCTCCTGATAATTTATTTACTTTTATTTACTTTATCTTTTTTTGTTATTAGGTGTGTTCATATAACGATTTGTAATTTTGTTAATTTTTTATTTTTTTGTAATTTTTTCCTATTTGATGTTCATCTTTACTGTATAATCTTGATTTTTAAGAATGATATATGTGGATTTTTGTGTATATATATGAAGATACTCGCTTTTAGGAAACTTTTAGATATTTTTGTTTATTCATTTGTCCATGGCATTGGTTTTGCTCCTTTATATGCATTCTACTTCTTTATAGTTCTCTTGTTCTTTAAAAAGGTTACTAACAGATGAACCTGTGTTTTGTGTTCTTTTTCAATATCTTTTGTTTGTTCTTTGGAAGATTCATCCAGTAAGTTTATGTTATATTTGAAATTGGTTAAGTTTTTACTATCAGGGATTAGAGTTTATATCTAAGATAATTTGCAATATTTTTAGCGATTACGAGGAATTGTTAATTAAGCTAATGCTGAGAAAACGACAGGATGACATCAATACAAAAATGCAAATTATGTAAGTTTTTAACTTGTAATATGAGGAGTATTTTAATAAATTAATGTTAAACTTACAAATTATTATATTCATTGACTAAATTCCCTTTTTTTTAAAAAAAATTATGTAGGCTTGTGATAATAGAATATAAAATAAGCTTATATGTGATCTTACGAAAGGATCTTTAAGAACTATTAAATCATATCCAATCTATTTCATTAATGGATACAAATTTCATATAGAAAATTATGGGTATTGCATGACAATAGTAAAAAGTTTGGCTTACATACAAGAGGAACTTATGGATTATTTTGGCAAAATTATTGAGATACGTGAAATTGAATACCCCATATTACCGATAGATTGATGTGTACTTTTTAAGTGTGAATGGTTTGATCTTATTCTTAACATTGGAACAAAAGTACATAACCTATATAATCTCATTGAAATCAACCAACAGAGAAGATTTAAACAATTTGAACCTTTCGTGTTGCAAATGTAAGCGATGCAGATGTATTACATCCCTTATCCCAGTTTAAGATGGGATATGTCAGATTGGTTGGCAGTCTGTAAAGTAAAACCAAGATGTGCTTTTGAAGGACAAGCAAAAGGAGAAAGCAAGACAAATGATAGTGAAGCATTTTGGGAAGAAGAATAGGATGTATATGAAATAAATGCATGTTTTGAGAATGAACCTTTAAATGATCCAAATAATGAATTTGTGGAAATTTTTTTCTGGAGATAATGAGGAATCCATAGATGGGCCAAATTCTGAAGATGAGCCCAACTTTAATTTCAAATATTTTAAAACAAATGATGACTTTGATTTGCAATTAAGTGATGAAAGCGATTAATTTGAGTATGTTTTATTTTATTATATCATAATCCAAATATGTTATCATTGCATCAATGTAATATTGTTATATATGTTTTATACTCTATTGTTCTATTACAAGAAGAATGATCCATTTATTTGATTTTCAAGTACAAAATATGCCAACCAAAAGAAAGAACGCATTATTGCCATCCAGGCTCATATTAACATTGGGTGGAGATGACAATGCACAAGTGCACCCATCTCAACCTGTAGGATCTGCAGGTTTAGGTGTGTCATAGTTAGATCCTCAATAGCCATATCAGGCATAACCTTCACCTACTACAAAACCCCAATGTCTCGCCTAATCTACCAATTGATTTAGCATCCAACAATCTAATTATATCAGCACAATCTATAGATGCATCTACTCCCGTACCAGAATTTGGATTTATACAGACAAATGAACTAGCAGTAGATGCTAAGGATGAAAAAGAAGGCTTCTAGCCTGGTGCAAAGGGAGTTGATGGAAGAATTTACATTAAGATTATCAATGGCATGTGAGTATTGATCTAATTTTGTATTACAAGATAACATAAGTTTATATCTGTTGCTATAGATATCTAATTTGAAATTGATCTAATTTTGTTCATATTAATAGGTTTATTCCATCATATATTTGCTCAAGAAAGATCAGATCCAAGTTCAAATACATGATAGAAATTAAGGGTTATGTATGGAAAAATATCTCTTTGCAGACAAGGAATTTTATTATCAAGAGTTTGAGGTACAAAAAACAAATTACATTATTTGTGATGAAATAGTTGATTTCATGCATTAATGAGATATCTATTGTATTTTATAGTACTTAAATTATGTGTTTTCGAAAAGAATTTTTTAGGGATTCAAAATTTGATGGTTTCATTTATCAAGTTTGGGAAAAACATGTTTGTCAATGATATAAAGAATTTATTGCTGTTACAGACTATTATTGTTACAGTCTGTCATTGTTCAAATATTTATGGCTAACGTAATTGTAAGAGTAGTTAGAGCAATGATTATAAGAGTAAATGTAGGAACCGATTTACTTGACTTTCCAAAAGTGATTTTGTGTATAAATACATGCCATTACTTAGAAATAAAGATAGAAAAACATTTATTCTCTTATATGGTATCATAACCTTAGGCTTGTTTGGAAAATTTAGAATTTTTGGATTTTTTAGATTTTTTTGGTATTTTCATTAAGTGAGTGAAGTTGCCCCCTTTGGGTCACCAAGCACTGGTGATTGATTTTCCTCACCCCTAAACTCATAAGGAGCACCGATGGATTTTTGGCAGTCGCCCAAAATTCGGTGACCAAAAGACCAATGAGTGAATCTCACGCGCCTCCATAAGATCTGCCTCCGTCCTCACGTGCCAGCATGTGGGAGAGTGTGCAGCGGCTGATTTTCTTCTGATTCCATCTCTAGCATCACCTGAGTGTCTCCGAATAGACCGTGGTGTCAGTTTTCCCATTTGGTCTCTCTGAAAGGTCTTTCTCCCTCTTCCTACCTATCGGTTGCTTGGTCTGCTTCTGCTTGTGTCATTTGAGCTATAGAGATCGGGTTTTCTAATTTTAACATTGGGTTTTAGTCACTTTTGGGTGTTTGGATATTTGTGGTCTTTTGCTCTGGAAAGTTGTATTTACAACTGGTAGGACTCGTTTATTTTTTAGTACCTTTCGTAGAATTTATTCTTGATTAGTAGTTAAATGACAGGAACGGGTAAGTTGGTTGTTAAAGATAATAAATCCAACTTTACTAAAATTAAGTCAATGCCTACCAAAATTATCGATTATAAATTAAATAGGTCTAATTTTCTAGAATAGAGTAGAAGAATAAGAATTTATTTAAGAAGTGTCGAGAAAGATGATCATTCAATTGAGGAACCGTCTAATGATAAAGATTGGCTTAGAGATGATGCTCGATTGCTTTTACAAATTACTAATTCTATTGAAAGTGATGTGGTAGGATTAGTAGATCACTATGAGCATGTTAAGGATTTAATGGATTATTTAGCTTTCTTGTATTCGGTTAAAGGAAATGTTACTCACATCTATGATTTATGTAAAGCCTTTTATCGTACTGAAAAAGATGAGACCAAATCCCTCACTGCTCATTTTATAGAGTTCAATAAAGTATACGTAGAGTTGAATGTCTTATTGCATCTCAGTGTAGACATTAAGAAGCTACAAACTCATAGGGAACAAATGGCTATTATGAGTTTTCTGACCAGTCTTCCTTCAAAATTTGAGATCTCCAAATCTCAAATTCTATCTAGCCCTAAACTCACCACACTTTAAGATGTTTTCAGTAGGGTGTTATAAATAGAGAAGAATGCTCAACCATCTCACAGGCCAATGTACTAGTTGTTAAAAGAGGAGAGGGAAATGAAGTTGGAAGGAACCGTAATAGAGGTGGGCATGCTACCAGAAATAATGACTTAAGCAATGTTACTTGCTACTTTTGCAAAGAACCTGGACACATAAAGTGATAATGTAGAAAATTGCATTGCAATTAGAGAACTCAAGCTACTAATATTGCTGCATATAGTTCATCTTCTGAAAAATATGTCACTATTTTAGCTGAACAATATGCTCATCTTTTGAAGAAATCCACTCCAATAGATGATTCAGGTAAAATATACCTTGTTTCTTCCTCAAAATAATGGTTAATTGACTCCGGTGCTACGGATCATATGATAGGTAACCCTCGAACCTTTTTCACCTTCTAGTCTCATAAAGTATCATTTCCTTTAAAAATAGCTGATGAATCAACTTACATGTTGAGGGTTTTGGAGTCGTTAAACCCATATCTTCTATCACTTTATCAGTACTAATTTTACCTAATCTTGCTTTCAATTTGATTTCTATAAGCAAGCTTACCAAAGACCTAAAGGGTTGTATCTCATTTTTTTTCTGATCATTGTCTATTTCAGGATCTTGTGACAAAGCAGATCATGTATCTGATGGGCTTTATGTTTTAGATTTATGGGTACCTCGATCTGTGGCTTGTCTTAGTACTACTTCAACTTTCGAAGCTCATTGCCGGCTGGGACATCCCTCTTTACCTATTTTGAAGCAAATAGATCCATAATTTAATAAAGTTTCATCATTAGATTATGAGTCCTATCACTATGTAAAACACCATCGAAGCTCATTAGGTCCTAGAATCAATAAACGAGCTAGATTTGCTTTTAAATTAGTTCACTCAGATGTTTGGGGTCCATGTCTTGTTGTATCAAAAACATGATTCAAATATTTTGTTACTTTTTTTGATGATTTTCTAGAATAACTTGGATTTATTTTATAAAAAATCATTTTGAGGTATTCACTCATTTTTCTGCTTTTTGTGCTTAGATTAAGACTCAATTCAATGTTTATGTGCATATATTACGAAGTGATAATGCTAAGGAATACTTGTCAGAACCATTTCAAACTTATATGACTCAACATGGAATTCTCCATCAATCATCATGTGTTGATACACCCTCTCTAAATGGAGTGTCTGAACATAAGAATAGACATCTCCTTGAGACTGTTCATGCCCTATTGTTTCAGATGAAAGTTTCTAAGCAATTTTGGGCCGATGTTGTATCCACATCATGTTTTCTAATTAACCGGATGCAATCTACGGTACTTACTGGTAATAGCCCCTACCATGTTCTTCTTCCTCATAAGCCATTATTTGTAATAGAGCAAAAAATTTTTGGAAGCACGTGTTATGTTTGTGATGTACGATCCCATATTACAAAACTATATCCCAAAGATTTAAAGTGTGTATTCTTGGGATATTCTCGTCTTCAAAAGGGATATCAGTGTCATTCTCCTAATCTTAATATATATGTGATTTCTACTAATGTAGCATTTTCAGAGCAAACACCATTTTTCTCTATCGAGTCTACCTCCATAAGTCAGAGGGAGGAAGATGAATATGTCATCTATAAATCTATATCAAGTTCTGAACATTCAGCAGATGATAGTGTTTCTCATGATATTTCTCCTGCTAATCAAACTTCAATTCCAGACAAGCCACCTATTGTTCAAGTTTATTCTAGGAGAATAGTGGCTACCGATACATGTCCTACACTAGAATCAACTTCGTCATTGGATCTTTCACCCAATGATCTTGATCTTCCCGTTAGCCTTTGTAAAGGTAAACGCAGTTGTGAATCTACTTATTCCATTGCTAACGTTATTTCATATGATCACTTATCTTCACCATCTAGTGCTTTTATTGCTTCTTTAGACTCCATATCTATACCTAAAATAGTTAAAGAAGCTTTATCTTATCCTGGCCAGCGCATGCAATGCGTGAAGAAATTGAAGCTCTAGATGATAGCCAAACTTGGGAGTTAGTAGATTTACCTCTTAACAAAAAGGCTGTTGGATGCAAATGGGTTTTTGCAGTTAAAGTCAATCTAGATGGATCTATTGCTAGGCTTAAGGCTGGGCTTGTAGCAAAAGGATATCCACAGACATATAGAGTAGATTACTTCGATACTTTCTTTCCTATAGCCAAGTTGGCTTCTATTCATCTGTTCATCTCTCTTGCTGATTCTCAACACTGTCCATTACATTAGCTAGATATCAAAAATGCATTTCGTCATGGAGATCTTCAAAAAGAGGTATATATGGAGCAACCACCTAGTTTTGTTGCTTAGAGGGAGTATGGTAAAGTTTGTCGCTTGAAGAAATCTTTGTATGGACTAAAGCAAAGTCCTTGTGCTTGGTTTGGTAAATTCAGTAAGGTTGTCCAAGAATTTGGGTTAAAGAAGAGTCAAAGATATCATTCAGTGTTCTACAGACAATCAACAACCGATATTATTCTTCTTGTTGTATATGTTTATGATATTGTAATTACAAGAAGTGATCATTAAGGAATCTCTTCTCTTAAGTCTTTCTTGCATGACAAATTTCACACTAAAGACATAGGCTAGCTAAAATACTTTCTTGGAATAGAAGTTTCAAGAAATAAGAAGGGAATTCTTTTGTCTCAAAGAAAGTATGTTCTTGATTTACTTGCAAAAACTGAAAAATTAAGGGCTAAGCCATACAGTACTCCTATGGTCCCAAATGTACAACTCACAAAAGATGATGGTGATCCATTTGATGACCAAGAAAGATATAGGCAGTTAGTTGAAAAATTAAACTATCTTACAATTACTCGTCTAGATATTGCATTTGCAGTAAGTGTTGTTAGCTAGTTTATGATGACCCTAACAGTCAAGCATTGGGAGGCTTTGGAACATATCCTATGCTATTTGAAAGGTGCTCCTGGATTAGATATACTTTACAGTGATCATGGATATAACCGTATTGAGTACATCACTGATGCAGATTGGGCAGGATCCAAGATCGATAGAAGATAAACTACAAGCTATTGTATTTTTATCGGAGAAAATTTTGTGTCTTGGAGAAGCAAGAAACAAACTATAGTATCCAGGTCAAGTGTAGAATCTAAATATAGAGCTATGTTACAGGCTGCATGTGAAATATTATGGATTCATCATTTGCTTGCCGAAATTGGTATGAATTTCTCTTCTCCAGCAAAACTTTGGTGTGATAATCAAGTTGCTGTCCATATTGCCTCCAATCCAGTGTATCATAAGTGGACCAAACATATTAAAGTCGACTGTCACTTTATTCATGAAAATATTCAAGATAATGTAATTTCAACTAGGCATGTGAAAACAGCAAAACAATTAGGTGATTTATTTATAAAAGCTTTAAATGGGCCACGTGTCAAATATTTATGTAACAAGCTAGGCATGATCAATATTTATGCTCCAGCTTGAGGAAGAGTATTACAGACTATCATTATTAGAGTCTTTCATTGTTCAAACATTTGTGGGTAACGTAATTATAGTAGTAGTTAGAGCAGTGATTGTAGGAGTAAATGTAGGAGCTAATTTACTTGACTTTCTAACAGTAATTTTGTGTATAAATACATGCCATTACTAAGAAATAAAGATAGAAAAATATTTGTTCTCTTACAATTGCTAAATTACACAAGAATGGTGAACGATCTTCTTTTATTTTTGAAGAAATATGGGATCATTAGCAAGAATACTGGGCATCATCTGAAGCAATTTCCATTTTAGAGAGAAATTCTTCAACCAGAAAGGAAGGGTCAGATAGAGAGAGTTTAGCCATGCACACTAGAGGAACCTTGAGCCATCATGAGCATGCAGATAAACTGGTAAGTATTTGAATTTTAGGAAAATATTTTTTATTTATGTATTATTTTTACCCAATCACACTTCAATTTAATTCAATAAACGAATTTATAATAAAAATGTATGATACTACTGGATAATGATGGTTTAATAAATGTCTATTTCTATGGATGGCTAGATTTTTTAGATAATTTTGTTTATTTCATAGGAGGTAAATGCCATAAAATTAAAGGAAATTCAGTTGCATATTTTATAAACTTGAGTTTAATGGGTTATGCAGGAAAAGTCCATGGATAAGAGGCCTACATATCCTGAAGTATTTATGTATACCCATACAAAAAAGTATGATAGTAAGATATTTGTTAATACCCATTGCAGACAACTCAATGTACGAAAATTTTATATTTGAATATTAATTATTTTATGAAAATATATTTAATTCATTGTAACTATTGTAATTATAGGAGCAATTACAAGAGACTATCACTCAACAGCGGCAAAACTCTAGAAATGTGGATGAGAGTCGGATATTCCTTGAAGTAGTTGGTGGTAAGAATAACTGTGGAAGGATTTTTAGCTTAGGATGTATTGCAAATACATCTCATTTGCATTCCTTTGCATCATCTATAACTGCTTTTAGTAGGCATTCTGATCCTTTTGAAAGAGTCATTAATTTAAAGAATACTGTCAGCATGTTTCTTGATACTGTAATCCAACTAAAGAATGAATGAAAGAGATGAGAAGCAAGGACAACACCTCTCAACAGTCAGATTATCCTCCTTCACGAACTACATAGTTTATACTTGTAATATGTAGATATTGATACTGATTTTATGTTATGTTTCTATTGGTTTCTATGGATTCTACTATACTATTTAGGTATCAATATTGATTCTATGTTGTGTTTCTATTAGTTTTTATGGATTATTACTTTACAGTAGAATATGTTTTAATAATTTTGATTGTCATACATTATAATTAAGTAAATTGCATTATGAATTTGGATTATATTTATTTTATGACCAATAAACTTAGATTGAAATTAAAATCATATGCTAATATAGCAATGACAATTATCGATGGGAATTTATATACCACTGCTAATTTTGATATTTCCATTGCTAATTTGATGTTTTCGTTGCTAATTTTAGAAATAGAAGTGATGTTTCCATTGCTAAAATTAGCAACAGAATTTCAATTTTTGTTGCTAAAATTAGCAATGGAAACAATGATTTCGTTGCTAATTATAGCAATTGAAATGTAATTTCCATTGCTAAATTTAGCAACAGAATCATTTTTTGTTGCTAAAATTGACCAATTTACCAAAACTTGACTTGGTTGAATTTAGCAACGGAATTCATTTTTCATTGCTAAATTTAGCAACAAAATTTTATTTTTATTGCTAAAAAATAGCAACTACCGGATTAGCAACCAAAATTTTTCGTTGCTAAATTGCATTTTTCTTGTAGTGTATGATATTATTTTTGTTCATATGATGTATGGTGTAGTGATGCTTACAGTATAGATTATACTTTCATAAACTAGATTTTGTAAGTTAGGAGTATGCCAAATACTGCTAAGAACATCATGTACAATTGGTTTTTTTTTTGTTAATATTAATGCAAGAAGATGATTATAATGCCTAGTAGTTGTTTCTGATTGATGTTTATTGTAAGCCCAGGAAGTGTTTGTGATTGATTTTATTTTAATGCAAATGAAGTTGTTTGTGGTTCATGTCTTATGTGAGTATACAATTATCCAATTTAAGTTAATTTTGAATCAATCTAATTTCTACTAATAAGCATCATATATCATAGAATTACTAGTGCAAATTTTACTTAACTTTATAGCGAATGTTTGCAAAATGGTACAAAATTTTGTCCCCATACTCAAACCACTGATCCTATACAATATTCTACACTACATATCATCCCATATTATGCATTAACCTTGCTAATTGCCCAACAAACCCAAGAAACCAACGCTGCACATAGAACCTTCATCACCCAAAAATAACACACCTATTCATTATTTTTTCTTGAATTCATTGCCAGCTTCATATCATGCTTCCTCTCTATCTCAAAAAAATCATTCCTCTCTTCAAATTTCATAACCAATTGTTGTATGGTAGTTGATTGGCATTATATCCTTCTATTCAACCTCAATATATGTCGTTGTAGTTTTAAATTCTCCTTATGTAATTCATACAACAACATTCGTAACCTTTCCTTCATTGCTGCCAAAGAATTGAGCTAAGAAAAAAGTTGCATTCCCTTCTAACAATACAAAGCAAATTGCAAAAAATTAGCTTCATCTCATCATAGAGACAAAGAAGATTAAAAAAGGAAAAAAAATATTTATTACTCCAATATGTGGACAATGTTAGTATCTTCTCCCTGGGTTACTTATGCTTCATGGCTTAAGTATGATAGGTATGATAGCTCTGTTTTTACACAAACACCTAATTTCCATCCCTTTATTTCTGAAATCTTTGTTTTCCCATTGTCTTGAATGGATTAAAAAAGTGAGAGAGGTGGAAGGTGATGTTGCCATCAATGTTTTTTGTTTTAGGGATATTAGGGATTATTTGGATTTTATAGTTCTATCAAAATGGAAGTCAGTCGGAATGAGGATCGTGATCTAAGGTTTAATTAATAAATTCCCATCACATTGGCTTATGGTGGGTTGCAGAGATCGAACTCTAAGAGATTGATCTCTGTGGGTGCAATGGAGTTAAAGGGATGGAGAGAAATGAAAACAGTTGTTCTCAGACACAAAATCGAGGGAGTGGAGGGAGAAAAGCTAGAATCGAGGGAGGAGGAAGGGGGGTAATTTTTTTTAGCATCACGTGCTTCTCACGCACTTTCAAGTGTCAAATTACGTATCCAATGAGCATCTACTGTCAAAATATTACACATCAACGGTCAAATTTAACTGTGTTTGATAGTAAGAGCAAAAATCTCCTATTTTCAAAATATTAGGGGCAAAAATTTTACTTTTGAAACATAAAGGGCAAAGTTGCACATTTTGAAAATCATTAGGGCAAAAATGCACCATTGACCTCCATTTTATTTCCTGTTTCAGGCTAATATATACTTTATAATCTGAGCTCTTCTTGCAAGCCAAACTGAATGTTAACAGAATCAATTTAGCAGAGTAGCTGCTCATAATTTATTGCTTCTACCTTTATATCTTTTTGAATCATTTAACTATAAAATTGATCTGATACAAGCCTATCCGACAATGGCACTGCAATTGACTCCCAATTGGAGATTCGAATTGGAGAAGTATTTGAATTATATTGATCTGTTTGCACGTATGCACAATGATTTTGCCATTGAAACCTCGGTACAAAAACTGCATTTTAATACATCATTTATGAATAAAGATATTCTTATAAATATTATTTAGAAGATGCAGGATTTTTTTTTAATGCATTCCATTTAATGATGTCCAACACTTCTCAATTGTTTTTAGGTAGGTTTCTTGGGGTTAGAACTGGACCCTTTTGTCGATACTGTTTCTGCACCTGCTATAGGGAATGGTAATTGTCCGCTTTTACAAAATTTGGCTCATCGTATTGATAGTCTTAATGCTCCAAGAGGAGTTAATATTATAATTATTAACTTAATGTTGCAACATGAGCTGGTGGAAAATTTAAACCTAAAGCAAAGGCCCAGCAAAGGAAGTGAATATCTGAGGCTATTGATGTGCCCATTTCTTGTCCTGCAATGCTTCAGGCTGATGGTGGAAGGCAGGGATCAGAGGTGAGGATTTGCATTTATTTCAATTCCCGATGTTCTTTTATGCAAATATGTTATGATTTGGTATCTGTTCTTCAGCATCAAGAACCAGGATCCTTTTGAAACATGGAAAGACCAGAGTTTGTATCCTAGCTAAACATTGCACCTGGTATGTTCAGAACTAGCTGCTTGCACTATTTAGACACTTCATTTTGGTTTGGGTATTGAGTCTTGTTGATTTAAGAATCTTGTACCGGTATATCAGCCAAAACCGAATACACAAATTAGTAAGCAAAACATACCGTTAGCAACCTTTCCCATGACACTGATGGGTTTATTGCACCTCCAAAGAATGCTCAGTTTGCTCCTTCTGAACCAGTGTATGACAACAAGGGTTCGGTTCCGGCTTTCCCATCAGATGAGGTTCTTGAATATTCACCCACGAGCTTTGGCAATTTCATTCCCCAAAGTTCTACTATTTATGAGCTTCTAGTGAACGGAGAGCGTACAAATCCCACTGAAGCTCCTCGACCCAGTGATGCAAGTGTTTCACACCAAGAAGATTATTTGAATAAATACATGTCTTTGGTAAACTGAGTTGATGATCTGCTGCATTGCATTGTTGATTCCCAGAGTTCCAAGAGTGTAAAAAGAAATTTATCTTCGTTGTCCAATCCTTCCTAGATGTCCAATCCGTATTCATTAGCCGGTGAGAGGAATGAAGGTAACAAATCATCTAAGCGTCCGAGGAAAAGGACTGCTGGCCTGCAACTTGTTGATGAACCTGAAGATGAAGCGCATGATAATAGCAGGTTCCCTTCTGAAGCTCCTAGTACTTCTTTTGCTGATGAAGGTGATGATTATATTTATGAAGAGGATGAAGATAATGATTGCGAAAATAGAGCAGACATTGCATCTCGAAAGACAAGAGCTTCAAAAAACTCCAAGAAAACCGCAGCAAAAAAGGATAATTCAGTTAAAAGACATAAGAGAGACAATGATGTACAAGAACATTCAACTCAAGTGCCACGCAAGAAGTTTTCTCATTCTATTCGTCGGAAAAAATAGATGTAGTTTCGATACTCGTACATTTTTTAATTTAAAAGTTTATGATCTTAGATTTGATTCTAACCCTTGCTTGAACTTTTTTCAATGGATTGGATGAGGACAATCTACAAGATAAATGAGTAAGCGGGGGATTAGATGCCATTGCCAATCCTGTTCTCGATGGGAAAGCTTAACCTTCAGTGGAGTGGCCAGGCTCGGATTTGATTCATCTTGGCGACTCTGAACGAATGCGTGGAAGGCTCTGCGACCTCTACCACTATTGCCAGATCAACTGATCATTGCCCTTGTATTTGTCTCTTCTGGATAAACTGCTCAACCATGAAATTTGCTTATTTTCTTCTTTATGTAGTGAAAGATTTGCTTAGCATGCCAGAGGAATAAATTGATTTTCAGAAGCTTCCCATCAAAAATATTATTTTGCTTGCAGCCTGCAAGGAGCAGTTAGCAGTTTGAAGTCTCTTTTCTTGCTTTTATGATGATATTTTTGTTGATTTTTCTTTAATTTAGTCTACAATAACATCTTGAAAGTGACACTCAATAATACATCTTTGAAATATTACATTGTAGATCTCTGTGCTTGACCTTCATTTTGTTCTTTCTTGCAGGTTAAAGAGGCAAAAGCATCAAAGAATGCCTCAACCAATCAAAGGTATGAAATGGCTTACAATGGGCTTATTTGGTTAACTTCTATTCTAATGAAATGCCTCTTTCATCTTTTTGGATGTCATTGCTGCAAAATAATGCATGTACCTGGACCATTCTGGAAATAAAACAGTTTCTCTAGCAGTCTACATTGTTATCTTGACACATTGTGTCTTATGTGTATCCCCTTTTGTCGATTATATATCAACTGTTTGTTAATAGATAGTGAGACTGGATGAAGGCTATTTGAAGCCTTTGGATTTAACTCCAAACTTTAAATACTTCTGGTGTCAAAATTTTTATTTATTACTTGCCATGTCGTCCCAAAGATGCATTTGGTTCTGAAATCTAGTCGCTTGATTTTTTTTTTCCTTTTCGTGTGTCCATTTATTTCTTTCAAGAACAATTCTTTTTTCAAAAAATAGGCCAACAATCATGTCATTCCTATTTTCTAAAATGATGAGTTAGCATGAGACTGCCATCGTCGTGTTACTTAAGCTTGTGCTTTGTTGAGATGTCAGCTTTGATATGTCTGCATCAGCCAATAGATCTTGTCACAAATATGATAAGAAAGAAGAAAAGCAAAAGTTGGTTACCACGTACATGATAAAACATAGTTCATTTAATCGAACTTCAGGGATGAAAATTCCAAATATAATATTTCAATTCTCTGGTGCAATTTTATCTTGGAATTTTTTATGTTTGGTTGAAATAAAAATGTAAAATAAAGGAGGGAAAAAGAAAAGAATGAAGCTTGGAATATCCGCTTCTGAAGTTTGATGTTGCTCTTTTAGCCTAGTAGTAGCCTTTTTAATTTAAAAAAAAAAGGGAAATTGTTTCTATTGATTTCTCACTTTTGATTTGCTTTATGTAAGTGGAAAATTGTTGCTTAAAAGAATTGCACTATTTCTTTGGTGATTAATATTTGGGAATGGGAATTATACAATTTAGGCTGACTGGTGAAAATTTTTATGCCACTGAATTGGTACTTTTTAAAAGTTTCATGGAATCTATGGGATTTGAAGAATCTGGAGTCCTGACTACCTTTTATATATCAAGTTGTAGATAAGGCTGCACTTGCTTGCTCATGAGTCATCCTTATTTGTTGTTTTCAATATATGTCTTTCCAATTTCACTTTTATTGTTCCCTGCATGCAGTATTACAAATTCTATCCGAGGGGAAGAATCTCTTAATGAAGAGAATTGCTTCACCGCAAGATGAAGGCTATGCTGAAGCTCAATTGAACTCCTTATTCAATTACCATTCTTTCATGGATAAAACACCTGCTGCAAGATGGTCAAAGCAAGACAGAATTGTTTTATGAGGTATTCTGCATTCAGTAATGTATTTTTTATTTTTTATCAGCTGCAATTGCCTCAATGATTTACTTCAGTGAAAGTAAATGGATATAACTGCCTAAATTTTGTGCTTTAAGATCCAATCTTTAGTCTGTAATGGTCAGAATGATGTTTCTAGTGTAGGTTTAGTCAGATTGAGAAGATGGCAAGTTGCAATCAGCACATCAAATTAGTTGGGTTTGCGAGTATTTTTACCCTCTTGGTGCTCCAGTAGTCATATGGAAAATTTTGAGAATCGGCCAAGTGGATTGGTGTGGCGTTATATTACTGTCAGTGTCAATTTCTGCCCATGAAAGATTTAAATTTGTTCCATTCTATTAATTCATGAGAGATTTGTATTCTTACTAATCAGTGAATGTTTTCTTGATCTCTTTTTAAAATAAGGTTCATAATGGTAAGGGGAAAAATAAGAGTTGTATACATGATTCCCATGTTGATTGTGAAATTTAGAGGATCTAGAGAGATGTATGTGGCTGTACCTTGGATTGATACATTTAGTTCAGTGATACATTAGTTTGAAGATCAAATATTTAGGTAGCTGAACCTTATCAACTTGTAGACATTGCAAGTTATTCACGAGTGTTATTACTTTGAAGATGATTAAAGTAGCTTCAAATTTTCATTTCTTTTCTTCAATTTGGCCACATTTTGAAATTAATTTTGACCAGATATTATTAGTTAGTTTGACATGTTTATCTTTTTGTCAAATATCATTGTGAAGGTAGGAAATGGTGGGTTTCTTGAAGTGATCATAACAAGTGTTGAACCCTTACGTTATTCCCTAGTCCTTTTTACTCTTTTATATCTCAGAAGAATAAATGGGCTTATAGATGAGCTCAGTGATGCCTTTCTAATTTGGATTGGTACAGTCAGTTCAACAATGTCTTAGTTAGGGTTTGTAAATCAAATTTCTTAGGTAGATGAGCTCCATCAACATGTGGAAATTGCAATGTATTTATGATCTCCCTATTAGTTTGATGATGATAAGAATAGCTTAAAATTTTCATTTCTTTTCTTCAGATTCAGCCATATTTTAAAATTAATTTTGACGGGATATCATTAGATAGTTTGACATGTTTTAGTCAAACATCCTTCTAAGGGTAGGACTGTTTGAAAAATTACAAAATAGGGGGTTTCTTTAGGTTGTTTCCTAAATTTCTTTTTACTTTTATATATCTCAGAAGAATAAATGGAGTTGGCACATTTAAGAATCAACAAGATCTTGGTTTAGATGCGCCCTTTTTTTTTACTTTTTAAATCCAATTTCTTATTGTGTCAGATAGTTGGATATTTGGATCAATGAGTTTCAGGGAATTCGGCACTTTGGGACTGATCTATTGATGATACAATAACTTTTCCCTGGAAGAACGCATCATCAGCTCCAATTGAAATATAAGAAGGAAGAACGCCAACATCCATTACGGCTTTTCTGAAGCTCTGAGTAGTCGGGCTAAAGGTGACAGCATAGTTCCCTTTTAAAATGTGATCAAATTCACGTATACATGATAACCAATATATTCTTAAAAATGTACTAGTTTTGATAATAAGATGGACACTTTGCACAGTTTGTTTGCTGCAGTAGTTGGTTTAAGTGACGTGACTAGTAGACCTGAAAATCTGGTGCGGGTTTTCTTTCTGTCTAGAGGTTTGTTGGTCGTGTATTAAGCTCACTGGTAATGAGCCAAGGGCCTCATGTCATATTTTCTAGTGCATTTCAAACTACCACTTCTAACTTCATTGAAGTGGCTAGATATTAGAATTGTCCCTTTCATTATGGGCTAATGTAGTCTATTTGGCCAGTGGATAATTCATTGTGTACCCTGCAGAGGGTCACGCATGTAGTCAGAAAGATGAACTCCCAAGTAGAATTACTTTCATTAACTTAAGGGACTGTGTCAGAGAGCAATATAATTGAAAATCCAAGTTACATTGAGTAAAATTTGTTGCAAGTTGTGGCATGCTGAAAGTTTTGTTGTGACTTCATTAGTCTTGCAGGTCATTCTTATTATGAAAAATTGATCGAGCAGCCGCAACAGGTTGCTGGTAAGGCGAAGCAGGAGGCTAAGAGAGCATACATCATTTGGT
Organism: Excoecaria agallocha; assembly: GCA_037975025.1. Taxonomy (NCBI): domain Eukaryota; kingdom Viridiplantae; phylum Streptophyta; class Magnoliopsida; order Malpighiales; family Euphorbiaceae; genus Excoecaria; species Excoecaria agallocha. The sequence goes on along the minus strand of CM075806.1, from coordinate 104,966,366 downwards.
ATAGAGTTATATCCCTTTGAAGTGCCTTTTGAAAAATAACTACCCCAACATCTCTCTCTGTTGTGCCAACGACTCCTGTCGCGCTCGCAACACAACATGGAGCTTCAAATGTTAGCTTTCTCCTAGTTGGACTACTCTTTCTCTTTCCTTGCCAAGTAGCGCTCGCGGCAACTTCTTGCTTTTGTAGCTCAATTTCAGCCTTTGTTCTCCTTGTTTTATTCATTTTACTCCTACAAAACACACAAAAAGAATTAAAGACACAACATTTCACACACCAAATAACTTAAAATTAAATACTTACACAATAATTATAAACATAAAATACTAAATTAACATGAGCAACAAGTTTACATTAATTCTGCACGCTTAAACTTTTGCTTGTCCTCAAGCTAAAACTTAAAATGCAAGAACACAAAAACACATCAACAACGAAAACAATATCAACTTGGCATCATTATGGAGCATTCATACTTGGTAAATACTTAGTGACAAATGAAACAACTTCATCTCACAATCTACAAGTCTATGTCAACAAATTCCCAAGAAATATCATGAATATTTAAGCTTTAATATCCATGTACACTTAACCAAAGAATTATGAGAATGCAAAGTACAAAAATATAAGCACATTAAAAATCAAATTTCTTACAACATTTATTAGTAATTGCAAATGTCACATTGCATAAAGTAACTCTCTCAAAGCAAACACTTTTTCCTCTCATCTCTCAAATATTTAGTATGCTAGAGTTTCACTCCATTTTCTCATATACCAATACATACTATAAGCTTGTAATGAGTAAAAACCTCCACTACTAGCATAAAATCCAAGGATCTTACTAAATGTTGTAACTTGGCTTAGGTTAGGGTAGGGATATTTTTTTTTTGGTTAAGTAGCAAAAATGTGGAGAAGAAAAGTAATTACTACATCATATGAGACTTACAAATAAGACATAGGTACATGAAAATTCTAACTTATTTTTCTTAAATCCCCTTATTTATATCCACCACCTTACTAGATTTTTATGCTTAAAATTTTCCTTTCCTTTCTCTTTTTTATTTTTTCTTGATGTTTCTTTTCTTTTGTTCTATTTGACTTATATGTAAAGGGATCAAAACTAGTATCGTGTATACCACTAAAACCAATTTGTCTCAATTTGATATAATAAGATTAATCTTCCTACAAAAAGGGTGCCAAAAGAAAAGTTAAGCATTCAAAAAGTGGATTAAGGATAAATGTGCTTATCAAAACAAAGAAATGGCTTAAATGCTTAAAATTGGCTACCTAAAGTCAAAAAGGTGACTTATTTAAGCAAGTTAAAATGGGTTAATTCTAATACCCTTATCACTTTTCATACATATTTCATATTAAATGTAATTTCAAAACTTACTCATCACAAGTTCTAGAGTGTATGATATAAAAGGGTACTCTCACAAGAAAGCATATCATCATAAGGATCAAACTCTCACAATGGTGAAGTTTAAAGTCACTCTAAGCAATGTTTCATTAACACAACTAAAGATATATGTATAAATAAAAATAACTTAAAAAGAATCTATACCAAAGTACTTTGCCTAAACATAACCCTTCATAAGTGCACATAACATACTAAAGCAAGTGATCCAACAACATTACTTAAGAATTATATCAACTAGACCAATAGTTGTAAAATGCCAAAAATTTCATAAAAATATTTTCAAATATAACAAAATATAAATGGTTTATAAACACACAAACTACATACAACCTAAAAATAACACCCTAGCTTCCCCATATTTAAAGAACACAATGTCTACATTGTTTAAGAAACATGCATAACAAAAACCATAAAAAAACATGACAAACAAAATATAAAACAAATAACAAATAAAAACTTAAAGGAGTAAAGACAAACTGCCCTTAAGAAATGCTTGGAAATCCAAGTGAAGTAGGTATGAACTTGATATTTTGCTTACAAAAAATGACATTAACTTATGAGTCATACTCTTGTGGCTTTTACTCAAATCTTGCATTTGGGCCTCCATTTTCTTCAAGCGAACATGGTTAAAACTGCAATAAAATATCAAGAACCTATAAAGAAGACAACTAGCAAAAAGGGAAGAGGAAAACTAAATATTGTAAAACGAAAGAAATAAAAAGAAATCGTTGATGGGGGAAAAGAAAAACTGGAAAATCTGAAAGTTTTGAGAAAGATAATTAAAAGGCAAACAAAAATTCAAACTTAAAAGAGATTTGAATAGTTATAACATTTAAAAACTCTTAAAATTTCAAAATTCAAAAAATTGATGAGTTAGGGGTTTACGCCTGTAACATTCGTCGTGCTTGCAACAAAGAGCAAAATATGAAAAATCTTTTAAAGTTTCAACAAAATACAATGATGATAACTTCCAAAAAAACAAACAAATCCTGGAGAACACACACAAATTTTATTAGTAACAATAAAACAAAGTAAGAACATAAAATGAAACAACATAAATAAATAAAAATTGAAATAAACTCAAAATATCAAATGTATAAAGCAAAATAAACAAACAAACTCTAATTAAGTATTTTAATCCAAAATTTCAAATCAAGTACAATAATGGAAATATACACAAATGATAATCTCCGGCAGCGACAGCAAAAAACTTGTTGTGTTAAATCCATAAGCGTATAGTTTACCAATTATAATACTTAAGATATCATTCTCACGTGGACTAGATTGGTTATTATCATTAATTTGATTGTTAAATCAAACAAATAATGTTATACTAAATTATTAATTACCCCCAAGTTAATGATAGTTAAAGAAGACACATATAAATAATGATGTAAAAATTAACAATGTGAAACTTGATATTGTTTTTTTAATTAAATGTAATCTTTATAATGCAAGCCAAGTTGGAATAATGTTCTAAATCACTCTCTCGATATGAAGTAGAATGCCTAAAACATGCAATTATGATTCTAACCCTTAACTCTCATTAATGAATTAAATTGTCTTACTTACAAATTTTAAAAATAAACACCAACCTATAACTACTATCTTAACATCCCGATTTCTCCAAAGATATTTTGATAATTAATTCCTAATAGATTTTCATAAGAATATATCTCTCGAACTATGCCCTTACTTATAATGATCATGCATAAAATACTAATAGAAAATTCTACATTTAAAGACAACTTGTATCAAGTAGAATAAACAAATATTAATAAAGATGTTGAAGTTCCTGAAATATCATTCAAGTGGTACATAGAAAAATAGACAATTGAAAGATAAGTAAAAGGATAATGTCTCAATCCTTTTACTCATTAATGATTTCTTTTTCTTTGCTCTTGTCTTCCCTACAAAAGATAAAATCTTTTACATCTTTACAAAAATAGTAAAAATATCATCTAAAAACTCTCTAAAATTATTTCCTAACTCTCTCCCTTTCTTTTATCTTTATTGTATTTATAGACTCCTTGCAGAACATTGCATCTTTTCAAACACCCTTCTAAAGGTACACAATCCTTGGTGAAAAGTCATGCCTCTTTGAAACTTGATTCTAAATTTGAATTGTATAACCACCATTTATAATTTCCTTATCAAGCATTGTGACCCTTTAAGCACCCTTCCATGGTTACACAACTCTTCAAGTACCCTTATACAAGTATACATCATTTAGTGTAGAGTCATATTCCTTTAAAGTGCCGTTTGAAAAATAATTACCCCAATATCTCTTTCTATCACGTTCGCAACTCCTATCGTGCTTGCGACATAATATGGAGCTTTAAATGTTACCTTTCTCCTAGTTGGACTATTCTTTCTCTTTCCTTGCCAAGTCACAATCACGACAACTTTTTGCTTTCTTAACTCAATTTCAGCCTTTGTTCTCCTTATTTTCTTCATTTTATTCTTACACAACACAAAACATACAAAAAAAAAAGATACCGCATGTCACACACCAAAAAACTTAAAATTAAATACTTACACAAGAATTATAAACATAAATACTAAATTAACATGAGCTATATGGCTCAAGTAGAACTATATATCAAAAAGATAATGAAAGTTACAAAGAATATAATTGAGCTAGGCTGTTATATTAAGAGTAAATATAACATTAAGATCTTGTTTTTGCTAATGAATGAGAAGCTACATTGGAATAATACAGAATATATTTATATGTAACATTATAGAAAAGATAAAAGATAAAAGTTATAAGTTAAAATTGGCCTTAAGCAATTTTGACTAGAAGAACTTCTTGTAATAGCTTGGATCAAACTCAAGAAATCTGTTTCAATATGAAAATTTATATTCGTATGTGATTTTGCTAAAATGAATGCTTATCTAAAGGCCTTTCCTTTCAACAAAAGAGGAGGATGAATAGGAGAAGAAAAGGCTTTAGCCTTCTAGGTAATTGACTAACCAAGATTATTACGTACAATAAGGCCAATGCTACCAATATTTTTTGCTAGAGAAAGAGCAACATCTATATATATTTTGAAAGAAAAAAGAAAGGGTGACTTCTGAACAAAAATAGAGGTAAACAATCTTGGTTTAGCATGCTTAAACTTATTTGTTTCATTGAAATCATTGAAAAAGCACAAACATCCATGCCAAATGACCTTGGGTTCAAGAGGATTACCTTAAAAGATCAAATTGTTGTGAGCACTCAAGATACCCTAATGAATGTGTTTTAATAGAGAAGGAATATGATCAGAAATGGATATTTAGGAAGAGGTTAGAATCAAATTTCAAACCTTTCAAAAAGAAAGAGTAAGGCTATCATAAAATTTGCCAAAGGTAGATATGTTCCAAACTTTTTGTGCGACACGACAATGAAAAAAGAAGTAAACCAATGATTTCGACATACCATATGTTGGGAATACACCAAAAAATATAGAAAATTGTTTACATAAATTCATATGCACCGGTAAGCCATTGAAACACATTTTTTAGAAAACACCTTTAGTTTGTAGGGGAGCAACGAGATCTAGAAATTTTTCTAATGCACCAAAATCAAAGAAGGATGTTAAGTAACAAGCTAGACCAAGGTGCTTAAGTGGCACATGATATCCGGATTTAACTAAAAATTCTCTAGAAATGGTACAATGGTAGTTTAAAAAATCCTCACCTGAACAAATGGCAAAGGTAGAATTAAGATAAATGTGCATGTTATGGAATAAAAGTATTTTTGATAAACTGAAGATTCCAAGAAAAAGAATGAGTATTAATCGAGAAAGAGACACATCTAGATAATGGTGGAATCCCAGGATTCAATTCGGGTGTGAAAGGAAAAGAATAAGGAATCCAGACATTAGAAATGGTAACATTAGTGCCATTAAAAATTTGCCAGCACAGTTCTTTTTTTAAAACCATTAAACCTTAAAGTATGCTTTGCCATCCCTAAGAAACATTGGAAAAAGGAGCAAACTATAAAAAATCTCTTATTTGAAAATATTTTGCCTTTAAAACACATGCTAAACAACAATGAGGGAATCGAAGAATACACTAACATTGTTTTGCTAATAAAATAAGATTAAAAGATTTTAAATTATAGATACCCATACCTCCCTCCTATTTTCTTTGCCATAATTTGGATTTGGATTTTCAATGATATTTCTTGCCCTTATGCAACAAACCCTACCAAAAATCAATAATTTTTGCAAATAAAGAATCACAAAGCTTAATTAGAGGGTAAATTAAAGTAAGAAATCATGTAAATTGGAATTGCTATTGCTACCAATTTAAGAATATCCTTGCCACCATAGGATAAAAGATGGGATTGCCAACCATATAGGCATTTAGAGAGTTTGCAAAAAGTATCGTATTTAGATCATGAAAAAATGAAACCAAATAATTATAATGAAAGGTTACTTTTGAAGCTCTAAAAATAAATTTACCAATTGTTGTTTACTTAAAGAAGTATTTTTAGAGAAAAATATTAAGGACTTTTAATAATCTATCCTCTGCCCACTCATAACACTATAATTTAGAAGAATTTTGGAAACACAGGAAAGCTCTTGTTAAGATGTAGGATAAAATAATAATGAATCATTAGTAAATATAAGATTTGTGATGGGAAGAGAATTATGGGTAGCTTGAGAACTTTATGAGGATGACCAAGCTTATTTAAAAGCATAGGATAGTCCTTTAGTAACCAAAACAAACAAAAGAGGTGATAAAGGATCGCCGTAGCGTAAAGCTCAGGAAGTCACTATATTTCACTCTATTCAATTTGATAGAATATGAGAATGTTGAGACAAAGGTCATAATGCATGAAACCTAAGTGGGATGGACACCAAGTTTAATTAAAAATGATTGTAAGTAGTTTTATTCCAAACTGTCATAAGCTTTAGATATATCCAATTTAATAGCTACTATCCCCAATCAACCATTGTGTTTATTCTTAAGTTGGTGGAAAGTCTCATGACCAATGAGTATGTTATCTGAGATGAGATGACCTTTAATAAAAGTATATTGGTTTTTCGAGATAATATTGTTTAAGAAAGGTCTCATACAATCTACAAAAATTATAGCAATAATCTTGTAAAAAACATTGTATAAACTAATAGGGAGAATATGTTTCAGAGAACCCACATTGGTTATTTTAGGAATTAAAGTAATAATTGTATGATTAATTGAAGCAGGTAAAATTCTAGAGTCAAAAAAATCCCAAACTGCTTCGCAAATATCATCTTTCAAAATAGGCCAAAAAAGCTTGATAAAAAGTGCCAGTGAACCCATAATGACTAAGGGCCTTTATAGGATGAATTGATTGGATTGCATGGACAATTCCATGCTCAGAGATAGGAGCTACTAGCGAGTCATTGACTTGTATTAAAACAATACATGGAACATGTTGTAAAAATTCTCGCACATTTTCATTTTCAAATGCAATAGGAGTGTATAATTGTTGGAAATAATTTAGCAAAATTTTTTCCATTATTGCTTGTGAAGAACACCAAGAACCGTGTGCATCCTTAGGTCCTTTAATGCAATTAAATTTATTTCACATTATAGTGACAACATGAAAATAAGTATTATTTTTATCTCCTTATGAAAGCCAACTTTGCCTATATTTTTTAGCCCAGTATTCCTCCTCCTTTAAAATTTTTATTTCCAATTATTTTTCCACCAACTTAATAAGAGACAAATTCACGCAAGCTTGAGAACGCAAATCATAAATTTAAAAGGTAATAACCTTAATAGAGGATGCTAAATTAGAGTTCAATTAATCTCTTAACCCAAGTAGAGATACAATGATGACATGATGTAATACGATAAAAAATGGAAAGACTAGAAGCATCTATCTGGTTTGATGTCTAAGCCTGGGACATAACAAAGGAAAAATCTGGATAGAGAAGCCATTTTTATCAAATGTAAAATATCTTATACCTTTAGGAATAGTATAAAAACTAGGTCCCAAGGGTACTCATGATCAGGGTTACCTAATGATGAAGCAATTTCTCATAAATAGACAAGAAACAAAAGTGCTAGGCTTTTTTCTAGGTTTTATGATTTTAAAATATTTTAGACCTCTTATGCTGAAATTTTAAATATCTAAAAATCACTTTTTGGGTGTTTTCCTCTTTTTCTTCTGACAATAAGGTCAAAATGGTTTTTGAAGAAAAACTCAAAGTCAAAGGGTATGAGTCATTCGCTCGACTCACCGGTCAAGGTTGTGACTCACTCTTGAAACATTATTCTGCATGCAAAATAGGGGAAAATTTTAGGGAGAATTTTGATTCATCCTTATCCAAAATTTGATAATATTTGGGGATATTTAATCAAGAAATATCAATTTTTTTTTGGGATGGGGGTTATCTTAGTGATGTCTCTCTCTGTCTTTCTCTCTCTCTCTCCCCATCTGTCTTCTCCCTATGGCTCTCTATTTTCAAGTTATAGAGAGGAGAAAAGAAATTAGGCCAAAAGCATTTATTCTTTTGTTCTTTGATGGAATCAATACTGAGGGTAATATTCTTAAGTTCTAAAATTATTTAAATCTAGTTTTAGAATTTGATTTACAGTAAAAATTCATTTATTCTTTATTGTTTTCATTTATTTGATTTATTGAATTTAATCTTGTAAACTTTTTGTTAATTAATTTTTATGATTGTTTCATTCATTACTTCATTTTAAATAATTAAAATCATGTAAAAATGAAGGTTTTATGCATATTTGGAAAATACTATTCATTTATATGATAAATGAATGGAAATAAAGTTACATTTCACAGCCGTTTATTAACCTATTAAGCCTTTATTCCAAGCATGCTAAATGCATACTCGTCACACATATTAAAATAACCCTTAACCTAAAATGATTTTGGCTTCCCCTTAGAAAGATGACCACTATGGAAAAGCTAATTTCACATTTCAAGAATAGAGAAGATTAATTTCTACGAATCCTTGGTATAAACTTCATTTATCGAGAATTGAGCTTATTTGATGAAATAAACATAAAAAGAAATAAAGAAAAAAAAAAGAAAAGAAAAGAAAATGAAAATAGGAGACCTTGAATTATTATCCTTTAAATAATCCTTAGTGAAATAAAATCATCAAGACAAATATGAGAATGCTCTAATAAGTTGAAAATCATCAAAACTAAATATGAGAGTGCTCTGATAAGTTAAAGATTATCAAGGCCAAGTGTGAGAATTCTCGGATAGCGGGTAAAAGGGTAGAATAATCTTCTAGCCAATTATGAAAGTATAGTGGTCATTTTCTTGTAGCAATTTTATCCTTCTTTGTTATCCATTCATCTTAGCCTAATATTACAACCCATGTAAGACCTCCTAATTTTAGGTTCGGTCTCATCCAACCTAGAGGAGATAACTTTCTAGTAAGGTTTGGTATGTAAGAAGAGACATATGGCGCTTCTTAAGCTTTAAATAGGAAGCCATCAATGCATTTATACATTCGAGTTGAATCTCATCCCTATATTTGCATTCGAAGTTTGCTTTTAAAAGATGAAAATTTTGTTTTATCCTTCAGTACATATATACACAAAAGTCACTTGGTATGCATTGTACTTATTTGCTGGTTTAGTAAACCTTGGTATTAGCATACCTACTCTCATGTTCCTTCATTAAGAATGAGCTCTTAATTTTTCTTATTGAGATTGAATTAGTTGAGAATGTGGTCCATTCAACTTATTCAATAATGAATAAGATTCAATTTCAAAGCATTTGATAAGTTGCAATTACTATAAATTTTGGGCATTGCTTGGCAAATAATTCTTTGCACACGTCAATTGTACCACTCATCACATATGCTTATGCCCATAGTTTTGTATACATATATAATTTTTGCACATATATAATTTCTTGCACATACTCACTCGAGTCATTTCTTGTAAGGAAAAATTAGAATAGGCTCCATGTGCCAAATCTAGTCATAGGACAACTGTAGATATTGGTTAGTTAGACAAATGTAAATTCTCATGAAAGACATCATGCAAGGGGAGAATCTTAAAAAGCAAGGTCATCTACACATGCCAAGTTGGGGGTAATTGCAAGAAGAGGACCATCTTGCCCCAAGATAAAATCTCCATGGAGTGGAGTTCAAGCAAACCCACAAAAAGAGACCCTTCGTGGAGCTATAATGGTAATACACACCCTTGCTGGGGCAACTGGGTAAGACTCTTTATCCTTAAGTGTACACTTAAACATATCACACAATAAATGTATAAAACTCAAATATACGAAAACTTCAAATTCAATAAATACACAGAAACTTAAATGTATAAAAACTCAAATGTTTACATAAATGTACAAAAAAACTCAGATTCATCAAATGTACAAAAACTACTTTAAAGACACCATAAATACAGGTGTATAAAGAATACAAGTTCTACCGGCAAGAAATAAAGTTTTAAGGCCTTAAAATGCTCCCAAATTGTAAAATCCTCAAAACTGTACAAATTCAATATACATCCAAAATGCAAAAAATCTAACATACACCCAAATTGTACAAACTCAATACACATCTCAAAATGTACAAATCCAATATACACCATATAGGATAAATTTAATATACATTTTAAATGGTAAAAATTTAGTACACACTTAAATTGTACAAATTCAAAATACACTCAAATTGTACAAATTAAAAGTACACCCAAGGCATAAGTTCTCTTACTAAAAAAATCCAACAAAAAAAACAAGCATAATAGTAAGCAAACAAATGCAAAACTACCAAATAAAACCTTTGCCAGCAATTTAAGTCTTTTTTAAATGGATTCTCATCCTTTTAACGAGTATGGTGAAGTTTATTTTCAAGGAATTCCTCATCTCTTGATGAGCATTAATACCTTTTTTATTGCATTCCTAGTATTTTAAAGAGTATTAAGACTTTTTTCAAGGCATTTTTTATCTCTTAACAAGCATTAAGACATTTTTCAAGGCATTCATAGTCTCTTGACAAGTATTAAAATCCTTTCAAGGCATTTTGAGTCTCTTCACGAGCATTGAAACCTTTTTCAAGACATTATGAGTCTTTTAATGAGCATTAAAACCTTTTTCGGACATTTCAAGTCTCTTGAAAGCAAACTAATCAAAACCCAACGTCTCTTTGGAGCAAACTTAACCAAATCTAAAGTCTCTTCAGAACAACTCAAACAAATCCAAAGTTCTCTTTGAGAGGTACTTTCTATAGATAACTAGATCACAAACTCAAAGTGAAGATTGCATGGTATGGTTTTTTATTGGTAGGCTTACGTGGATCTCCTCATACTAAATCTTCACAGTCAAGGAGACAACCACCTCAAGTACGTGTCCCTAACTCTTTACTTTGAAATTTGGTTAACTTAGCCATTAGTGCACTAGCCTCTCTAAAGTTAAGGGTAGTTGTAGACATAGGTCCTGAAGCAGAGTCTCTTGATTAGGTTTACCTGATGATGAAGCGATTTCTCATAAATAGACAAGGAACAAAATAGCTAGGCTTTTTCCCAAGTTTATTATTTTAGAGCTCTCTTATGGGATTTTAAATGTCTAATAATCACTTTTTAGGTGTTTTTCCTCTTTTTCCTCTATCAGTAATGTCAAAATAGGTTTTAAAGTCAAAGTCAAAAATAATGGTCAAAGTCAAAGGATGTGAGTCACTACCTAGACTTGTGAGTTAAGACCATGACTCACACCTATAACTTACTCTTGCAATATTATTCTGCTTGCAAAATAGGAGGAAATTTTAGGGAGATTTTTAATTCATCTTCAACCAAAATTTGATAATATTTAGGGGATATTTAATCTGAAAAAAATCATCTAAAAATGGAGGTTTTATACATATTTGGAAAATACTATTCATCTTCTTTTTCCTTGAGTTCAAATTTTGATTTCCATATTTTTTTAATCTATATTTTCTCATTTAAATTTGTTTTTCTATGTGTTTTAATGAGTTTTTTTGGCTTTTTTTTACATTAAAATGGTTTTAAATTGTATTTTATGATTTTCAGGGATTTTGGCATCGTTTTAATGGTTACACTTCAATTCTGGGCTGAGTTATGGCCTTGAGTAGAATCGAGTCAAGCTCTTAGCCCATGACTCAGCCGGACTCGGTTTTGTGACTCGACCCCTACTGCTCCCTTGTGCGCGTCACTCACTCTGGACGCCTACCTCCATTGCACGCTTCGTGTGTCTTTCATCGCCTTCTATTCACGCCACTTTCTTTTGTCTTTTATTGTTTTATGGTATTGTTCATTGGCCCAAAACGTTTTTTTTATATTTTAATTCACTTGTTTAACTTTCTTTGGTATGCATATTGAGTTTGATTGCTTTAATTATTTATAAACATATCATATTGCATTAGATATATAATACTATATTAATTTATTATTTTAACTCTTTAATTTATTTGTTTTTTATTTACTCTCAGTTTATAATATATTTATAAATTGTTTATTCTTATATTAAATTGAATTTTTATTAAATTTATGATTATGTTTTTTATAGGTAATATTATTTATCTTGTTAAATTATTTTTTATATTGTCATATATTTGTTATTAATGTTATATTTTTATATCATAAGTTGTTATTATTATTATTATATTTTTATATAAAATATTGTTTAATTTATCAATATTATATTATCAATTTTATTTTGATATATTTTTATTATTAATATTATTTTGATATATTTTTATTTAGCCTAATTAATTATTATTGGTTAGTTACTTGTTTAATTTCCTTTAATTCTATTATTATATTATTTCCTATATTTTTTTATCAATGTTAATTTTACATTACTTTATTTTAATTTATGTTATTTTATGCAATGTAATTTATTGTCCAATGTGAATTTATTTTCTATTTCCATATTCATATAATTATTTATTTCTTATTTATTTAATTTATTATATTTATACAAAATTACATTATAATTTTTTTGATTGCCTATATATTAGTGCAGTATATTATTGTTTCCTTTTATTGAAATTAATATCATTAATTTCATTGTTATTTCCCTTCTTTTTTTTATTATTATCAATATATTTATTATTGTAAATATTAATATTATTATTATTCTCTCTCTATCTATATATATATATATATATATATTATTGTTGTTGTTTCTATCTTTTTTTTAATTGAATAAGATGCATGTGTTTTTAATTAACTTTGTTCTTTTTTTATTATGTTATCTACCGCGTTTATTTATCGCTTTACCATGCGCATGTCAAATGCATGCTGCATAAATTTCGAAATGCATCATGAATTGTATTTATTTATTTTATCTTATTTATTGTTCTCTAGTAATTTTTCTATTTATATGCTATTTAGTTTTGGGAATAATTTTGATTATTTATTACTTGCTTAATTTAATTCACTAATTATTTTATTAACCCACATTATTTTATATCTCTTTTAATCCACTTAACACATCCATATGTCTAATTGAGTTAGAGAATCGAAGAATGGAACAAAGCAAATTAGCTTAGGATTTACATCTTCATTTATTTATTATTTGGGCCTGTATTTAATTATTCCTTTTATTTTCCTTTATTTCTTGCAAATAATGTAGTAATAAAGGTTTTTTCACACGCTTAAATTAAAAACAACACCAAAACTATTTATACTTAATTAATAAGGGTTTTTCTAATGAACTTGGACCAATGTCCCATCTTTTACTCCAAAACTACATAAAAAAAATTTATAAATATGCATAAGGGAATCAATCTTCCTAAATCTAATGAATATCCCAATTTAAGTATGTCATTTTTCTTGCATTATTATTCTTTCATGTCTTTTTTATTTATTGCAGATAAATGATTTTTGATTGATAAGCTAAAAATTCACTAAATGTTTTTATACAAATCTGAGTGAGATTTTTCTATAAGAAAGGAACCAATGTCCTGATTTTCATCCATAAAATGACATATAAAATTAAGAAATTTTCTTTATAAATACAAATGATTCTTTTACCTTAAAATTAACTAACATGATTCTTTTTTCAAAGCCATATAGGCTCAATACCCTCATTTTTATCCAAAATACATCCAAAACTCCACTTTTTTTTATTAAGTATGCATGCGAGGACCAATGCCTTTATTAAGATGGACATTCAAAATCAATTCCTTGATTTATGATTTTATTTTTACATTCATTCTTATATTCTTTAATGCTTTCTGTGCCATGTTTTTATAACTTTCTATATTTATGATTTATAGCTTTCCAATGTGCTTGGGTGCGCTTTACTCTTAATGGATGATAACTCGCATGAGAAAAGAGATAAAATAAATTAATCATTAAAACTCATTTATATAATATTAATCAAATGTATAAATAAGAGTGAGATCTTGAACTATCTCTAGTTTTGGCCTTATAAGGTTAGAACTAATTTTTTAATATTTTATTAGGTGGCAACTTCATGATATCTATTTTGTTGTGCCCAATAAAAGCCCTCTTAGGTTGATTGCCAATAATAGCTTAGTGCTACATTGAAATATTATCTCATGCCTTTTAAGGCTCGAGGCATGGCTAATTAGGTTGAATAACTATCCATTATGAAGCGACCAGCCTTTACAAGTTCAATGAACCTTCATCAAATATTGAATGCTAAAAAAACTTTTGAGAACAAATTGGATGCCTATCTGGGGTTTGATGTGCTTCATAGATAGGAAGATTGGTCTTTAAGAGAATAGGTCTATGGTCAGATCCCGAAACATCAAAATGGTAAACAAATGCATGTTTATAAGATAAAAACCAATATGGTAATACTAGAATTTGATCTAATTGTTCCTCAATATGGTCACCATGTCTGTTATTAAACTAAGTAAAAGAAAAATTAATAAAATCCAAGTCCACAAGTTCCATATTTTTTAAAAGGTCCTGAAAAGATTACATCTTTGAAAAGTCTACTAAAAGACCTCATTTTTTTCCAAAGGTTCTAAGATAAAAATGAAATCACCCGCCAAAACATAATGAGAACCTAAAAATATTTTATAATCATCTAAAATAAAAAATTGAGATAAACAATCTTAAAAATTAGAACGCAATAATAAGAAATAAGGTGCCATTCTTCATTAGTAGGATCCAGAAGCTTTACATGTATAAAAAAAGATAGTAGTAAAAATAGAGTAATTGAAATTTTAGGACCATAAAACTGTTAAGCCTCTAGATAAATCAATTGGTTCCACTAAATATTTATTAAAATATTTACAATGGCACTAGGCTAATAAGGATTGCAAAAACATCATTTTGTTTTTATTCTTTGATAGGAACAAAAAAAAGGGAATAATTAGAAATTAAACTTTTTGAGTGATACACTATCAAGGGATTCCCTAACCCTTGGCAGTTCCAAAATAACAAGCTTATGATGAATGTTGGGACCATTCTAGGCTGGTCACCTCCATCATAATATGAGCAACATAAGAAAAAGTATGAGATTTCTTAAAAATACATTCTGCACCAGCAAGTCTCATATTCAACCTTTTTTGAAAGGGATTTCATCAATAGTATTTTAAACTAAGAGAGTTTCCTCTTTATCTTTATATGTATCCACCATAGTAGGCACTGAGGTCTTGCAAGATAGCCTTGTCCACTTTTTAGAAGTATTCGAATCGACAGTAGGAATAATTACAAGTGACTAAGTAGAAAACAACTTGACTGGATTGGACGGGTTACAACCTTCAACACCACCTACAATAGAACATCCTGCTAAATAATACCAGAGCTTAAAGCATAAGAACAAACAATAGTAGAAACAATGATATCAATTGAAGTAACAAGTGAAGAAGAGCAAACATTAATTGCCAATTTCAAATAATGCTTTTTAGTTAGATTCTTTACTTTCTTTTTAGATCAAAGTTTGACTCTAGTATCCACTAGAGCTAGTTTATTTAGCATTTGAGACACATAAGTATTCATCATAATAGCCTTATTATAAGAAACACTTATGGAAAATGAGAAAGGTGAATTAGGGAATTGGATAATAGGTCAAGACTCTACCAAAATCATATGTTCAATTAGAGGGGATTGGATTTGCTTGATTGAATTAGTATGAAACATAAGGGTCTGAAGTAGAGTCAATGAGAGAAGGGCTTATAGTAGACAAAGCTAAAACATCATCAAGCCAATCATCAAAACTAGATGAAACCTCTTCTAGATTCAAAGAAGCAAATGGACTAGTGACCCAAGATATAATGCTTTTTCTAAGGGTTTTCTCTATTACCATTCATACCATATTGATGTTGGTAATTATCGGTTACATACATTACATGTATAAGCGAAAATTAAATTTTTTAACAAATAGATCTGATCTTTCCATGAATTTACAATATAAATATTAATGAGAATAAGAAAAATCACCTTTGATTTATGTTGAATAGTTGATTTTTCTTCTCACCGGATTATCGCAAACCACATTGCTCAAAATAGAACACCTCCAATTAGTAATCCACACTAAAAAAGGATCAAATGAACCAAGATTGATGGAGTTACAAGGCTGGCCAAAATTCCTTGATGCTAGCAAGGAATGAGGGTGGTGGCTAGGGTTAGAGAAAGAGAGAGAATTTTCTTTTCTCTTAATGTTCACTTAACCCTAAATCCCTTTAACTTGGATTTTTATAGCTAGGTCACCAAATGAATCCTAAATCCATCCAAATTAAATATGTAGTCCCTATAACACTTATTAAATATATTTAATTTGTCTTGGTCCAAGAATTAGGCCTTTAAGGCCTTCTATATGGTTTTGGCAAATAGCCCTTCCTCTAAAGGGTTTCTAAGCCAAAACCAAATCTTTGGGCCTCTTTAATTTCACCAATGGATTTATTAATTATTATATCAGCTTGATAACACTTATAGTCCAATAATAATTAATTATAAAATATAATATTTCAATTAAGTCCATTTTACAGAATATTTCTAGAAAGTTATGCGAACAATTCTACTTGATCATAATTAATTAAACTCTTTAATTAATTATTCTCTTATTCATTTCTCTTCTCCCATAATAATATCAAATATTATTATCCTTGTCATTTTACCATTTTATCCTTTACTCTATATGTGTGTATTCTATTAGGTTTCTATCCATATTGGCAGTATAATATGTAATTATGAGTTCTATTCAAAACTAATATGATTTAAACTTCTTTAAATCATTTTATCAATACCTTATTGATATTTATGATACACTATTATACAAATCGTGAGTGGCCTCTAGCTAGGCATCATGGCTACCCAAATGTCAGGAAAGTCAAGTGGTTTGACTGTACCCTTCCATAGAAATAGTTACCGTGTAATTACTCCTTTCACCACTCTTATCTCAATTAGATTCTGAGTATGTATTTCTTTCAACTCATATAAATCTAATTATGCATGTTCTATTAATTTAACCATTATTCCCTAAATGCCCTTCATGGATCCCTATCCATCTTGGCATATTACTCTGGTTAGAGATTCTCTAAACAAGGCAATTATAGAATCATGAGAGATAACTTCCCCTAATAAATCTAGGATGGTGAATCCTTTATCGATTACTCAACTATCTTTAAGTAGGTCATGATATACTCAACCTTCTAACTATGTTCACTCCCAGTTGGAAGTAATCAGTTTTGGAGTCAAAGTATATCACTTGCTACTTAAGATAACCTTGGGGATCTCAAGTCTTAGGATACTTGCACAACCACTATGAAGAGATTCCTCACTAACATAGATTTAATATTCATACGAGGATTCTTTTTATAGGTCTCTAATGAACTTGTTCTTCTAATAAGTATCCACATGTTAGCTTTGATTATCTTTCATAATCATAGTTATGAGAACCACTACTTGAACCATTCAAAAAGCATAACATGTGTTAGTCTGTCTGAATTAACAATGTCCTATCTTGTTAATTTTATAACTATGGATATTTAGATATTAACACATTTACATGCAATAGACATCTCATATCATGAACACTTTCATGATTGCCTTTGCACTGTGTTTATAATTTACAAACTCATGTATTTAAACATAGCATTAATAAATGAATGATGCCTTTTATTAAGAATATGAATTCATACATATGAAATACATCCCTTTTACATGGGCTATAGGGTATAATCTTTGACAATATCCCACTTGCACTAGAGCCAATCACTTATATGTCTTAAATCCATGTTATTTATATGGTGATCACGCTTTATCTGGGAAAGTGCTTTAGTAAGGGGATTTGTCACATTATCATCTGTGGGCACTCTTTCTATTTTTTGCATCATTTCTAGCTACTATTTTCCTTATAAGATGGTAGCATCTAAGAATATTATTAGATCACTTATGAGACTTGCGCAATGGCTCCATTATTGTCACATTATAAACGAATCGGATCAATAATGCTAGTCACCACTCCTAGTTCAAATATGAACTTTTTGATCCATATTGCTTCTTTGGCTGCTTTCGAAGAAACAATGTACTCAACTTCGATCGTGGAATTAGCAGTTGTTTCTTGTTTTGAACTTTTCCAACTAACTGCTCCTCCTTCCATTATGAACACAAAACCAGACTGTGATTTACAATCATTTTTGTTAGATTAGATGCTAGCATAAGTATACCTATTTACTTCCAAACTGCCATCCCCATATACCAAGAATATATCCTTAGTACTTCTCAAGTACTTTAGGATATTCTTAACAGCTGCCTAGTGTTGCTCTCTAAAATTGGATTGGAATCTGCTTGTGACACTCAAAGCAAATGCTACATCTGGACGTGTACATAACATATCATGCATGATAGAACCAATTATAGATGCATATGGTATTTTATTCATGCTCTCTCTATCCTCTAGTGTATGCGAATACATAGACATAGAAAGGTGTTTCCCATGCACTATAGGTATAAACCCTTTCTTAGAGAGATCCATATTGAACATCTTCAATACCTTATGTATATATGTACTTTGGGAAAGATCTAGCAACCTATTGGATCTATCTCTATAGATCCTTATTCCCAGAATATAGGATGCTTCTCCAAGATCTTTCAAGGAGAATTGCTTGGATAACCATATTTTAACAGATTGGAGAAGAGAAATGCCATTTCCCACGATCAATATATCATCCACATATAGAACTAGAAAGACAATTGCATTACCACTGACCCTTTTATACACATAAGGTTCATCTTCATTTTGTGAGAAACCAAACTCTTTGATTATCTCATTGAATTGTATGTTCCAGCTCCTAGAAACTTGCTTTAATCCATAAATGGATCTTTGCATCTTACATACTTTTTTGCCATCTCCTAATGTGAACCCTTTTTGTTGTGTCATATACACATCCTCAGTCAGATTTTCATTTAGAAAAGTTGTCTTCACATCTATTTGCCAAATCTCATAATCATAATGAGCTGCAATGGCTAAAAGTATTCTTATAGACTTAAGCATCACTGCATGAGAAAAGGTTTCATCATAGTCAATCCCTTCTCTTTGACGATAGCCTTTTGCTACTAAGCAAGCTTTATAGGTAACTATATTACCTTCCATATCAATCTTCTTTTTAAAGACCCATTTGCACCCTATGGGTTTTATCCCTTCAGGTGCTTGAGCCAAAGTCCATACTTTGTTCTCATACATGGAGTTCATTTCAGACTGCATAGCCTTAAGCAATAAATCACGTTTTGAACTGTTCAAAACTTCTTGATAGCTTGTAGACTTATTATCCTCTACTACAGTTATACCTCTATCTGAATCAATGTGAAATCCATAATTAGGTTCGACTGTAATCTCATCATTATGAAACTCAGTCTCGGGTTCAATTGGTTGATCTACTTCTATTTGTGGATCTTGAACTTCACCAAGTTTAATTTTACTCCAACTGTCCTCTTGTAGGAGAAATTCTCTTTCTAAAAGACAACATGCCTTAAAACAAACACCTTTTTTTTCTAAGGGATGGTAGAAATAATATCTAAATGCTTCTTTTGGATATCCCACAAATAAACATTTGTCAAACTTAACATCTAGTTTGTCTGACATTGTCCTCTTTACATAAGCAGGACAACCCCATACCTTCATATGAGAAAGTGTGGGTTTCTTATTATTCCATATCTCATATGGAGTAACATCAACCGATTTACTAGGAACTCTGTTTAACACATAAATAGTAGTTTCTAGTGTATATCCCCAAAATGACTTAGGCAAGTCTGCTCGGCTCATCTTAGATCGAACCATATCCAATAATGTTCAATTTCTCCTCTCATATACCCCATTATGTTGTTGTTTATATGGTGGAGTCCATTGAGATAAAACCCCATTATCTCTAAGATAATCTTGAAATTCTGGACTTAAGTATTCTCCACCTCGATCTGATCTAAGTGTTTTAATACTCTTGCCAAGTTGCTTCACTACTTCATTTCTGAATTCTTTGAACTTTTCAAATGCTTTTGATTTATATTTCATTAGATAGATATATCCAAACCTGGAGTAATCATCTATGAAAGTAATGAAGTAGGAGTAACCTCCTCTGGCATGTGTAGTCATTGGTCCACATACATCTGAATGTATTAAGTCCAATACCATTCTAGCTCTTTCTCCTTTACCAATGAAGGGAGCTTTTGTCATTTTTCCTAATAAACAAGATTCACATGTATCAAATGATTAATAATCAAATGACCCCAAATCACCTGATTTGTATAATTTGGTCATGCATTTCTCATTTATATGGCCTAAATGACAATGTCATAAATATGAGATATTTAGATTATCTTGTTCCATTCTCTTGGTATCCACATTATGCACTTCTTTAATTAAATCAAGAACAAATATACCATTCTTAATGATAGCTTTAGCATAAAATATATTGTTCTTAAAAGTGTAACAACATTTATCCTTTAAAGAAATGTCATAATCGTGCACTAAACAACTAAAAGAAATAATACTTTTGGACAATGCTGGAACATAATAACAATTATTTAACTCCAGTATTAATCTACTTGGAAGAGGCTAATGATAAGTCCCCACAACTGTTAAAGAGATGTTCTGTCCTGTAGCTGACTGTAGACATATTTTTGCCTTTCCAACTCTTCTACTGCTTTTAAGCCCCTATAGATCATTACACAAATGAGATCCACATCCGGTCTATAATACCCAAGATTGTTTTAAAGCAATAAAATAAGTATTTATTTCAATCATATGAATAACTAAAGTAGAAGCATCAGCTTGCTTCTTCTCATTGAGAGAATCTATATAGGCCTTGCAGTTATGCTTTCAATAACCATCATTTCCACAATGGAAGCAAGTTCCTTTAGGATTCTCTTTCTTAGTAGCCTTCTTCTAGGAAACCCTACCATGCTTTGGTTGTGCCTTGGTCATTTTCTTCTTTTTCTTCTTCTTCTTCTTCTTCTTCTTCTTCTTCTGCTTCTTGCCTTTAGCAGAAGTGACAACCATGACACATTTTGAATCCTTCTTGAAGGATCCATAAGCTGTTTTGAGCATATTGATTAACTCAGGAATGGTTACTTGGATCTTGTTCATGTTGATGTTTAAGCACGAAAGGTGCAAAACTTTGAGCCCATGAGTACAAGATTAAATCTATGTATAGATCATTATCCATTACATAGCCAAGTCTACTCAAATGCTCAATACACCCATACATCTTCAATGCATTAGCAACAGTCGAAGTGCCTTCTACTCAAATGTTCAATATATCTCATATTACTTAGTTATAGCCTGAGAAGAAGAATAAAGCTCCTCTAGATGCAAAATGATGGTTCTAGCATCCATCATCTCAGGTTGCTTCTGAAGCTCTGAAGACATAGCACCCAGCATTAGACATGCCACTGCTTTACTATCCTCTATGTATTTTCGATAAGTGCCCTTGATCTCATCAATGGCACTATCTGATGGAAGTGGTGGTAGATCTTTATCCAAGACATAATGGACCTTTTCAACGCTGAGAATAATTTTCACTTGTCTGATCTAGTTAGAATAATTGCTGCTAACCACCTTGTTATCCAAGATTGATCGTATGTTAATGTTTGATGTGCTTATAATGATGACCTAGATGTGAAAAAGAAAACATATAAGAGTATGTTCATATATTTGTATGCATTAATTAGGCCTTTAATTAATCCATTTACTCACACTATTTTATTGCGAATTAATAGCCCTCATTATATAATCCGAGAAAACCCGATGGTTTTCTTAGTGGGCCAATATCCAATCCTTGATATGTAATTTGACCTTGATTGTGGTTAAGAAGCCAAACTTCATACCCTCGAAAAGTAGGTATCTCTATACCAATTGTGTCTCTACATAACTATTGGATCATTAGGTTATCAACTCTTGATACATGCATATCATATATGCATTCCCTAATCTTGCCTCTAGAACCATTAGCCTTGACTATGATCAACAAGCTAATGGGCTAGCTAAGATGACCCATTTAATTAGATTCGAACATATTCGATATAATGTGAGCTTGACTATGGTCAACAACCCACACTATAAAGAACTTTGATTCTCCTTCAATTAATGGAAGGCTTATTTACTTTAGTATTAATTTGAGAGATTTTAGTTAATTATGTCTTATCATACATGGTTGGCATACATTGATATGCATCATATATCTATCACATAAATATAAGCATACAAATATGGCATAGTTATGGACTTTACTACATTAATCACCCCGAGCAAAAGGAAAATCAAAAGGTCAAACCTGGGTAATATGCATGATTCAAACAAGAAAAAATAATTACATTATCTTCAATCTTGTTGGATCTCCATCCGGCCCAACTTGCTCCTTGATAGTAGTCTCCATATCTATCTCTAATTCTAATTTAAGTAATCTAATTACATATTACAATTTGTAAAAGAAATACAAACAAAAAATAAGTGGTTGGGATATGAAAGTCCTCATTGGGCCGGAACATGCATTATGCTCAATCACATTGGGCCTTTGTTCATAACTATCCATCATACCAATCATACACCCTTATATGCCTTTCTAATGCATAACGTAAATCATATAATGGAATACAAAATATGTTTCAACTCTTAAAACTTACTTTTGAGTTATTTTAATAATGTGATCAAATTAGAAAACTTTTTTTCATTTTGGAAACTTTCATTTTAGGAAACCTTTTTGCATGCATGTGTTTTTGCCTTAATTATCAATCCAATTGATTATTAATTGATTATTTAATTAATTAATCATATCAAATAATTAAAAAATCAATTTTGGGCTTAAAACAAAGGGTAGGCCGGAACTCACAAATTTAAACCCTAAAGTGTGTTCACACACAAACTAGTTTTGTGTCTATTGGACGATTTGGGCCTTTTGGAATGAGCCAAGCCCACTCCAGCCCTTAAAACCCATTAATTAATTTAATTAAACTCTATAATATTTAATTTAAATTAGCTCCTTGGGCCCACCAAGTCATTCACTAATTTAAATCAAATTTGTAAACATAATTAAGCCCATTAAGTGGTTTTAATGAATTAAAATTAATACAATTAATTCAAGGCCCATTTTAATTAATTCAATTAATTAAAAATACATTAATATATCATATATATCAATTTTAGAAGATTAAAAATCATTATAAATATGAACTTACCAAGAACTCACCAAGAACAAATGAGGAGCACCAATTTATCAAACTTTTCGATTAAACTAGTTTTCATGCAAAACTTGTTCGATTTTAATTTCCTTTGCACTGTGTTTATAATATCTAGGACTTCATTTATTAATTTAAGATTTACAAACTCATGTAATTAAACATAGCATTAATAAATGAATGATGCCTTTTATTAAGAATATGAATTCATACATATGAAGTACATCACTTTTACATGGGCTCTAGGGCATACTCTCTAACAATTAATAATAAATGTAATCTAACTAGCAATCTTTAACATCCATTATTGTAGAATATTAAGCTTAGATTGCAATAAATAACTTGTTATTATACATTTAGATAACATAAGTCCATATAAGTACATTAATACTATTACAAATTTTATACTCTAAAGAAAATCCTAGTATCTTCCCTTAGTGATTATCCTTAATGCTATAAATGATCCCTGATATAGCTTCCTTAATTTTGAACCTACACAGATTAAAATTCATGCTAAGATTACTAGCTTAGTAGTAAACTTAATAATGAAAAAAATATGAAGATGACATCTCACAGAAGTCATCACTAATATATACACACACACAAGCATACTATTAGGCATATATTAAAATAATAATAGCAGCAGGTAATATGTTCACAACACTATAAAATATTATGCAACTTACTATATCATACTTAATTATTATATCATTCTTAAAATCTTAACCAATTGGTTAATAGCATGCCTATTAAGTTAAATTCCTTATTAAAGCAATTATTCCTGTATGTAAGATCATATAGACCATTCATTTGTGTGCATTTACAAACTTTTCTAGCATTGTCACACGTAATACTTATATTCAACTTCATCACCTACTACTAATTTGCTTGCTTACTTAGTTCCTTATTGCCTTTGAATACATTCATGTAACTCTTAAATGTATATACGTTTATTTATTTTACTTGGTTCATATTTATTATTCTTAGTTAGTCTTAGTGACTCATGTAACATTCATATGTATATTCATAGACAATCTTAAATTTATAACTGAATCCTTATAGTTGTTCTTAAGTGATTAGGCTAGTTAATTAGATCTATATACATTTATTCTAATTAAAAATTTCAATAATATATAAATATTTATATTATTTTACTATCCCATGTATTATATGTGTTTATTAATAGTCTTACTTTGATTATCATTATTATATTATCCTTTTATTTACATACACTTCTAACTTATTAACACATTAGAATAATAGCTTTACCTAACCCATAAATCAACCCAAATTACATACATAAGTTGTAAGTTCATATTTTAAAAGTCTATCTATGGAATGAGTGTTTAAATCTCAAATTAGGCATGATTCACACATCAATTGTTTGATATCAAGCATGCAATACTAAAAAGAATATGTATTTGTAATATGATTAATACCAAACCATCAAATAATCTTAAGTGTTCATATATAACTTTTGGCTTTAAATGTAGAAAGCATTATGTATTTATAACAACAAATTCATACATGTGATACTATAACACTATAAAGTTACATGTTTTAAATATAACTTCAATTAATTTTGTGTTTGCCATCCGTTATACAAATATCATATCATCTCTATCATATTGCTTTTCATAATACTTTTCTTATATCCTATAACAAGCATACACCTTTGTAAGGATGTGGATGGTGGGTGATACTATGGTACCCAAAGGTACAATAAAGATACATAAAGGTATCGAACTATGGATCCAAATAGCATCAATTTTGTATAATGGAATGGTTAAGCAAATCCAAACGGGGTCAATTCTATGTTATGAACCCAAATGGGATCAAAACTATGGTAGTTGCAAGATATCCTTATAAGCATGCCGATCTATCCACAACCTAGATATAACTGCAGACAACTATAATCTTTTTCTTTAATCTTCTTTGATTTTCTCTTTTATGTAGCATATACTTTTAGCTCATTCGTATATATATATTTATGAGCATAAAATCATAAACATGCTCATATAAGCACATCTTGTACTTGTAATCAATACAAAGTATAAAACTATTTACGTATAAAGGAGATACTTATTCTTATATTACCATTTGCTTTACTATTCAAATAATATGCACATACATATCTGCACTCCCACTTTTCCTCAAAGCATATCGTATGGTTAAAGTATATATTAAGTATGTATTTATTTTCATGCTTGGACAAATATCCATAAATAAGTATGATGCCTCACTTAATTTAAACCTCTACATGCATATACCTTACTTATTCGGGGCATCATCAGTCATGCATGTTCATGTATATATATATATATGCATCTTCAAGTATATAGATTTATATCTTCTTTTATATTCTTATATTGTATTTATATTGGTTTACATTCATAAGATTGATGAATATACCTAATACAATGATAAACAAGCTCATATACATGTTCACATATATTCATGCATGTTTAAGTATATATACACAAAAAGAAAAATCCATTTTCCGATGAAAATTCCCAATAGAATTGAGTGAATTTCTGTAGAGAAACCAAAATGTCGATGAAATTTAGCGATGAATAATGGAATTGGAGAATTGATTGTAGGCACCTTTCTCGATGAAAAATATTTCCATTGGTAAATTTATTGACAAAAAATATTGTCCATCGTTAATTTCATCGAGAAATACATACCAAAAATTTGTCATCATTTGCCATATTTACTGATGGATTTAAATTCTATCATTAAAATTACCAACAAAATTATATTTTCCATTAAAAATTAGTATTTCATCCCTAAATTTGCCTATGGAATGTGCAAATTTGGCAACAAAAATATTTTTCATAGCTCAATTTCCTGAAGGAAACAAGTATTCTGTAGGAAAAATTTCCTATGGTATGATATATTCTATAGGCAAATTTAAAAATCCATCCCTACATTTCATCTATATTTCTATCAAGAAATCTTAGATTTTAAATATTTTATTATTTTCTTTTCTCTATATAGTGGAATCCTAATCAATAATATAATATAAAATATATAATTTACAATAAAAAATTAATAAAGGCCTAATTCATAATATAATATAAAATTTATAATATTCAATAGCATTTCAAATATTCTTACAAGTCCTAAAACCATAAATATTATCCTTAGCATTGTAGTCAGATTGTTACAACTTCGAAAAGTCATAAAATTTAAAGCCCTATGTTATTGGCACAAGTGGATCATTTGGATGCTGTGAGGTGCTACCTTCCCTCCTTATTTCTTAATTTCATCTGAGTACGGAGCTCAGCTATATATTCCATAGATTCACACAATTGAGTTGCCAATAGATTCACTATCATTTGAAGTTCAACTACTTCCTCGCTGGATGCGGCTCGTCTTTTATAGGCAGTTGTATTGGATGTGGAGGAATGCATATATTGTGTATTTGTGACAGATCCAAGGCCAAAAATCCTACCACTATGGTCCTTACCATGAACTACCTATAGATACATATAATTCTCATCAATATTGGGGTTATCATGCGACTTTCATTGTATCTCTTATTGTATTTGATCCTATCATTATAATTATTTATACTACTTAGTAATAATTTTAAACTAACATTATATATAAAATCAATATTGAAATAATACTTTACATACATTTAATTGCCTACATCAATTGTTGATGAATGTTACTATAACACCCTAATCCACCATGCATGTATAAACATCAATACTATCATAACCCTAGTAAAGATCAGATAAAAATAATAATAATAATAATCATACAGGCCTCAATATAACCAAAAGAAATATCAAAATAAAGAGATAAAACATAAATGGACTTCAAAAATCATGGAAACTTTATGAACCATTGCAACCTACCAGATCTTCTCCAGAAAGTGGTTGAGTCACTTTAGCCATCAATCCAAAATCAAGCTTATCCTGAGACCTACATGGATAAACAAACCCGTGTTAAGCTATAAAGCTTAGTGGGGAAATAAAACTCTATGAACAACCTCTTATAAAATATCAGAGTATCATAGCAACCTTTATAATTAAGGAAAGCATGTAAGTCTGTAATTTTAATAATCTCACATTGATTATATCGGAGAAGTCTTCAATCTTAACCATGAATACTATCCTTACAATAATCTAGAGCATTATGTGAACTTGTCTAGTTCCTAAAGACTTTTCAATTTTCTTTTAATATCACATCTCTTTTCCTATTGCTTAGTATAATTCATACCCCTCATAATGCATTAATTTGAGAATCTAGATCTCATGATTGTTAATAGTACAAACTTTAATCATATGTATTTAATCACATTGGCTACGTAAAATATGTGTTCAATGTTCATTCAAAGCATAAGGGAGTGCATGTATCCTATAACGTCTATAAAAGATACTGTCAAGCATAATTACTTCACATATATAACATAATCTCAAGTATAGAATACATTTATAATTCATAATTCCGGTTCATGATCATGAATTCCTTAATGCTACCTTTGCATGTCAACTAAATACCATATAACATCATATTGTGACGTACACTATCCTTCGCTTATGTCAAAGTTATAAGCATGCACATAAATGTGTAAATATTTATGTATATGTAGACTAACATATTTGCATGAAATTACATAGTATGGCATGACCTATCATGATTATCCGACATAGTCCCAATCTCCATGCATACATTTCATTGAAATAGTTTATAGCCAAAGGAATTAGATAAAAAAATATAATAGACCATTCATCATACTTACATTATATAAGTAAAGAAATCAATATAAGTAATTCTTTATTTTGAGCTCATTTCTTAATCTTTAATCTTTAGTAGCCTGCCTATCTACTAGTTCAAAGGGTGGATAACGAGAGTAATGGATATCCAAAGGTATCAAACAATGGATATCCGAAGATATCAAACAATGGATATCCGAATATACCAAACAATGGACCCAAAAAGGCTGAACTATGGTTCCATTAAAGGAACAAACAATGGACCCAAACGAGGTTAACTATGGCAGCTGCAACTATATCCCCTTAGACATGCCTATCAAACCCATAATTGACCTAAGACCCGCAGGCTTTACCACTTTCAAGAACATCTTTGATTCACATATTCTTCTTTATTTCATATAAGAATGCACATTATTCTCATCATAGATCAATATTGAGCTTTAGGCTCCAGTATACATGGATGATGGTCATATGATCACATAGTTGCATCAACATTCATTCATACATTGTTAGAGAGTATGCCCTAGATCCCATGTAATAGGGATGTTTTTCATATGTATGAAATTTATATTCTTAATAAAAGGCATCATTCATTTATTAATGCTATGTTTGAATACATGAGTTTGTAAATCTTAAATTAATAAATGAAGTCCTAGATATTATAAACACAGTGCAAAGGCAATCATGAAGGTGTTCATGATGTGAGATGTCTATCGCATGCAAATGTGTTAATATCTAAATATCCCTAGTCATAGAATTAACAAGATAGTACATTGTTAATTCGGACAGACTAGCACATGTTATGCTTCTTGAATGGTTCAAGCAGTGGTTCTCATAACTGTGATTATGGATGATAATCAAAGCTAACATGTGGATGCTTGTTAGAGGAACAAGTTCATTGGAGACCTGCAAAGAGAATCCTCATATGGATATTAAATCTATGTCAGTGAGGAATCTCTTCATAGCGGTTGTGCAAGTATCCTTAGACTTGAGATCACCAAAGTTATCTTAAGTAGCAAGTGGTATACTTTGACTCCATAACTGATTACTTCCAACTGGGAGTGAACATAGTTAGGAGATTGGGTATATCATGACCTACTTGAAGATAGTTGAGTGATTGACAAAGGATTCACCATCCCAGATTTAACAAGGGAAGTTATCTCGCATGATTCTATAATTGCCTTGTTTAGAGAATCTCTGGCCAGAGTAATATGCCGAGATGGATGGAGATCCATGAAGGGCATTTTAGGAACAATGGTTAAATTAATAGAACATACATAATTAGATTTATATGAGTTGATAGAAATCCATACTCAGAATCTAATTGAGATAAGAGTGGTGAAAGGAGTAATTGTACGGTAACTATTTCTATGGAAGGGTACAGTCAAACCACATGACTTTCCTGACATTTGGGTAGTCATGATGCCTAGCTAGAGGCCAATCATGACTTGTATAATGATGTATCAAAATATCAATAGAGATTGATAAAATGATTTAAAGGAATTTAAATCATGTGAGTTTTGAATAGAACTCACAATTACATATTATACTGCCAACATGCACAGGAACCCAATAGGTCACACACATATAGAGAAAAGGGTAAAATGGTAAAATGACAAGGATAATAATATTTGATATTATTATGAAGGTAGAGAAGAGAATATGATAATAATTAATTAAAGAGTTTAATTAATTATGATCAAATAAAATTGTCCGCGAAACTTTTGAGAAATATTCTGTAAATTGGACCTAAATGAAATAATGTATTTCTTGATTAATTATTATTGTCTTATAAGTGTTTTAAGACTACTATAAGTGTTATAGGACTGATATAATAATTAATAGGACCATTGGAGGAATTATTAAGGGCCAGAGGAATGAAGAAAGTTGGCAAAAGCCCTCCAGAAGAGGGCCACACGCCAACTCCATACAGAAGGGTTTAGAGGGCTTTTTATTGGACCAAATTAATTTATATATGTTAAATAAGTTTATGGAACTCACATATTTAATTTGGTTGGATTTGGAATCCATTTGGGTATTTAAATCCAATTATATGCACAAAGGGCCTAGTTTGTGGATTTTGTGCATGGTCTTTTATGAAAAGATTTAATTTGGATTTAATTAAGCCCAAATGATTATAATTAATTCCATAGGCCCAATTAATAATTCTCCAGCAATTTTAAAGAACCCAATCTCATTAAGGAGTTGGAATTTAAACCTAACTATAAAAGGCCATCTAATGAGAATTAGGGTTAAGTGATTAAAACAAAAGGAAAGTCTTTTCTCTTAATTTCTCTCTCCCTTTTGCGCCAACTCCTAAGCTAGCTCTTGGGAATTTCGGCCTGCCCTAGTTAAACACCAATTTGTTGGTTCAATTTACCCCTCTCTAGTGTGGATTACTCATTGGAGGTATTCAATTTTGGACACTGTGGTTTGCGACAACCCAGTGCGAAGTAAAATCAACTGTTCAACAAAAATCAAAGGTGATTTTTCTTATTCTCATATAGTTATATTGTGTATTCATGGCAAGATCAGATCTAATGGTTAAAAAATTTTAAAATTCCGCTCATGTATGTGATGCATGTAACTATTAAAATCCAACATGGTATCAGAGACAGGTTTTGCCATGGATATACAATTCTATATTTTTCTGCGGAATAAGTTTTATTTTGTTTTGAGTTATTTATTTCATGAACTTTAAAATATTAGATTTGATTGTTCATGAATGAGAAATATTGATTTCTGGTTGTATGTGTGATCAAATAAATTTGGTGGAAACAAAAACGAAATTTTTGAAGCATTGTGATTTGGGTTTGGCGTGAAACCCATTAGGGTTTGGCGTGAAACCCTAGGTAATGTAGGGGCTGTTCTAATTTAATTTCTTATGGATCCATTTAAAAATCATTTAGATGATATTTTATGTGTTTAATATGTGATATTAAGCCATAGGATCGAACGAAATTAAAATCGAACAAGTTTTGCATGAAAACTAGTTTTGTCGAAAAGTTCGATAAATTGATGTTCTTCGTGTGTTCTTAATGTATTCTTGGTTAGAACGACTTTTGATCTTCTAAATCTGATATATATGATATATTAAAGTGTTTTTAATTAATTGGATTAATTAAAATGGGCCTTAAATTAATATGATTAATTTTAATTTATTAAAACCACTTAATGGGCTTAATTATGTTTACTGACTTAGTTTAAATTAGTGAATGACTTGGTGGGCCCAAGGAGCTGATTTAAATTAACTATTATAAACATTAATTAAATTTATTAATGGGTTTTAAGGGCTGGAGTGGGCTTGGCTCATTCAAAAAGGCCCAAATGGTCCAAATGACACAAAACTAGTTTGTGTGTGAACACAGTTAGGGTTTTTCTTCTGTGGGTTTCGGCCTACATTTGTTTTAAGCCCAAAATTGATTCTTTTAATTATTTAATATGATTAATTAATTAAATAGTCAATTTATAATTAATTAATAATCAATTGGATTGATTATTAAGAAAAGAACACATGCATGCAAAAGGTTTCCTAAAATGAAAGTTTCCAAAATGGAAAAAGTTTCCTAATTTGATCACATCATTAAAATAACTCAAAATATAGTTTCAAAGGTTAAAACAAAGTTAGTAATCCATTTCTTTATGCATTAGAAAGGCATATAAGGGTGTATGATTGGCATGATGGATAGTTATGGACAAAGCCCAATGTGATTGAGCATTATGCATGTTTTGGCCCAATGAGGACTTTCATGTCCCGGCCACTTGTTTTTGGTTTGTATTTCATTTCAAATTGTAATATGTAATTAGATTACTTAGATTAGAATTAGAAATAGAGATGAAGACCATTTTCAAGGAGCAAGATGGGCCGGATGGAGATCCAACAAGCTTGAAGATAATGTAATTATTTTTCTTGTTTGAATCATGCATACTACCTAGGTGTGACCTTTTGATTTCCCTCTTGGTTCGGGGAAATCAATGTAGTGAAGTCCATAACTATACCATATTTGTATGCTTATATTTATGTGATAGATATAGGATGCATACCAATGTATGCCAACCATGTATGATGAGACTTAATTAACTAAAACCCTCAAACAAATACTAAGGTATATAAGCCTTCCATTAATTTGAGGAGAACCAGAGTTCTTTATAGTGTGGATTGTTGACCACAGTCAAGCTCACATTATATCGAATATGTTCAAATCTAATTAAATGGGTCATCTTAGCTAGCCCATTAGTTTGTTGACCACAGTCAAGGCTAATGGGTCTAGAGGCAAGATTAGGGAATGCATATATGATATGCATGCATCAAGAGTTGATAACCTAATGATCCAATAGTTGTGTAGAGACACAATTGGTATAGAGATACCTACCTTTCAAGGGTATGGAATTTGGCTTGTTGACCACAATCAAGGTCAAATTACTTATCAAGGATTGGATATTGGCCCACTAAGAAAACCATCGGGTTTTCTCGGATTATATAGTGAGGGCTATTAATTCACAATAAAATAGTGGGAGTAAATGGATTAATTAAAGACCTTATTAATGCATACATATATATGAACATACTCTCATATCTTTTCTTTTTCACATCTATGTCATCATCATGAGCACATCAAATATACGATCAATCTTGGATAACAAATTGGTTGGCAGCAACTATTCTGACTGGATCAAACAAGTGAGAATTGTTATCAGAGCTGAAAAGATCCATTATGTCATGGATAAAGATCCACCACCACTTCCATCAGATGATGCCATTGATGAGATCAAAGGTATTTATCAAAAATACAAGGAGGATAGTGAAGCAGCGAGCATGTCTGATGCTGGGTGCTATGTCCTCAGAGCTTTATAAGCAATATGAGATCATGGATGGTGGGGTTTCCAAGAAGAAGGTTGCCAAGAAAGAGAATCCCAAAGGAACTTGCTTCCATTGTGGAAAAGATGGTCATTGGAAGCATAACTGCAAGGCCTATCTATATTCTCTCAAGGAGAAGAAGCATGCTGATGCTTCTAGCTTAGGTATTCATATGATTGAAATTAATATTTATTCTATTGCTTCAAAACAATCTTGGGTATTAGACACCGAATGTGGATCACATTTGTATAATGATCTACATGGGCTTAGAAGCTTTAGAAGAGTTGAAAAGGCAGAGATATGTTTGCAGTCAGCTACTGGACAGAACATCTCTACAATAGTTGTGGGGACTTACTATTTGCCTCTTCCTAGTGGATTAGTACTATAATTAAATAATTGTTATTATGTTCCAGCCTTATCCAAAAGTATTATTTCTTTCAGTCGTTTGATGAACGATTATGATATTTCTTTGAAGGACAAATGTTGTTACATTTTTAAGAACAATATGTTTTATGCAAAAGCTATCATTGAGAATGGTATATTTGTTCTTGATTTAATTAAAGAAGTACATAATGTGAATACCAAGAGAATGAAACATGATAATCTGAATACCTCATACTTATGGCATTATCGTTTAGGCCATATAAATGAAAAAAATGCATGACCAAGTTACACAAGTCGGATGATTTGGGATCATTTGATTATGAATCATTTGATACATGTGAATCTTGTTTATTGGGAAAAATGACAAAAGCTCCCTTTATTGGTAAAGGAGAACGAGCTAAAATGGTTTTGGACTTAATACATTCAGATGTATGTGGTCCAATGACTACACATGCCAGAGGAGGTTACTCCTACTTTATTACTTTCATAGATGATTATTCCAGGTTTGGATACATCTATCTAATGAAATATAAGTCTGAAGCATTTGAAAAGTTCAAAGAGTTCAGAAATGAAGTAGAGAAACAACTTGGCAAAAGTATTAAAACACTTAGATCAGATCGAGGTGGAGAATACTTAAGTCAAGAGTTTCAAGATTATCTTAGAGATAATGGGATTTTATCTCAATGGACTCCTCCATATACACCACAACACAATGGTGTATCTGAAAGGAGAAATCGAACACTATTAGATATGGTTCGATCAATGATGAGCCGAGCGGACTTGCCTAAGTCTTTTTGGGGATATGCACTAGAAACTACTATTTATGTGTTAAACAGAGTTCCTAGTAAATCGGTTGATGTTACTCCATATGAGATGTGGAATAACAAGAAACCCACGCTTTCTTATATGAACGTATGGGGCTGTCCTGCTTATGTGAAGAGGACAATGTCAGATAAACTAGATGTTAAGTCTGACAAATGTTTATTTGTGGGATATCCAAAAGAAACGTTTGGATATTATTTCTATCATCCCTTAGAACAAAAGGTATTTGTTTCAAGGCATGCTGTCTTCTTGGAAAGAGAATTTCTCCTACGAGAGGACAGTGGGAGTAAAATTGAGCTTGGTGAAGTTCAAGACCCACAAATAGAAGATGATCAACCGATTGAACCCGAAACTGAATTTCATAATGATGAGATTACAGTTGAACCTGATTATACACAAAATCCTAGAAGATCTACTAGGATGCATTCTATCCCTATGAGATATGGATTTCACGTTGATTCGGATAGAGGCATAACTGTAGTAGAGGACAATGAGCCTACAAGCTATCAAGAAGTTTTGAACAGTTCAGAACATGATTTATGGCTTAAGGCTATGCAGTCCAAAATGGACTCCATGTATGAGAATAAAGTATGGACTTTAACTCAACCACCTGAAAGGATAAAACCCATAGGGTGCAAATGGGTCTTCAAAAGAAGACTAAGATGAAAGGTAATATAGTTACCTATAAAGCTCGCTTAGTAGCAACAGGTTATCGTCAAAAAGAAGGTATTGACTATGATGAAACTTTTTCTCCTGTAGCGATGCTTAAGTCTATAAGAATACTTTTAGCCATTGCAGCTCATTATGATTATGAGATTTGGCAAATGGATGTGAAGACAGCTTTCCTTAATGGAAATCTTTCTGAGTATGTGTATATGACACAACTAGAAGGATTCACATCAGGAAATGGCGAAAAGGTATGCAAGCTTCAAAGATCCATTTATGGATTGAAGCAAGCCTCTAGGAGCTGGAACATACGATTCAATGAGACAATCAAAGAGTTTGGTTTCTCACAGAATGAAGATGAACCTTGTGTGTATAAAAGGGTCAGTGGGAGTGCAATTGTCTTCCTAGTTCTATATGTAGATGACATATTGATCATGGGAAATGACATTTCTCTTCTCCAATCTGTTAAAATATGGTTATCCAAGCAATTCTCCATGAAAGACCTTGGAGAAGCATCCTATATTCTGGGAATAAAGATCTATAAGGATAGATCCAATAGGTTGCTAGGTTTTTCTCAGAGTACATATATAGATAAAGTATTGAAGAGGTTCAATATGGATCTCTCTAAGAAAGGGTTTATACCCATGGTGCATGGGAAACACCTTTCTAAGTCTATGTGTCCGCAAACACTAGAGGATAGAGAGAGCATGAACAGAATACCATATGCATCTGCAATTGGTTCTATCATGTATGCTATGTTATGTACACGTCCAGATGTAGCATTTGCTTTGAGTGTCACAAGCAGATTCCAATCCAATTTTGGAGAGGAACATTGGGCAGCTGTCAAGAATATTCTTAAGTACTTGAGAAGGACTAAGGATATATTCTTGGTATATGGAGAGGGCAGTTTGGAAGTAAATGGGTATACAGATGCCAGCTTCTAATCTGACAAAGATGATTGTAAATCACAATCTGGTTATGTGTTCATAGTGGGAGGAGGAGCAGTTAGTTGGAAAAGTTCCAAACAAGAAACAACTGTTGATTCCACGACGGAAGCTGAGTACATTGCTGCTTCAGAAGCAGCCAAAGAAGCAGTCTGGATTAAAAAGTTCATAACCGAACTAGAAGTGGTGCCTAGCATTGTTGATCCGATTCCTTTATATTGTGACAACAATGGAGCCATTGCGCAAGCAAAGGAACCACGGTCTCATCAGCGATCCAAACATGTTCTCAGACGCTACCATCTCATAAGGGAAATAGTAGCTAGAAATGATGTGAAAATAGAAAGGGTTCCCACAGATGACAATGTGGCGGATCCCCTCACTAAAGCACTTTCCCAGATAAAGCATGATCACCATATAAATAGCATGGGTCTGAGACATATGAGTGATTGGCTCTAGTGCAAGTGGGAGATTGTTAGAGAGTATGCCCTAGAGCCCATGTAATAGGGATGTTTTTCATATGTATGAAATTTATATTCTTAATAAAAGGCATCATTCATTTATTAATGCTATGTTTGAAT
Organism: Excoecaria agallocha; assembly: GCA_037975025.1. Classification (NCBI taxonomy): domain Eukaryota; kingdom Viridiplantae; phylum Streptophyta; class Magnoliopsida; order Malpighiales; family Euphorbiaceae; genus Excoecaria; species Excoecaria agallocha. The sequence goes on along the minus strand of CM075806.1, from coordinate 104,930,384 downwards.
ACATGAATTTGTAAATCTTAAATTAATAAATGAAGTCCTAGATATTATAAACACAGTGCAAAGGCAATCATGAAGGTGTTCATGATGTGAGATGTCTATCGCATGCAAATGTGTTAATATCTAAATATCCCTAGTCATAGAATTAACAAGATAGGACATTGTTAATTCGGATAGACTAGCACATGTTATGCTTCTTGAATGGTTCAAGCAGTGGTTCTCATAACTGTGATTATGGATGATAATCAAAGCTAACATGTGGATACTTGTTAGAGGACCAAGTTCATTGGAGACCTACAAAGAGAATCCTCATATGGATATTAAATCTATGTTAGTGAGGAATCTCTTCATAGCGGTTGTGCAAGTATCCTTAGACTTGAGATCACCAAAGTTATCTTAAGTAGCAAGTGGTATACTTTGACTCCATAACTGATTACTTCCAACTGGGAGTGAACATATTTAGGAGATTGGTTATATCATGACCTACTTGAAGATAGTTGAGTGATTGACAAAGGATTCACCATCCCAGATTTAACAAGGGAAGTTATCTCGCATGATTCTATAATTGCCTTGTTCAGAGAATCTCTGGCCAGAGTAATATGCCGAGATGGATGGAGATCCATGAAGGGCATTTTAGGAACAATGGTTAAATTAATAGAACATACATAATTAGATTTATATGAGTTGACAGAAATCCATACTCAGAATCTAATTGAGATAAGAGTGGTGAAAGGAGTAATTGCACGGTAACTGTTTCTATGGAAGGGTACAGTCAAACCACATGACTTTCCTGACATTTGGGTAGTCATGATGCCGAGCTAGAGGCCAATCATGACTTGTATAATGATGTATCAAAATATCAATAGAGATTGATAAAATGATTTAAAGGAGTTTAAATCATGTGAGTTTTGAATAGAACTCACAATTACATATTATACTGCCAACATGGACAGGAACCCAATAGGTCACACACATATAGAGAAAAGGGTAAAATAGTAAAATGACAAGGATAATAATAGTTGATATTATTATGAAGGTAGAGAAGAGAATATGATAATAATTAATTAAAGAGTTTAATTAATTATGATCAAATAAAATTGTCCGCAGAACTTTTGAGAAATGTTCTGTAAATTAGACCTAAATGAAATAATGTATTTCATGATTAATTATTATTGTCTTATAAGTGTTGTAAGACTACTATAAGTGTTATAGGACTGATATAATAATTAATAGGACCATTGGAGGAATTATTAAGGGCCAGAGGAATGAAGAAAGTTGGCGAAAGCCCTCCAGAAGAGGGCCACACGTCAACTCCATACAGAAGGTCTTAGAGGGCTTTTTCTTGGACCAAATTAATTTATATATGTTACATAAGTGTTATGGAACTCACATATTTAATTTGGTTGGATTTGGAATCCATTTGGGTATTTAAATCCAATTAGATACACAAAGGGCCTAGTTTGTGGATTTTGTGCATGGTCTTTTATGAAAAGATTTAATTTGGATTTAATTAAGCCCAAATGATTATAATTAATTCCAGAGGCCCAATTAATAATTCTCCAGCAATTTTAAAGAGCCCAATCTCATTAAGGAGTTGGAATTTTAACCTAACTATAAAAGGCCAACTAATGAGAATTAGGGTTAAGTGATTAAAACAAAAGGAAAGTCTTTTCTCTTAATTTCTCTCTCCCTTTTGCGCCAACTCCTAAGCTAGCTCTTGGGAATTTCGGCCATCACTAGTTAAACACCAATTTGTTGGTTCAATTTACCCTTCTCTAGTGTGGATTACTCATGGAGGTGTTCGATTTTGGACACTGTGGTTTGCGACAACCCGGTGTGAAGTAAAATCAACTGTTCAACAAAAATCAAAGGTGAATTTTCTTATTCTCATATAGTTATATTGTTTATTCATGGCAAGATCAGATCTAATGGTTAAAAAATTTTAAAATTCCGCTCATGTATGTGATGTATGTAACCGTTAAAATCCAACATACATATCATAGTAGTTTCATGCCTATGCGAACATTAATGAAGAATAATCTCTCATTAATTTATTTCGTTGCAACTAACCTTATGCATGATTCCAATAAGGCAATATAAAATTGTAGTCTTGTTACTAAAAGTCTTCATAAGGTTATATATATATATATATATATATATATATATATATATATATATATATATATATATATGCAACTTGATTCATAACATTACTTGCTTTTGTTATTCATACTAGTTCACATGCCGAGTTAGACTAACATAGTTACATCAATGATGAGTTATTACACTTACATACTTCATTGATAGTTCTCAATGATGTACCTTGTTGCTATTTGCCATGAGTAGCTTCCATACACATCACATTATTCACATCAATACATTATCACTTAAACAACATTTAAGCATCTATGATCGATATAATAATATAAATTAGTTAATTTCATCCTACGACCAACACTTGCTCCTGTATAACTCCTTAGTTCACTTTTATAGTCTATTAGATCATAGATGACATGTTATATAGCCTAATGTGATCCTATATACATCAATCATTTTACTTATACATTACATCTTATAACATTTACATCCAAGTATGTTTATGTAAATTACTCTATCTCAAAGTCAGCACTTCCCTTGCAGGTATGTGTTTTACATAATAAGATTCAAGGCATGAGCAAATAGGCAAGCATGTTCCTTTACATCAAGGCTAGTCACTACCTTCCATTATGACTTAAAGCATAACTAAACTTCTATAGTGTCATTGCTAAGCATAAAATGTAATATCCCATCTCTTTTAACCTATTCATGTAACAATGCAACTATATTTTTATTATCACTAGGCTATAACATAGTATTTCATGCCACGATGAAGAGATATCAGTGTATAACATTTGGGCAAAAATAATTTACCTTGCTAGGGTATGTACCTTGTACCAAACTATGTAGGACATATTAAATAGTATATGATTTTAAAGTTTCTATGTTATCTCATTACTCTCCTCAATTATGGGCTCTATATATTTACTAAAGTAGCTTTTAGCCAATGCCATTCTCATATGCATTGCCCTATACAAATTCCTCTGAAAATAGCTTCCAAGCAAACCATATTTCTTAACTCAGTAGGTTATATTACTCTAAAACCTCCCACTCTTACTATATACATATAAGTATACACGAGGATTCTCCCGTTACGTGACCATTCCATATATAGCATATTGGTGGCTTTAGGTGACTCACATCTTAATTAAATCTACCCCTTTCTTATAATAACATTCATATCATTCAAACTCCAATAATACCTCATCTTATAGTCATACCTTTCTAATCTTTAGCATTGGGAAAACTTCACAAATCTATTAGCTTACCAATATTCAAATATCATAGTCATCATCAACATTACTCATTGCTAGTTTAATTCACCCCAATTATGTTTCTCTATTCATAAGCGTATAGGCTATACAATACTATGTTCATAATTTATGAGTGATTTATTATTTGGGTGAGTGAATACAAATGAAAGAGAGCAAGTACATATGGCCATGCACTAGGAGAAGAAGGGTCATGCTTGACCATGCAAGAGAAGAAGAAAGGCTTTATGCAGCCATGCAAAGGGAAATTGAAAGGCCGTTCACAGCCATGCAAAGGAATACCAAATGGCCTGAATGGCTGAGCAGAGGAAGACTCGAAGCTGAACAGTCACATAATGGAAGACCAAAAAGGGTGAATAGCCATATAGAGGAAGACCAGGAGCTGAACAGCCATGCAAAGGAAGTCTAAAAGGCCTGAACGGCCATGCACTGGGTCTCTGCTAAAATTAACATCCCGCTGTTATGGATCAACCACTTAAACTCAAGATCTTAACCTATCATTTTACAGCATTACTCACTAGGCTGTTAAATCTTTCTAACTCCTCTTAGATTTAACTTAACTCAACTAGTCATCTAGAATTTATGGTTTCATCATTATTCTTAGATAACCCTAATCTTATAGGACCATTCACTTTCTTATTACAGAGGCAACTATACATATACACAATCAATATAATATATCCCATACCTTTTATTGAAGCTTTAACTCCTCCTTCAATTCTTGGTCCAGTTCTTATTCTGATGATTTCCTTCTTCCCCTTACATATGGCAGCAACAATAGGATTTTGTAATCCCCAAATTCGTAAATCAAAACAAGGAAAGAAGAGGATAAAGATCTATAAGAAGAGGAGGAGACATTACCTTCAAGATGATAACTCATAAATCCTAAGCTTTCCCTTTTTTCATTTCGTAACTAGAGAGAGAAGAGAGAGAGAGAAGCAAAAAGCTGGATCTCCCTTTTCAGGTGTCGATTTCCACCACTCAAATTCCCTTAGGTCTCTTCCTCCATAAGTTTTAAAATGAGTTAGTGGGGTAAATATCCTAAAATTCTTATTCCAAAATTACCCTTATACATTATAACTCTCAAAAACTTATATTTCTTAACATTTAACCTCGAACTTCTAATTTACCTCAATTTCATCCTTCCTTAACATTTTAACTATACTCCATTATATATGTGCATAATTATCGAAATACCCATCCTAGAAGTTAAGTTTAATAATGCAAAATAAACTAATTTTGCCTTATTTAACATTGATCCTCATTAATTTGCCATCATCCTATTAGGGCTAGGATTGGGGCCTTATAGTTACACCATTATGATTTGTAGTTTGAGTATGCATAAAGACCTATCATGATATAGGCTTTTGGCCGGTCGAATTTTCCTACATAGAAAAAGGTAAATTACCTATGATTTACAAAATTTTTAGTAGAGTTTCTTCTATTTTTATCATATTAACCTCCTGTTAAAAAAAATAAATCTTAATAAGGCAGCCATTAATAAGGCACTAAAAACCTCAATTCCAAAATAACCCATCAAAATAGAAAGATTACAATTAAAAAATCAAAAAAAGACAACAAATGCTTCTAAAATAATTGTAGTAACAAGACATACAGTAACAATCAAAGAATGGCAATAAAAAGACATACATAGTAACAAGGCATGCAATCAAAAGTTTGCAATTTCCTAATGCTTCTAAAAGAATGGTAGGTCCAATCAAAAGTACGAAATTCAAAATATAAATATCAAGTTTTAATACTTACAAATTTCTCTGCATGCTTCTGGTGGGTCATAGATCCACTAGTGTGCATAGGTAGACTCTCCCCCTCCGATGCTCCCCATTTGTTACTTGAATTTTGCTTGAAAATGGATTTGACCTCGAGCATTGACCAGTAATTTTGCTAATTTTTCCACATTTCTTTAAATATAAAAAGAGGTCATTCATTACTCTATTTATGGTAAGTAACAAAATCTCTATAATGTGCACAAGCACAACTCTCCCATATATTGTAAATGGCAACATCAAATTTTATATGCCAACAAAATTCTTCCTGAAAAAATAAAAAAAAAGTTTATAAGTGTTTATAAATAATAATACTAATCTAATTAAAGTCTACAATTAAATTAATAAACTAGATATTATTTAAATGTGCCTTAAAGTCCTAGTAATAGAGATTCTTTATTTCCTAAGAGAGATTCTTCAATATATAATCGTCAAATTCTATTTTCTCTTTTAATTTTGAGGACAAAAGCATATTCCAGACGAGACCTACCTATAATAGATATCAAATTTAAGATAATTTTCAAATTAAATACTATAACAATTGTATAAACTATTAGTGTAATAATGTATAGCATAATTTGTGCTTTTCACTCACATATTTTTTACAATGGTAATGTATTTCATCAACTCTTTTTGCTTTGAGATGCATGATTTTGCCTCCATCCTCAGTGGGTGTTCTTATTTCATCAATCGATATAAATTCATTATCAAATGTGGAAGTAGATGTTTCACCAATAGATGGTGATGGTGTAAATGTATTAGGGATTTCGGATGTTGTAGTACTCTATGGGGTAGGTAAATCTGCAAGGATTATTTGTGGAGAAGGTGATGACTCATATGGTTATGCTAGATGCTCCCTCCGATGGTAACCTAAGCCTTAATGGCAACATACCCTTCTTTCTCTTTGATGGTATTTTATTGAACCTGAAATATATGAAATTGATTATTCCATAATAGAACAATATTAATTAAATATATGTAGCAGCAACCAATTAATTGCTATCATTGATTAATTATAAATCAAAATCACCATCATTTTTTTTCTGAAGATTTAAAATCAAAATCAGGCACCTCTTTGGATCTCTTACCCTCTATATATTTCTTATCATCTCCAAATGAAATTTCAACATATTCATTATTTAGATCATTTAATGGTTCATTCTCATCGTATTTTACATCTTTGTTTATTTTATGGACCTCTGGTTCTTGTTCCTAAAATGGTTTACTTTCATTCCTTTTATTTTCTTCTTTTTCAAGCATTGGAAAACATCTCTCGATTTTATTTTACAAATAGCCAACCAATCTAACTTGTCACATCTTATACGGGGAAACAAAATAACACAAAAGATTCAAATTGACTTAATCTTCTTTCACTACAAAAAAACTGCTAATTAGCGACGAAAATTTTCATCACTAATTACCAGATTTCCGTCGCTAAAATAAATTAGCGACACCGTGATGAATAGTTGCTAAAAGCCCAGTCGCAAATATATTAGCAACGAAATTCAAAATCAGTCGCTAAATTAGCGACGGAAAATTTCATCGCGAATTTTTTTTTCGTTGCTAATTTATAGTCCTAATTAGTCGCCAAATTATGATAATAATATTTAGTGACTACATTTTTTGTCGCTAAATCCATCGCTAATTATAAATTTACTGTAAAAGTTAGTGACGAAATATTAATCGCTAATATTATCGTTAATTATTTCTTAAATTATATCTATTACACATTAGCGACAATTTTCTGTCGGAAATTCATCGCTAAATTATTGCATATTGAATTTTTCTTTCTCTATATTTTAAAATTTTAATCTTGTATACAATGATCACTATTTATTTATTTTTATTCTGTACATAACAATGATCTCACACATACAGACATATATTTATTCTAAATCAGAATATATTTCAAAATATACATATATATAGAAAATTATTTGAAACCTTACATAATATTATTCTCAAACAATCTCATAAAACAACAAAATAGTAATAATATCATACAATCTGTGAAAGTAATATTCACAGCTAATTCACATAAGCTGAGATTTTCTAATAAATTTAAAGAACTACCAAACTATACATACAAAACATTGTGATATCAGTAAGCCCTCTGGTATTCCACAAAAGAAAAACAAAATTTGGGACCTTGAAAAGCTCACAAACCTTAGAAGCAACCAAAATATAAAAATGGGTTCATTATTCTAAATTGGAGAGATTCTAGTCATACTTCCTTTTGTTCTCTTAGTAAAGCCATCATAGTTCTAAAATGTATCCTAAAGCCGAAACTAATACAGCTCGGTTGTTTTTCATTATCATCCTTCATTGTCATCTTAAGTATGTATTAGCCCTGAAAAAAATAGCAATAAAAAATCACGATAAATAAGAATACAAATACATAATGGCGATAAGTAATAAAAAAAGAAAGAGCAGACAAATCAATCTTATTTACAAGGTTAGTAGGCAATATAATGCTTTGAGATTCAAAAGCATTACTTTAGAAATTGAAATACACTATTGCCTTTTCTTTATGACCTCTCGTCTTCTACGAAATAGAGTACAGTATAGGGCACTCACATCTGCATATTAAAAAAAATAGCAATTTGACTGTTTGCCCTACAATAGCAAATAAAAGACAGTAATATGTCTCGCTTACACTGCCATATATGTACCTAACTTTGAAAAACCAAATATGTCACTGAACTAAAATATTTTCCCATGCTCAATAGGCATGCTCCACATAAAACTTTTCCATCATTTTGGTTTCAATTGTAATGCTCTCTATGTACATGAAAGATGATTCAAAATTGAGCCTGAAAATTTATTTCATTCTTCTCAATTTTCCTTAAGTTTTGTAATTTAAACCATTGGTTATGTTGTGTGGTTGTCTAAATGATCAATAAAATTCTATAGGAAAATGCATTCTAGTAGTTCCTAAGGCAATAAGATAGCAAAATTCTTAGTGGCAAAAAAAAATGATCGATAACTTTCTGTAGAAAAATGAAATCTTCTCTATTGAATTGAAAAACACTTTACAAGATTACATATGCATACATCAAACAAGGAACTTCTGTAGGTAACTGCCTAAATACTAGTGTAGATACTACAATAAAAAATAATTCCTAAACTTTAGGAAAATAAACTCTAAAAGAAAAGAAAGACAGGATTCTGATGTGTTGCATCAAAGGAATGATGATCATGCTCTCAAGCCGATGAAGGAAGTCATTGTTTGATACTCTGATACATGTTATGGTAACCTTCAACAATTCCACATAGGAGCCACAGCTATGACAAACTTCACAAAAGGCTGCAGCAATCACAGTCCAACTTGACACTTCCAGTACTTTAATTCTAAGTATATAAAAGCTTGAAAATATGCTACTGATTAGCTGGCTGTATTGGAAATATGTTAAAAATGGAATTACATATTATCTAATTAAAATTGTATATCACATAGATAATTGTTTGCTAGAAATTCCTAGATTACCACCTAAACTTCTCGAGGCAGGTCATATTGCCTTAGTAAGACATGATAAGAAAAAAGATAATACAAGTCCTGTCTCTAATTACAATAGTCGTAAAACATAACATGGTTTTCCAGTAGATTGACAACTTTCTCCTGCAATCTTGTCTATCCATAAGGTGAAACCATTCAACTCTTTAAGTGGAGTTAGGTCAAATTGATTGCTTATATTGTCTATTTTACAAAATCACAAATACACATTCCCTGAAAATTGAAAGATCCTAGCAAAACCCAACATAAACACTTAATTTAGGACTTAACTTCAAAATGTGTGGTTCTGAGAGACTAGAATTTCCATCTAATTAGCACAAACTTTAACAACATACAATTAGAAAATAGTGAAAATATATACAATCTCCAACTTGAATTGAGACTAAAAATTGCAAAGGCCAGCAAAATTAATAATACTCACCTGTAATCTTGCCACACACTGTTTAAATGAAAAATTGGAATTATAAAAGAGTAGCATTCAATAGTCCTACCACAGCAACTGTATCACATACCTGTCTCTAAGTATACAAGAATGAAAATGGAAACAAAGAAGTAATCAAGCACGCAGAAAAACTAACACTTCATATTGGTATTTCATGTCAGATGCCTGCAGATATGAATTTATACTTATACTCCGTAAAAATACATTTTAGTTTTTATTAACTAATTATCAAATAAAAATCTTTTGAAATGAAAAATGTACTTGCTTCCTCAACTACGTATGCATTACATGGCGAACCTTCAACTCTAGCTTTGATTTTAACATTTCGCCTCACGTGATGCAAATTCCTACATTAATTATTATTTTAATTAAAGTTTCTAATGAAAACATACTATAAGTATTATCCAAATTTCATATGTAATTACCTCTCAAAGGAATACATCCATTGATATTTAACTAGACCAGCAAGTTTAGCCTCATATGCTAAATGTACAAGTAGATGCTCCATACAATGAAAGAAGCTTGTAGGGAAAATCCCTTCTAATTTACACAAGATAATTGGTATTTCTTGTCTCAGTCTTTCCATGTCAGCTAACTGTATTTCAGATGATGTTAAGGTTTTAAAAAATAAATTTAATTTTGTTATTGCTTCCCAAACCTTTGTTAAGAGCAACTACTGAAATGCAATTTGGATTAGCCTTTGCATAAACACATAACAATTGTGACTTCTCATGCCGAACAATTTGTACCTTCTCATGTCCGCACACCTTGCCAAGCTCTAAACATAACCATCCAAAAATTTCAAACTTTTTAACTATTCACACAATACTTCCTTTTATTTTTTATCCAAAGTGTAAAATGCTCTTTGATATTTACCTAGGTGAGTACCTTTAACTAACTCATTCCTTATACAAAAAATTTATTAGCTATTGATTTTGCATTATCCTTTGTCCTCCCTTCAATGTTCATAATGGTGTTAAATAGATTATCAAAAATATTTTTTTCAATATGTATCACATCGAGATTATGATGTATCAAATTAGATATTCAATATGGAAAATCCCAAAAGATGCTCCATTTTTTCCAACCAAAGTTTTTACTTATGCTCCCATTAACCTATTTAGCTTCAAGTTCTGTAACTTTCACACTACAAGAAAATATCAAAATAGCAACGAAAAAATTTTCATTGCTAATATAGTAAAGGAAATCAAATTCCATAGCTATTTAGCAATGAAAAAAAAAATTAATTGTTATTTTTGTTAAAGTTTTTAAATTTAGCAGCAGAAATAAAATTATCTTTCGTCTTTAAAAATTGAGGAAATTTTTAGTGCCAAAATATAGCAACAAAAATTAGCAATGGAATGCTTATACCATTGCTAAATAAGGCACCAAAAAATGGTAAAAAAATTTTGGATTGAAAATTAGCAAAGGAAAATAAATTTCGTTGCTAATTTAGCAACGGAATGTCATTTCCATTGCTATTTCGAAATTGAATTGCTTTAAGGTTGCATATTTAGCAACATAATTTTTTTCCATTGCTAAATTAGCAACGAAATTCAATTTTCATTTCTAAATTTGCAATAGAATTAAATTTTGTTGCTAAATTAACAATAAAAAATAATGTTGTTACTAAATAACGAACCTTAAAGTGATTTGATTTCAAAATAGCAACCAAAATTATTTTTGTTGCTAATATAGCAATGAAATCTATTTTTCGTTGCTAAAATAGCAATGTAATTTTTTTGGTTGATAAAATAGCAACAAAATGTATTTTTTTGTTACTAAAATAGCAATTGAAAAAATATTTTGTTGCTATTTTAGCAATTGGAATAAAATTATGCTGCTATTTTCATTTTTTCCATAGGTATAAATAGTTTATTTTTATGCTTATAGCCAAAAATTTGCCTCCATTCTTTATTTTTTCATGAACCTTGATCTCTCCTTCCCTTTTTCAATCCTCTCTCATTCCTCACTTATGCTCTGCCACTGATCTACTTTGATCCCTATAGCTTTAGTTTCTCCCTCCCCAGCTATGGTTGGTAGGGCACGACTCCTCCATCTATTTAGGCTGTTACTGTTATTTTCTTCTTTGTTATTTTCACCCACCCAAAACTTCTCTTTCATTTGCTAGGTCTTTCTCTCTCTCTCTCTCTTTTTCTCTCCCTCCTAAGTAAATGTTAGATTTTTTGGTTTTTTCATGTTATCGATTCTTTTTATAAATAATAAATAAATCTAAAACTCACTTGACTTATTGTAAAGGGAATAACTGGGCCGTTCTCATATAGCTTAACTCACCTATCACCGGCGGCATTGTTGCACTTCTTACCTAACTCACCTATGTCTCTTTCTTGGCTACTTGTGAGATTCTAAAGTTTTTCTTATGTGAAGTAAGGTTATAGATTATGTTTGATTTGTGAACTTATGAAATGACAGTGTAATTGTCATTACTCTCTCAATTGGGTATTTCTTCTTCATTAGTGAGTTTATTGTCTTTTCTGATCATCTGTTAACTCTAAGGCATGTCATCTTAATTTCTATTTATTAATTCCAATAGGCTATTTCATGAATAGAAAAAAGAGCTTTAGTTTTTAGGGTTTAATTGAAAAAGCATGTGTGATTTTCAATTCTGCATTTAGAACCCAAGATAATTATTAATCAAAGTTCTAATTGAATAAACTTATTTTATTATTTATATTTTGGGTCTTGCTTTAGTAAAAGCTCTTTGGGTTGTTAATCAATAGTTGAGGATTGATGAGTACTACTTCTCCAAATCAAGATGGTGCTTTAACCCCTAAAGCATGGGAGATTTGGCCATTTGTGATCCTTTTCAATGGTGTTAGAGGTGGAGTACTAGGTGAGACTATGTCATAATTGGTTAATTGTTTTAATTGATTTTTTAATTTCCATTTTTTCTTTTTTTTTATTTTGTTGGTGCTGGAGGTATAGGTGGGTTTGTCTCCAATGGAGTTTTGGGAAGTTTATTTGGGCCTTTCCCAATTTTAAGTGAGATGACACCATTACAGCAGCAGGTATGGAGAATGAGTGACTGAAAATTTTATATCTTTGTGTGTGAGTTTTGTACTTTAATATGTATTCTCTCTTTTGTTTGAAGGTGCGAGTAGAGCTCTTCCATAAAAAAATGGCCAAGCCTTTCCATCCAAATCTAACAATTATTGGCTATGTATTTGGAGCTTCAGTCACTGCAAAATATAAATTTTTAATTTTTAATTCACTTTTTTATGCAAAATTAAGGTTATAACATACCAAAGAATAGTATCTCATATGCATATTTCATTCTTTGAACTCCTTGCTTGGCCATTGAATTTTAGATTAATTCATTGTTTAAAATATACATATTTCATTCTTTAAACTATTTGCTTAGCCACTAGCATCTTCATTATATATATATATATATATATATATACATACATACATATATATATTTGAGTTATTTGATAACTGTTTTGACTATTTTTTTGCATAATGATAGGTTTAAAGTGCAGATGCAATGTGATTCAATTGATAGGAATTCTTTGTACAAAATATTGGATATTAAATTAAATCATTTCAATTGAATGATTCCTTGTAAGATAGCATCAATCATCTTTTCTTTTGTAGAGTTTTTGGCTTGGATGGGTTACTAGTTCATAGCCATTATTTTGGGCTCTTTTTGTTAGTTTCATTCTTGGAACATCATATTCACTTAATGAAAGTTTTAAAAATTATGATTTTAGTTGGTTATGGGGCATTTACAAAACACAAAAGACTCAATGCATAGCATAAGTAAACTCCAATTGGTTGGAAAAAGGAAAAAAAAGTTCATAAATATGCATAAAATGAATCAATATAATATGCCAGTTGGAAAAAGGAAATAAAATTTCATAAATCTCTCTGTAATGGAAAAAAACTCAATTTAAACAAAGCAATAAGGATCGGAGAATAATAATGCATTTAATGATAGATAAAAGAACTATACTTCCAATAGATAGCCTTCAATAGGCAAAAGTTTTGCAGTTATGTTTTGGGTGCTGTATTTTTACAGGTTTTAAATCTCATAGGGCATCCCATTTGTCAAAAACTTCTTAATCCATCAATTTTTCATCCATAAATATGTAGTTTGTAAGTATCTTTAAGAATTGATGATGTTTTAGGACTTTAAACTAGCATTGACATTTGGATGATATTGGTATATATTTTTGCCTTTTTTGTTTTCTTTGGATTTAATAGAGTAGGAGTTTCTGAGTTACAAAAGCAGTGATACAAAGTTTGCTTTTTGTACATAGTTTTTTCTTTCGGATAAGAGAGAATTTATCAAGAATAACTAAAAGAGTGTGTTTTAGCATTAGGATAGTTTATTCTTCTTTGAGATAAATAAGAACTGGAAGGGAAAATTAATCATGTGAAGCCTTTCTATTATGCTGCTCATCTGCTTGAGGCAACTTTTTGAGCTCATCATTTCATCTTTTTATTTATGTAATTTATAAGATGATGACTTAACTATAAAGATCTAGTTTAGTATCCAATTAAGCAAGATTTAATCTTAACTTACAGACTCTTTTCCTTTAAGAAAATAATGATATTTAATCATTTCATCATGTTGTCCTCTCTCATGTTTTTATGGCTATATTTCTTTCATAGCTTCATGTTTATTGTTTTTGCTATCCTCTTCTTATTGTCTATTGGGTGCTATTAGGATATTGTTTCTTTTTTTCTCTCCTACTGCTCATTTCTATTTTGGTGACTGTCTATGATGTTCAGCTGATTTCTATTTGATGATTATCTATAAAGTTCTATAGCATATTATTTTTCCTAAATGCTTGGACTGTTACACCTTTTTATGATTTCTCACCTACTAGTAGTTTGTTTGTGTCCTGCCATGTTGATGAAGGATTTCTAGCTGATATCGATTTTATTTTCTGCTTGGAAGATTTCCTCTTTGATGTTTAGTTAGGGACTGTTTATTGTTATTAGGGGTTGTTGTATCTTTAGCAATCTATAGGTTGCTCATTCATTGTTGTTTGTTCTTTCCTGACTTCAATATATTATGTAGTTTATAAAAAAAATACAAAAGAGCAGCAGCTATCACCTTGAATCAATGGGATTCTATTCGATCAAGTTAACAAAATCAAGAGAGAGCATTTTCCACATGGTCTCACTTAGCTTTAGATCAGCAAATAGTTACGAGGTTGAAAATAAAATAGATTCTCTACTTATGAGTTTATCCGAGGTCCTTGAAAATGTAGTGCTTGCCTTTTTGCTTTAAACTTTACACCAATTACATTTAAGGATTTAATGAAATGAAATTTGGGTTGTATATGATTATAGGGAAAATGGTATCAAAGTGTGTATGATTTTACTTCCTATAGTCTGCATGCAAAATTGTTATTGTAAATAGAGTAGAATGCTATGCCAAGGATCGAGAATAATGTTTTAGCTAATTATCCCTAAATCTTAGCTATTTAGCTATTATTGTTATCTATTTAGCTAATTTAGTGATGAAAAATTGATATGCTTATTTTTGTTATCTATTTAGCTAATTTAGTGATGAAAAATTGGGATGCTTATTATTGTTATTTAGTTAGTTAATTTAGTGATGAAAAATTGAGATGCTACTAATTGTTTTTGTTTATATTTCATCACTCTTGTCTAACTACTATATAAATATATATTGAAATGGAAGATTTTAGTGGCATATGTTGGCAACATTGCTTATCGTTGATTTTAGTGCAAATGAAAGATGTAAGAAGTAGTAATGAAATGTTCATATTGAAAATTAATAGCATTTTTTATAAAAAAAAGTCAATAATATTTTAATGATGGAATAGCGATGAAAAATCCATCGTAATTTCTTTTTAATGGTAGCTTAATTTACCAACATAATTACTAATTCCATTGATAAAAATAGCAATGAAAATCCTATTTCGTTGCTATATTTAGCAAGGAAAATTCTATTCCATTGCTAAATTTAGTAACAAAAATTACTTTCTATTGGTCATTTTTACCGATTCACCCATTTCTAAATTTACCAATGGAAATCAATTTTCGTTGCTAAAAAAAACAACCGTCAAATTGCAACCACCAATTCCATTGCTAATTTTGATTAGCAACGAAAATTCAACATTTTCTGTTACTATTTGATTATTTCTTGTAGTGTTAGAAGCCTTAATTTATTAATCTCCTACAATATATCTTTAGCAGATTTATTAGGGGAAGTAAGTGTTTGTACCATCCTATTCTTAATGAACTTGTATTTATTGTGCCTAAATGAGTGAATCGAAGGAAGAAATTTCATGTGGTTGTCAAACCAAGATGTTTTGCCCTCATTACAAGATAAAATTCATTAGAATCATTTCCATAATAAAGGCAAGCCAATTTACCTATTGTGCTCTATCTAGACAACATAGCATAGGCAGAAAAATCACTAATAGTCCATATCAAAGCTGCTTTCATCTGAAAATTTTGTTTAAAGGGCACATTATATATTTCCACACCATATTCCCAAAGATGATTAATTCAAATATTAATGGTTGTAATAATACATCAATGCTATGCTTTAAATTTATAAGTCCTAGCACAATCACTGCCAAAAACATGTATACCTCATCCATACACATCCATGAAGGTAAATTATAGGAAGTAATTATGATTGGCTGTGATGAATATTGCTGACTGGATTAACCAAAAGGTTGGAACCCATCTATACACAATCCCATCCTGACATTTCGACTTATTATTGTAAACTCAGTATGAATGTCATTGAAATGTTTCCATATGAGGGCATCTAATGGATAGCTCATACTTCTATCAACTTGTTTATGTTATTAAGCCATCTCATGTGAGAAGCAGTAACATTAGAAGTATATAGTCTTTAAAGTCTTGGAGTTAGCGGGAAATAATACATCCGCTTCTTAGGAACTAGTTTTTGCTTCCTAATATGCTTGTTTGGTTTGAACCTAAGTTGACTACAAAATTTGCACTCTCGTAATTCCTTATCATCTCCCCAAAATAACATACATCTCAACCTACAATGATTTATTTTGTCAACAGGCAAACAAAGACCCCTAATAAGCTTTTTCATTTCATAAAAATTTCCAACCATTTTATGATTAGGAGGTAATGATTCATTGTACCAAGCAAGAATTTTATCAAACTTCATTCAAAAATATGAACTTCAGACTTTATGTTCAATATTTAGGCAATTATAGATAGTGGAGTCGTGATCTCATAATTCGCCTATAATTCTTGGTCAGATGACTTTAGTAAGACAAAAAACTTTTTTGTATTTGGGTTTGTTTTCCCTTCAAGATTTTGCATATTTTCCTAAAGGAATAACCAGTTGCATCATAAACCATTTGGGTGTAAGGATTTTCCATTACCTCCAACTATTTAGTCTAATTTCCATGCGCCTTTCAAACCCATCTGTATTTACTAATGAATTTACTTTATTACCCTTAAAGGTGCTACAAATTAAATGCTCCTCATGTCGTTTCCACTAAAAATAATTTGGAACAAACCCTTTTTTAACAAATAGAGATTGAATTCATTAGTAGGAAGAAAATGATTATGTTTGTACTTTTTACATAGACATTTCATTTTTGGACCATTCATATATACACGTTGCGAACATGCATAGTGAATAAAGGCTTGAACTCCGTCAACAAACTCAAGATTTATGAAACCATCTGGCGTTAATCATCTATACATCTAAGATCTATCAATGTTACTCATTGTTTCATAACTGTTATTTAGCAAAAGTAATTTAATAATTAGATTTAACATTTAACATTTTATGTATATTTAGGCATTAAAAAAATGAAGTCCATGTCTAGAGATATGAGAGTTGGCAAACTTAATAAATAAATTTAAAAACGTAGAAATTAAGTACCTTTATAGTGTAGAATGTAAAAGTTAAGACGAATAAGAGAAAAAGACCTAGAACAGAACATGGAAATGCAATTTTTCCTATTTTACTACTACTATGTTATGCATTCAAGCAAACAAAACAAAAATCACGCATAAGGTTTTATAAGTTAATTTAGTAAATTAATTAATTTTAGTTTAATAATAATACAAAAAATATATTAAATAAAAGGAGATGCAGGGGTGACAAGGATAGCAAGGTAAATTTTAGTTATCAAATCAATTTGATCATATTAATTTATTTTAGAACTTACTGGTTTGAGTCTTCCATGTTCATCATATACTACTTGAAAATTTTGATAAATTATAGCAACAATATGCAAGGCCTAATTATATGATATCTAGAGGTTCATATAAGAATACAACTCTATTGCATACCTTAAGAAAATCAATAAGAGGAAAATATAAAAAAAATAAATATACCTTTAAAATACTTAGATCAGATGCAAGGCTGTTGAGAATTCCATAAACAAAGGCATCACATGCATCGATTGTGTCAATAGGTTTCACCTTACCACTAGCCACCCTACCCTTGAATTCCTGCATTATGATCTTGAAGTCAATTTAATAAGACATTGATTTGGTGCATTTAATTATTGAAATATAATAGCAACAATGTTGTTATACATATGCAAACGTTTTCTGGTAAAGGATAGCACCAACAAACATAATGCCATGCAATATAAGAACTGGTCCACTAAGCATATCTCCTAAAACTAATAATGCCATCCATAAGAATGGGATCACTAACAAACATATTAAACAATCATGAATGATAAAAAAAAAAAAAAAAGAAGGGACCATAAGAAAAACAACAAACTTTTGCCAAAAACTTGAACAAATCAAGATAATAAGGAACATAAACAAAAAATATTAAGCAGATAAAATTTTAGGTACAATTTAATATCATAGAAAAAAGATCTCTAATACAAATATTGATATTTCAATCCACAAAAATTTCACTTCAAATAAATATAAGAAATTTTAAGGTCAATCATGAATATATCAACAGAAAAAAATTAATATTTCATAGGAACATAAGCAATTGTTGTTGAAAATAATAAAAAATATGAAAAGAAGATTAGCAAATCAAGATATAGAAATCTAAAGAAGAAGGAAGAGCCTTACCTAGTGCTATTTGAAGTGAAAGAAGACAGAAGAGGATAAGTTGGAAAAATCATGTGAAGTACACAATTTGTTTGCCATAGTGCAGAATTAATTTACCAAGCAAGAACTTTATCGTTATCAAACATGATAGAAGAACTATAAAATTAGATTTCTAGATACCAAAAAAGTATTTTTAAATTTAACTCATTTTATGTTCAACTTGCAAGAGAGAATCGCTATAAAATTAGATTGCTAGACCTACATCTCAAGCTTCAACTATGTTGAGTTTCTTTGAACTAAAAGAATATGCACTTGTTATCTAATTCCCATTGGAAATAACTTTAGTGGCTCGTGTTTAAGCATTCTAAAAATAAAATAACCTTATTTTCTTTGTTTTTATAAATTTATTAGACTTTTTTTTTACAATTTCATGCTTTATAGAAGAAGACGGATATAGACATTGCATATTGGTCACTAGATTCAGCTGTAAGAGGACACACACAAATCTAAAGCTAAAAAAATATTTTCCAAACTTAACTACCACATATAATAAAAAAAGGTTACATAGAAAAATCTACAAAATAACTAACAAAAAAGGTCATCTTTGCATACCTGCTCACACCTCCTCAATCTAGCCTCCTTAGCCTGAAGTTCCCTCTCTTTATTTTCAAATCCTAAAACTGAATAATATAAGTTACTTTACATGCTACAACCAGAGCACTAAATGGCATAATCTAAATAATGTACATTGACCTAAATAAGGGTTTTTAATACTTAAAAGCTAGATTAAGTTCAAATTTGAAGAAAAAATATCATCCTATTTTTGCAAAAACTAGAAAGGCTTACTGATGTGTGAAATGCACCTCAACAAAACTTCTACTGACTTGATTTTGTCCCCTTACAACTAGATCCTAATACACACACAAAGGCTCAAAAGAAATAAAATACAACATAATATGTAAAAGCAAAGCAAAACTAACAATACCAAAGCAATCTAAAAAAACCTATGCAAAAAGATAAAAATAAGATAGCCCCAAATAAAAAAAAGGCTTAAAATAGAACTTATATCTAAAACCTAAGCAGTAATTAAATTTATATGAGAAAAAAATAAAAAAATATTTTGGAATATATTGCCATTCGTGTTTCATAGTAATATATACATTAAAAAAAGAAGAATAAGAACAATAAGCTACGATGCTCAAGAGAATTAGCAAGCAACGAGGTTGTTGTAGGGTTATGGACTATTACAAAATTATCTACAAAATCAACAATAGAGTTTGCACACCTATATTCCTAAAACTAATAACTACACTTGGTGTTGAGATCCTATAGCTTAAATCAAAACCATTATCATAGACAATAAATAAACCAAATTAGTCAAATTAATTAAAACCATTATCATTAGAAATCATATAAATTAGTGTTATGGCTCCATTGCTTTTCATTTTTTTCCATGATGAAATTTCATGTAATAAGCAATTATGTCACATAAAACAACTAAGAATTGATCTAAAACCTATACTTAAGTGCTACAATTTTACAAATCTCAAATTCATTGGTGGTCAGAGTGAGAAAAGAAATAGATGGTTTTACGTATTTCTCAATGGTGATATGGATGGTTGTTTTGATGTCAAATTATATTGTTCTATGTTTAAGTGCTCTCATCCCGAATTTCATTAGGATACAGATTTTTTTTCTTCCTAATTCTATGGTACAGTTACACAAAACTAGAATTTGACTTTTACTTTTATTGATCGAATGGGAAAGTGGAATGAAAATATAAAAATAGGTAGCAGTTCTCTTTCTTTAATCTAACTAGTTTACAATGTTTTACCCAACTTTAGCCTTGCATAATTTTACTTAAATTGTGTGATTTACTTGTTGAAAATATATAATTGTTCAGTTTGGACCAACCAATCCACTCATCAATTCAAAATCCAACTTATTGTTTCTGTAACTTTCACAGATAAATTTAACCTACAAATTTCTATCAATAAATATATCTATAGGTTGCATTTACTATAAAGACTAAACCAAAAATGACAATGCATATCAAAGGGGATTATCAGGTAAAAAAGATCTATATTCAACCATATATTATAGGTAATTGCACATAAGGAATCTATACTAAAATGAATTCAATTCATACAAATTAATTATCAATTTAGATCAATGTAACCTTAACTTTAATAATGATTAATTGAGTTAGTAAAGTTTATAGGTACCTTCACACTAAAATCAACCAAAAAAGAAAAAGAAATAAAGCAAATCATGTCATGGAAAAAGAAAATAAAGCTAAAAAAAGAAAGAGCTAAGTTATCTCAAGATGAAGAGCCAAAGAAAAACCGATGAAAGAACTTAATTTTTTTTTCCTCTATGGATCAATCTCCCCTATATGTACTTAAAAAAATACAAATTAATTTAACAAAAAAATCCTTTCAATCAGATTTTCCTTATTTATAATTCTCATTTCTATCATGCATATAAGCTCAATTGAGTACCTTTTTTACACATCAGCCAATTTGAGAAAAAAAATCACTTCTAGCAAGGATTTACAAATTATAACTACAACAATCCAGGAACTTTAATCATTAAAGTTTGAATTCTTCATCTATTTGTTGCACTATAGGATAATTTATTAAATTTTTGTATAATTTGATAGGGAATAAGAATGGTTGATTTGAAGATAAATTACAAAACTAAGTTGGTATTTATTAAGTTCAGTTAGCTAGCTCTATCCATGAACTAGAGACTAAATGAAAACCAAACTCTTGTTTAATTATGCAACAATAGTAAAAGGATTTATGCAGCAACAGTAGGAGGATTTATACAAGAAATTCTCAGTTCAGCATCTTGTTCAATAGAATAGTAAAGTAACATCATCAAAACCAAAATTCAAGATATTTATAGTATAGAATAGCAAAGTAACATCAAAACAAAAATTGAAGATATTCATACCATAAAGTTTTTTTTCTTCTTTCCACATAGATATTTACAAAAGGCTTTTAATAGTCATATTTACAAAATAAAAAGCTTACAGTTTTTGTATAGTTGTGCTCTTCAATCATACAATCTCTCTTGCTCCCACATGCCCACTAAGAAATTAACCATTTCCTACCAATCAAAATTCAATCAGCAAAAATTCAAATATAGTTGCTACTGTAAGATGCATAAGTATCTAAATTTTAACCCCAAATAGATAAATCATAGACAACAAAATTAGGAAGATTTTACAAGTGATAAAAAGAAAGTAGATTCTCAGAACACATTTAAAAAAAACTTTTTATCAACAATGAGAACAAGCTAAAAGAACTTTTAGAAGAATGAAAAATACCTAAATCTATCTAATGTGCTTGCTACTGTTCAACCTCCTTTTCTCCTGCTTATTGAAGTTTCTCCTCTAAAAAATATAAACACCAATCGCTATGCATGAGAGAGAGAAGCATGCAGGAAAAGATCGAAGGAATATAAGGAAGGGCAATATTGGTGGAGTGAATGAGATAGAGAGAGGAGTGACTGTATCGATTAGGGATTTGGATGAAAGAAGGAGGGGAAAAGGGAGCATTAATTTTTTAGGGCTTATGTGAAAGACGGAGTAGAATAGAGATTTTGGTTGATTTTGAGAAAGATAATAAAAATAAGGTTAATAATTTATTTCAATTTTCATACACAATGTAATTTTCGTAGGTAATTTAATGATTTAATTCTGCAATTTTTGTATGTAATTTAACGATGAAATCTTTTTTCCATCAGTAAATTACCTATACAATTTCCATTCTATAGGAAATTACCTATGAAAAATAAATCCATTGGAAAATTACTAATGAAATAGTATTTTTGTAGGTAATTTCTCGATGAAATACCTTTTTCGTAGGGAAATTCCCTATAAAATCATATTTTTGTAGGTAATTATTGACGAAAATGTGATTCCATAGGTAATTTCTTGATGGAATCCTTTTTTTTGTAGGGAAATTCCCTGTGGAATCATGTTTCCATCAATAAATTCTGAACAAAAAAGATTCCATCGGGAAATTTCGTGTCCAAGTTCAGTCGTGAAAAATTAGTGCCAATTTAACAACAAAATTTTCAATTTCGTCGCTAATTTCCATCTATAAATTCTAAAAAAAAACTTTTGCTCCAATATTCATGATGGATTTGTTATTCCGGTGTAATACATAATTTTCCCCGATAATTTTACCTATGGAAAGATTTTTCATCAGTAATTACCAATCTTTCTTATAGTTATATGTCTTCATTCATCCACTTATACTCTAGTTACATTAGTTTTGTGTGTAGGTTAAGTGATGGCTTAACTAATTGACATACATATGTTTCCTTATATTTTAGGTTCATTTGCAATTATTTCTCAATCTCTAAATCATATATTACATATGTTTCATGACTTTTTATATTTTTATTTATGTGTTTAATTTGCCCCAAAAGTGTTTGGGAAGGTTCAGGTAAGTTTCGATGACCATTCGGGGCTTAAGAATTAAGTGTAAGCTGTAACAAGGAAGGTACATGGCTGAGATAAATTGGTCTCAATCGTGAATAATGGTCTTAATCGGCATAGATAGGTGCACACAAGGGAAACCAAATGGTCTCAACTGTGTGCATCATTCTGCCTAAAAACTCCATAAGTAGATTTCTGAGTTTGTCTTGCACATCATTTTGGACCTAGTAAATGAAATTTTCAGGCAAAGTTTTCTTCTACAAAGTTATTCCTGTGTCTCTAGTTTCCAAATCATTAAAAATCACTTCATTTGAGACTCTAAACATTACATAAGTAATCATGTGTAAGGAAGTGAAGAGTTCCCATACCTTATTAAGTCATATATGCTCCCTAAGCACTTTGCTCCATCCTCACCTTGTTTTGGTTAGTCTTTCAACCAAAAATATAATTAATTACTTATGTAAACTTCAATCCCTCCTTTGTACTTCCAACTTTCTCAACCTAATGTAAAAAGGAAAGAAAAGAAATCAATTATCTTAAATAACTTACCTTAATTTTACTTTCTGTTTCCTAAATCCCTTAAGTAATTTTGGCATGAAAATTTTGGAAGAGAAAATGATGGGAAAGAGCAAAAAGTTTTCTATGTTTAGGACCCCAAAATGGTTGGAACCTTTTCCTCTTATAATTTCCATCACTACAAAAAAAACTGCTAATTAACGACGAATATTTCCATCGCTAATTACCAGAATTCCATCGCTAAAATAAATTAACCACGGCATGTAGAACAGTCGCTAATAGCCCAATTACGAATATATTAATGACGAAATTCAAAATCAGTCGCTAATTTAGCGATGAAAAATTTTGTCGTTAATTGCTGGTTCCGTCGCTAATTTATTCATAATTAGTCGCGATATTATAATAATAATTTTTAGCAACTACATTTTTCATCATGAATTTCATCGCTAATTATTAATTTAATGTAAAAGTTAGTGATGAAATATTAGTCGCTAATTTGTCGCTAATTATTTCGTAAATTCTATCTATTACACATTAGTGACAGTTTGCTATCGCAAATCCATCGCTAAATTATTGCATGATTGAAATTTTTCTTTTGTTGTATTTTAAAATTTTCATCCTGTACACAATATAAATAATAATCTTATATTATAAAATTCATATATAATAGATACAAATTTAAATAATAATCATATTTTCATATATATATATATAAGCAGAGCAGAGTGAATCCATTACTCAAGCCTTATGATGCTCATTCTTTAGACAAAATGAGATATCAAGAATGTACAATAAAACAAACATTACCAAAAGTGCAATAAAATGAAAATTTCCACACCTTTAGTCTTCCAAGCATCATGGTTGTTAAACTTTATAACACATGAAAGACTGCTAAGAAGAATATGAGGATGTGTAACTAGTGCAATCCATTAACTGATATAAGTGGTTGTTGCTCCTATAGAATAGAAATTAATTAGCTTCAGCAATTTTTGATTCCATGTCTTTGCATCTTATAATAATGTCCTATCTTTGTAACCAAAGCAGCATGACTAATTTATTTAATTCAAAAGGCTGATATTTGTAACGCAGGCAACTATAAGGCATTACATGCATCACAAGTATGAGATGTGCATTAACTAGGGTGGTAAATTTTAATTTTAACACAAAAGAAAGGCCTCCATGAATTTCTCTATATAGCTGCTCTATCTATAATTTGATTCCAAATCAGATAAAAAGATAAATAAAATAACACTACTCTATGGTTAAATTGACAAAGCAATACAATGCTACATCAAAAAAATGATAAGAACTTCTAATTTATGTAATACCATAGTTTGACAAATAGCTTGAGCACAGTTTCATTCAGTATACAAGAAATTAGGATAAGAACCAATAGAGGGAGTAAATGAAAGTGGTTCAGATATATGAAAAATTATATAAACCACAAATCCTATAATTCAAGTAATGGAGAAATACACCGATCAATGACCCATACTTTTAGGTATCATAAACACTATTCTTACCAGATTTAATTTTCTCAAAAGCTTTAAATAGAGCTCTCTTGTGCTTCTCTGTGAACCACTGGATTAAGAGATCATAATGTTTTAGAACAAAGGCAACTGTTGCTTCTCAATAATCACAACGATAAATTTGAACCACTAGTAACTTTTCAACAACAAAGACTTGAATTAAATAAATAAAAAAGAGAATAAATGTAAAATTTGAATTAGCGTAACAGGGCATATTCATGTTGAAAGCTAATGTTTCAGGTGAAAAAAGTGGGAAACATAAGCATTAATCTCATGGGAAGATAATGAAATCTCGATTTGATAGAAGATTTGAAATAAAATTAAATGATGATAAAGAAAGAGACCCTTATCCCTTTAAATCCAAAGTTCAATTAATGTCCCCAGAGTTAAGAGAGCATTAAATTGAATAAACATGATCCCAACAATAATAAAGAATTTTCTAGCATAACCAAGGAAAGCGACTGAAGAATCGGGCCATATTATCATCAGCTACAAAATCTTTAAAATTGGGAACCAAAGAAATTTACACATACCATTCCAAGTTTATAAAGACCTTTTTCCAATAAAATTAAGACAACAATCATAACAGTACAAACACTGGCCATAACCCATATAGGTGTCTGATCAAATTTCCTCTGAGTACTAGAAGATTCAGAAGCTACCATAACCACCACTCCTCCTCCACCTGTTAAGAAAAGAAAAAACCAATATTTAATGTGAGACCATTCCTCAGTTTTCCTATCAACTTAAACCCAACAACACCAGGCAAAACCATGCTTATAGGTTGCATGGAAAATTGCATAATCAATTATTCACAATAAATAATAAGTATAGCGTGCAAGGATTTCCAAACATGCTTTGCACCAATGGAGTTTTTCTTTGACTAATTTGACACAAGTAATAAAAATAAACCAATTATTAAACCCAGTAAAATTCAAAAAAAAATATCAATTCAAACAGGCAAATAGCAAAAGTATACAACTCTGAATTCTAAAGAAAACTGATTGCGTATGCCATATACACAAAGCGAAGAAAGGAAAATGAAAACAAAAATTTTACCAGAACGAGGCTGCTAATAAGCCAATGAATTATCCTTCTTCATTTTGGGCTTTTGTGTGACACAACAACTCCCCATTGGCACTCTTCTTGGATTTCTATACAAGACTAAGATAACAAACAATAAAAAATAACCCAGTATGGTTTAATTAGTGGGTATCATATGTAGAAAGAAAAGATTGAAGCTTGTTCTTCTAAGTGAAGCAGAAGAAGAACACCAAAAGATATAGAAAACGATGTAGTCGTTTGGTCGGAATCCCACAAAATAATCGGCTGCTTCTCTTCTCTAATCTCCATGCTGCCGGCGAGTGAGGGGCGATGGAGGGCTATCTTTTGTTGATAGCATCCACTAACTTTGTGACAACCATCATTTGTTGATGGAGTGTAAAGAAATTGATGAATCCAAACCCTAGATCATCATCTTCTCGGTGGAAGGAAGATTTGTGACAGCCATCGCACTTGGCATTGGGCCTGTTAGAGGAGGGACAAATTTGAGAATGGAAACGGTGGAAAATGGTGAGGGGAGAGAAAATATTGTTTTTATATGTAAGGTAAATTTCTAAAATTACTAAAATGTTCTTACCAAATTTCATCATTTTATCCTTGTATTCAGGGATAATTTTGTAAATATAAATAACTAAAATTTTTAATAATTTAAAATTTTCCCAAAATTTTAATAAAATAAAAATAAATTATGAATTTTTCATAATCATTTTAAATGAAATAATAAATTTTTTATTATTATTTTATAAATATTTATTTTATTATTTTTCATAATATGACTATATAATAATTATAACAATTACTTTATTATTATTATTAAAAATGTGAATTTTTAAATTAATAAGTTTATATTTGGAGATAATTGATAAATAAGTCATTAGAATTTCTAATAATTTAATATTTGATTTAAATTTTATAAAATAAAAATAAATTATAAATTTTTTTATTATTATTTTAAATGAAATAATAAATTTTATATTACTATTTTATAAATATTTATTTTTATTAATCTTGAACACGCAAATATATACTAATCGTAACAATTAGTTTATTATTATTATTAAAAATATAAATTTTCTAAATAAATAACTTTAGATTTTGATATAATTAATAAAAAATTATTACCAACTTATAAAATAATTTATTATTTTATGTTACAAAATAAAATAATCATTTCATATGGTTTACATTAAAATTACTTGAAATTATAAATAAATCATGTGACTGAAATTTAAAAAAATATATTTTTTAATTTATTTGCAACGGATTAGCGACTAAACATTATGTCGCTAATTTATTTACTATCATAAATTACTATTAGCGACAAACCAATACTTGTCGCTAAACCGTCGCAAAAATGGTGCAATATTTTCCCTCCAAAATTAGCTACTAAAATGTTCATCACTAAATTTTCAGGAACTAATTTCATGAATAAAAAATTATAAAAATTAGCGACAGAAATATATGTCGCTAATTCCATCACAAAATATGGTGCGTATACTTCTCACCAATAATTTGTGACTGATTATCCTCTTCCATCACGATTTTGTCACAATAAAAATAGAAAATATCCTTCCCACGATGAAATCGAAAAATAGTCGCAAAACCGTAGCAAATTTGCAACTAAAAAAATGTTGTCGCTAATTTTAGTCGCTAATTGGCAGTTTTTTTTGTAGTGCATGAAATCTCTTCCATTCTCATGAGATTTCTAGAGACACACCCTTCACAATTTCATTTGTCCATTTGTCAAGCTTAGAGAAATTGCTTCTTGACCCCTATTTCTTTTATACTTTCTTAATTTCACCTTAATTCATTTATTATTTCTAATTTCATCCATGTTTCTATACTTTATTCCAACTCTAATTATGCATGCATATGTCACTTAATCAATATACCATAATGCCCTTGACTTTTCTGTTAATTCCCCCTGGGACATTTCTTACATTTCCAATACTTATTTCCTTATATTATCTTCTTAGTACATCCTAGACATACACAATTTACCACTAGGGTGTATGTTGGGGCCTTACACAAGAGGAACAGAGAGGTCCATCCTGGAAATCATGGAAAACCAAAGTATTAATAATAATTACATAGGAACCTATAGAAAATGAGGACAAACATGGAATAGTAGGCAACACATAAAAGGCTTTAATTGACATAGAAAACACCTTGGTGGATCTCGAAAAATAACTTGGTGAATTCTTTAAATTCAAATAGTTTTGTGTATATTTTAAAGCGCACATGGCCTCTATCAAATGATACTCATTCATCATTAGGATAGTAAAGGAAAAGTCATTTATTACAATACCTTTATCTTTGATAGTAACATATGAACCTAGCTTCAAATAAGAAAAAGCCACAATATCAACTGGTTTCAAAATTTTAAAAGGTTTTTTTTTAGAGATAGTAAGGGTAATCATAGAAGTAGAGTATTTAAGTTTTTAAAAGATACCAGTCCTACATTTTAGCACTTTCTTATTGATAGGACATCAATAATTCGAATAACCCAACCTCTCACAATAGAAGCAGAAATTAGCCATACGTTCGTATTTGAATCTAATAATTAATTATTTTCCTAGTTTTGTGAATAAACATAGCCCAAAGAAAGAGGCTCGTCCACACCAATCAAAATTTTCATACAAATAAAAGAATGTAAATTAAAAACCTCATTGGAAACATAATCACTATGAAGAAATCTTGAAAGTAAAAAATTAAATTGTAAAGCATTGTCATTACTAAGCACATTAAGGGGAAAACTATGCACTGAACCTAAAAGAGGGAAACCTTGAGGATTGGATTATCCAAAAGATATCAAAAATCTCATTCTATGATGAGGAGATGATGGCGCTTAACAGACCAAGGTCAACCTTGTAAAACCATGCCAGCATCGTCAGCAGATTGAAAGTGGAAAGGAAACACATTTGTACTTTTAGGTTATAGAGAAAAGCCCTCTTTAGTACGCCATTTAATTTTTAGGACCTCCTTATAGAAATTGTGACCTAAAGTAGCCTAGATTAGGATTACCTAATGATGAGGTAATAATATATTTCCAATGAAGAGCACAAATCTTGAAGCTCTGACCTTTATTTTCACATTTTTCATAAAATACCTTATGGTTTTTTGTGTTTGTGAAAAGTTTTTGCCAAAGAATTTTAAAAACCTTATTTTTAAACCTTAGAAATGGCAAATAGATATTTGTCATAAGGGGATGGCCATTTATGGCCTCTTTTCTCCAGTTTAAATCAGATCAAATGTATTTTTATAAATTTTAAGGAACAATGTGAGGGAAGGTCGTATGTCAATCACAGATGCCTGTCTGTGGGGTTATTTCCATATTTTTTTACTTTCCAGTTTTGAAAAAAAGGCATAAGGATAATTTGATTTGATAATAAATTTTAAGGTGATTTAACCTTTCTATTTATGGACAATCAAAGCCAGAGTGAAACTCTAACTCCTATCTAGAGATTAAAAAAAGTCAAAATTAGGCTTTTGAAGAGGGAGGGAGACTTAGAATTTGGAAAAAAATGGTGATTTTCAGAAAGAGAAACTAATTCTTTCTCTCGAAAACCAAGGTCAATATAGATTTCATTCAACAAAAGGACACACAAAAAAAGCTTCTTTGCTTTATTAAGCGCGGAATTAAACGATCAAAGTGGAGATCGACATTTCTAATCTTACAGAATTATAATATCCTGAAGGTAATATTCTAGGCCTAACTTTCTCTCTCTCTCTCCAATCCATAGTTTCCATTATATAAATATATTTATGATACTGTAATGCATGTTTTTATGCTATCTTGTTTAGATCTATTCAATCTTGGGAAGCCATGATGATTTAGAGTAGTTCAATGTGTTAGAATAGTATGTTAGAGTTTATTTTTTCTCGTCTGTCACCTGAAAACAAACATAGAAACCAACATTTCCAAAACAACTAATATAAAAATTTAAGTAAGTCCTAAACATAAAATTTTATAGCTATAAAGCATGTTGAATCTAAATATAACCTTAAAAATGCTTTTAATTAAATAACGACAACAAATAACATGTGAAACATAATTCTAATACAAGAAATTAAACAGCATCACAAATGCTCATCGGTCAATGTGACAGATGGGACGTCACAACGTTTCCTCCCATCTCTTCCCTCCTTTTGCCTAGGGCATCCATTGGTTCCCAAAGGCATCTACGGCTTGATTTTCTTAAATGTTTATTGTATCTTAATGCTTTTTTTTGTTACATTTAAGTAGTGTTGTTTAGTGCTTATCATCTTGGATTGTTTTCTTCATCTTTATGTGCCTATATTCTATTCCATACTCATGTCTTTTGTTTGTAACATGATTACTATGTCCATTATTTTAATTTATTTTAATGTCCATTTTCTTTTACATGGTAATTAATTGATTTTTCATGTTGTGTGAGCAATTTATTTTATGCAATTTTCAGCTCTTAAAGGGTGATCGTGCATCGAGAGTCGTGCCCACCTAACTGTTTCACTCTCTCCTTTTTTTTTACTTTACATTTAGGTTATTTTATTTAATATTACTTTATTTCTTTAATTTTGGTATTTTTATTTATTTTACTTATTTTTGGATGTATATTCTTTTGGAGATGTAATAGGGAGTAATAAAATGATTTTTTGCACATTAAACGGAAAATTCACTTAAAATCATTTTTACTAATTAATTAGTTTTTTCCTAATAAAATAAACCAATGTCCAATTTCAATCCAAAATCACACTATAAAAAGGGATCCTCATTTTCTCTAAAATGGGATCACTTATCCAATGTTTTAATCAATATCAAGGAAAAGCTCTCTATCTTTTTTGTAAAAATCATGTATGAGGAAACCAGTGTTCCCAAAGCTCAATCAACTCTCTATTTTATGTATGTCATTTCACTTTGTGTATTACTCTTTTCTTCGAGGACGATTTGCTTATGTAATAATCTAAGTAGGATTTTCTATTTTAATTTATCACTTTCTTTAAAGTGCTTAAAATGCTTATTTAACTTTATTGTAATCCATCGTGTGAGAAGGGAGATACTGGACAAAATGATAACAACTTGA
This sequence comes from Excoecaria agallocha, assembly GCA_037975025.1. Classification (NCBI taxonomy): domain Eukaryota; kingdom Viridiplantae; phylum Streptophyta; class Magnoliopsida; order Malpighiales; family Euphorbiaceae; genus Excoecaria; species Excoecaria agallocha. The sequence continues at coordinate 104,899,629 of CM075806.1, read as the reverse complement.
TTATAAGAAAAACACCTAAACAATATGCAAACTAAGAGTTGTTAGAGAGTATGTCCTAGAGCCCATATAAAAGGGATGAATTTCATATGTATGAATTTATATTCTTAATAAAAGGCATTATTCATTTATTAATGCTATGTTTAAATACATGAGTTTGTAAATCTTAAATTAATAAATGAAGTCCTTGATATTATAAACACAGTGCAAAGGCAATCATGAAAGTGTTCATGATATGAGTGTCTATTGCATGCAAATGTGTTAATATCTAAATGTTTCTAGTCATATAATTAACAAGATAGGACATTATTAATTCGGATAGACTAGTACATGTTATGCTTCTTGAATGGTTCAAGTAGTGGTTCTCATAATTGTGATTATGGAAGATAATCAAAGCTAACATGTGGATGCTTGTTAGCAGAACAAGTTCATTGGAGACCTACAAAGAGAATCCTCACATGAATATTAAATCTATGTCAGTGAAGAATCTCTTCATAGCGGTTGTGCATGTATCCTTGGCCTTGAGATCACCAAAGTTATCTTAAGTAGCAAGTGGTATATTTTGACTCCATAACTGATTACTTCCAACTGGGAGTGAACATAGTTAGGAGATTAGGTATAGCATAACCTACTTGAAGATAATTGAGTGATTGACAAAGGATTCACCATCCCAGATTTAATAAGGGAAGTTATCTCGCATGATTCTATAATTGCCTTGTTCAGAGAATCTCTGGCCAGAGTAATATGCCAATATGGATAGAGATCCATGAAGGGCATTTTAAGAACAATGGTTAAATTAATAGAACATACATAATTAGATTTATATGAGTTGAAAGAAATCCATACTCAGAATCTAATTGAGATATGAGTGGTGGAAGGAGTAATTGTACGGTAACTATTTCTATGAAAGGGTATAGTCAAATCACTTGACTTTTTTGATATTTGGGTAGTCATGATGCCTAGCTAGAGGCCAATCATGATTGTATAATAGTGTATCAAGAATATCAATAGGGATTGATAAAATGATTTAAAGAAGTTTAAATCATATGAGTTTTGAATAGAACTCACAATTACATATTATACTGCCAATATGGGCAGGAACCCAATAGGTCACACACATATAGAGAAAAGGATAAAATGGTAAAATGACAAGGATAATAATATTTGATATTATTATAGGAATAGATAAGTGAATAAGATAATAATTAATTAAAGAGTTTAATTAATTATGATCAAGTAAAATTGTTCGCAGAAATTTTTTAAAATGTTATGTAAAATTGGACCTAATTAAAATAATGTATTCCATAATTGATTATCATTGAACTATAAGTGTTATAGGGCTGATATAATAATTAATAGGTCCATTGGGAGAATTATAAAGGCCCAAAGAAGTGAAGTTGGCACAGAAGCCCTCCAGAAGAAGGGCCACATGCCAACTCCAAAACAGAAGGCCTTAAAGGCCTACTTCTTAGACCAGAACAAATTAATTATGTTACATAAGTGTTGTGGAGCCTACATATTTAATTTTGTTGAATTTGGAATTCATTTAGGTAATTAAATCCAAGTATATGTACAAAGGGCCTAGTTTGTGGGTTTTGTGCATAGTCTTTTGTGAAAGGGCTTAAATTGGATATAATTAAGCCCAAAAAATTATAAATAATTCCTGAAGCCCAATTAATAATTCTCCAGCAATTTTAAAGAGCCCAATCCCATTATGAAATTGGATTTTTTAACCTAACTATAAAAATCCAAGAGATGTGGAATTAGGATTAAGTAAGTGTGAACAATTAAGAAAACACTCTCTCTCTTTTCTCTCAACCCTAGCCGCCACCTTCTGTAAGGACCCAAAATAGGCCCTAGTAGAATTCAAGGGCAATTACATGTTATTAAAGTCTAATTGAGCATTATTTGATGAATTATTAAGAGTTAAGTTATTAATTGGGCCAAAAATATTATTAAGTTATCAATAATTATGTGATAAATGTGTAAATTATATGGTATGAATATTATAAGATCATAATTAAATTATTATTGTTGGTTTAATAATATTCAAGGGTGTAATTGAAGTAAAAAGTATTAATTTGGGGTAAATTTATAATTACGGCATCTTTAGGGGCAAATGTGACTAAATGAATAATTGAGAGGCCAATTTAAGGAAAGGAATAAATGGTGGGGTTAATTTATAGAATAGATTAAATGGTGGGGACAAATTAACATGCAAAGAAGTGTGGGCTTATTGTGTAACATGCAAATAGTTGGAGGATTAAAAGGGATATTTGTGTGGGACATGTTGATGTCATTTTCCACTTAACTCACCATGCAAGCAATGTATTTAGGAGTATTTATAGAGGTTTGGTCGGCCATTTGAGAAGGAAAAACCAGAAATTCTTTATCCCTTATTCTCTCATTTCCTTTGTATCCTCTCAAGCAAACCAAGTTAAATTCATGATGGTTAATCAAGAAGTATTTGTGTAACAACTTTAAGGTAATTAATCTAATGAATTCCATCTTCTTCTTCTTCTTCTTCTTCTTCTTCTTTTCATTCTCATTTTATTGAGGTAATGGTTGAGTATGGTGCTGGAGTTTTTGATTAAAAGATGATGTTGGTTATAAAGGAGAAGAGGAGGGTAGAAACAAGGAAAAGTAGTTACAAAAAGTAGAGAGCAAGGAGAATTTACAGAAGATTTGAGTTGCATTTCCAGGTTTGGGAACTATTATTTCTTGCATGCATTAATATTGTGTTCATTATGGATTTTATAAGTATATTGACTTGAATTAAGATATTAGACATTAATGTGAAAGTGCTGTCCAGAAATTCGGATTGACCTCCAATGACTAATTTGGTCATAAGTTGAGTTTTTGAACTCCGAATTTGATGTTCCTAGTTGGGTTAGAACCGGGACTTCTGTGCCTACAAATGTTATTGAAATAACAATAATGAAATTTTGCCTCTAAGGTCCTCAAAAATGCCCAAAACAGTAGCTTTTGAAAGAAGAAAAGTTAATGAATTTGAAATTCTGAGTTAAGTTTCTATGAACCAGTTTCGGAATTTTGTGGATATATTGAATTTTAAAACTCTGATTTGAGTAAACTCAGTTGGTACTTACTCTTAGGATTTGGACCTAAAATGTTTTAGAAGAAACCTATATTTAATTCTGCTTCTAAGTGCTCCTAAAATTAATTTAAAATTCGGACTGAGCTGCTGCCTAGTTGTTAAGAACATGTTACAGTATTTTTGCTATAAATATTTGTTGAGAAGTCTAAATCCATTGAAACAAAATTCTGGTTAAAATAGACTCATAGGAGCATCATCTTCATGAAGGAAGGTTGTTTAAATTCTGTACCTATTTTATTATATGAATTTATTAATTGGTGATAAAAACTGAATTAGGTGCAGTAAAGTGCTGCCTAGGAAACGAGAATGGACTGTAGTAATTTGAGTGTATCTCTTGTTATAGAGGTTGAAATGAGATGATTCCAAATTCTGATGAAATTAGACTTATTTATCTACAACTTTTGTGAAGAAATCATAATTTGATTCCGTTTATAAATATGTCACAAAGTGACTCGAATTTGGAACTGTTGACAGCACTTTTTCAGTGGACAGTTTGCAGTATTTTGTGCATAATTAATTTTGTAGAGGTCAAAATGCTATGAATCGAAATTATAATGAAACTAGACTTAAATTTCTATAATATTTATGGAGAAATCATGATTTGGTTGTGCCTCTAAATATGTCAAAAAGTAACCTAAATTTGGGACTGTTGACAGCATTATTTTCAGGAACAGTTCTCAATGTTTTTGTAATATTTTAAAAAGTAAAAATGATATTGATGTTATTTTTAATGTTACTGAAACTAGAAACATAATGAATCATGATTTTAAAAGATAATTTCGACCACAAATGTCCTTAGATATGACATAAATAGGTTTTAAAAGGAACTTGAAATTCTGTCTCTATGCAGAATTGTTATTTGAGTTTGCCAAGAACCATTTTAAACATCTCTGGAGTATTTTTGTATTATAGCACGCATAAAGGGAACTAAATGTATAAACTATATAATAATATATAAATGTAAAGTATTAGGCATGATTATGTGATGAAGAATGTGTATGGTGATTGCAATGTTTAGGTGAGTTATTATTTACCTACTTGAAATAATATGAATATAACGCTATATAAGGATTATATGTTATGCCTCTATGCTCATGCCAAAAGTAAAATTACAATGACAATAAAATAGAAAGTATTGCTATATGAAAAGAAAATAATGGATAAAGCATGGTTAGATGGAAGTACGTTAATTAGCGATAATTGAGCAAAGAGCATGATTGCAATTGTTTATATTTGATGAGATGGTGTATACATGTATGTCCACTAATAAAGGTATAACTTTTAATTGATTATTTACATGAGCAAATTGTATAAATTGTCTTATCAATTATGCATATATGTTGATGCACTAGAGAAGATATATATTTTGTTTTACTTGCGAATATTTATATGTGAATGTTGATCATAGCTTATATGTGAATGTTGATCATAGCTCATATGTGAATATATATGTATACATGTATTCCTATCATATGTTAAAGTATGTAATAAATGGAAGGAATGACTGAGTATAAACAGTGGTATAACAACCAATGAATGAATCGCAAGATTAAAGGACAAATATGCTTACATGGTTAAAAGTGGTGTATATTAAGCGTCAATGCCGAATTTACTATCATTAAATCATTCGGTTATCATATGTGGACTCTTGTCTGTATTTTCTTATATTGAGTATAAGTTATACTTTATAGTACATGATGTATGCTTATTGGCGACTACTGTAAGTAGTCGTTTATCATGATTTAGTATTCCCCACTAAGCTTTATAGCTTAGCACGGATTTTTGTTTATCCGTGTAGGTTGTGAGAACAGGACTTTCTTCCAGGACTGATATCTGCAGCAGGTTGGCCAACACAAGTCTTAGAAGATTAATAATAGAGTCTTCTTTTTGTCTTTATGTTTTGTAGTTGTGGAAACACTAAATATGTTGGAAATTTTGTATTGGACCCAAAATAGGCCCTAGTAGAATTCAAGGGCAATTACATGTTATTAAAGTCTAATTGAGCATTATTTGATGAATTATTAAGAGTTAAGTTATTAATTGGGCCAAAAATATTATTAAGTTATCAATAATTATGTGATAAATGTGTAAATTATATGGTATGAATATTATAAGATCATAATTAAATTATTATTGTTAGTTTAATAATATTCAAGGGTGTAATTGAAGTAAAAAGTATTAATTTGGGGTAAATTTATAATTACGGCATCTTTAGGGGCAAATGTGACTAAATGAATAATTGAGAGGCCAATTTAAGGAAAGGAATAAATGGTGGGGTTAATTTATAGAATAGATTAAATGGTGGGAACAAATTAACATGCAAAGAAGTGTGGGCTTATTGTGTAACATGCAAATAGTTGGAGGATTAAAAGGGATATTTGTGTGGGACATGTTGATGTCATTTTCCACTTAACTCACCATGCAAGCAATGTATTTAGGAGTATTTATAGAGGTTTGGTCGGCCATTTGAGAAGGAAAAACCAGAAATTCTTTATCCCTTATTCTCTCATTTCCTTTGTATCCTCTCAAGCAAACCAAGTTAAATTCATGATGGTTAATCAAGAAGTATTTGTGTAACAACTTTAAGGTAATTAATCTAATGAATTCCATCTTCTTCTTCTTCTTCTTCTTCTTTTCATTCTCATTTTATTGAGGTAATGGTTGAGTATGGTGCTGGAGTTTTTGATTAAAAGATGATGTTGGTTATAAAGGAGAAGAGGAGGGTAGAAACAAGGAAAAGTAGTTACAAAAAGTAGAGAGCAAGGAGAATTTACAGAAGATTTGAGTTGCATTTCCAGGTTTGGGAACTATTATTTCTTGCATGCATTAATATTGTGTTCATTATGGATTTTATAAGTATATTGACTTGAATTAAGATATTAGACATTAATGTGAAAGTGCTGTCCAGAAATTCGGATTGACCTCCAATGACTAATTTGATCATAAGTTGAGTTTTTGAACTCCGAATTTGATGTTACTAGTTGGGTTAGAACCGGGACTTCTGCGCCTACAAATGTTATTGAAATAACAATAATGAAATTTTGCCTCTAAGGTCCTCAAAAATGCCCAAAACAGTAGCTTTTGAAAGAAGAAAAGTTAATGAATTTGAAATTCTGAGTTAAGTTTCTATGAACCAGTTTCGGAATTTTGTGGATATATTGAATTTTAAAACTCTGATTTGAGTAAACTCAGTTGGTACTTACTCTTAGGATTTGGACCTAAAATGTTTTAGAAGAAACCTATATTTAATTCTGCTTCTAAGTGCTCCTAAAATTAATTTAAAATTCGGACTGAGCTGCTGCCTAGTTGTTAAGAACATGTTACAGTATTTTTGCTATAAATATTTGTTGAGAAGTCTAAATCCATTGAAACAAAATTCTGGTTAAAATAGACTCATAGGAGCATCATCTTCATGAAGGAAGGTTGTTTAAATTCTGTACCTATTTTATTATATGAATTTATTAATTGGTGATAAAAACTGAATTAGGTGCAGTAAAGTGCTGCCTAGGAAACGAGAATGGACTGTAGTAATTTGAGTGTATCTCTTGTTATAGAGGTTGAAATGAGATGATTCCAAATTCTGATGAAATTAGACTTATTTATCTACAACTTTTGTGAAGAAATCATAATTTGATTCCGTTTATAAATATGTCACAAAGTGACTCGAATTTGGAACTGTTGACAGCACTTTTTCAGTGGACAGTTTGCAGTATTTTGTGCATAATTAATTTTGTAGAGGTCAAAATGCTATGAATCGAAATTATAATGAAACTAGACTTAAATTTCTATAATATTTATGGAGAAATCATGATTTGGTTGTGCCTCTAAATATGTCAAAAAGTAACCTAAATTTGGGACTGTTGACAGCATTATTTTCAGGAACAGTTCTCAATGTTTTTGTAATATTTTAAAAAGTAAAAATGATATTGATGTTATTTTTAATGTTACTGAAACTAGAAACATAATGAATCATGATTTTAAAAGATAATTTCGACCACAAATGTCCTTAGATATGACATAAATAGGTTTTAAAAGGAACTTGAAATTCTGTCTCTATGCAGAATTGTTATTTGAGTTTGCCAAGAACCATTTTAAACATCTCTGGAGTATTTTTGTATTATAGCACGCATAAAGGGAACTAAATGTATAAACTATATAATAATATATAAATGTAAAGTATTAGGCATGATTATGTGATGAAGAATGTGTATGGTGATTGCAATGTTTAGGTGAGTTATTATTTACCTACTTGAAATAATATGAATATAACGCTATATAAGGATTATATGTTATGCCTCTATGCTCATGCCAAAAGTAAAATTACAATGACAATAAAATAGAAAGTATTGCTATATGAAAAGAAAATAATGGATAAAGCATGGTTAGATGGAAGTACGTTAATTAGCGATAATTGAGCAAAGAGCATGATTGCAATTGTTTATATTTGATGAGATGGTGTATACATGTATGTCCACTAATAAAGGTATAACTTTTAATTGATTATTTACATGAGCAAATTGTATAAATTGTCTTATCAATTATGCATATATGTTGATGCACTAGAGAAGATATATATTTGTATATAATGCACAGGAGCAGAAAGTATAATATAGATACAACTATATTATACGAAATAGTTACATGATTGAAAAAGATTTCAAATACAGAATAGTAATATCCAATAGCGAGCCTGTTCAAAGGTTTACATAAAGTTACACATGAGCATGTATATGAGTACATTGTTCGTTGTTACACAAGAGTATACATGTGCATATAAGAATATGAATGAATAAGGAAAAGATAACGTAAAGAGATTTTACTGCCTGCATTGAGTCTAGGAAGTGGATAGATAGGCATGCCTATAAGGGTACTTTGCAGCTGCTTCTGAACATTTAGACCTGTTTAGGTCCACTTGAATTTAAAAGTATAGTGACCCTGTTTGGGTTTAAAAGTTAAAATTAATTTAACAACCCTCGTGTGGGTTGTAGCCGACCCCGTTTGGGTCCGCTTGACAGGTCCATGTTATTTGATTGACCCCGTTTGGGTCCATGTTATTTGATTGACCCCGTTTGGGTCCATGTTATTTGATTGACCCCATTTGGGTCCATGTTATTTGTTCGACCTTGTTTGTGTCCACCGATTTATCATACAGTTTTATGCCTACAAGGGATCATCATTTAATACCTTCGGGTATCTTATTTGTACCTTCGGGTACCGCCGTATATCCCGATATCCACTTCTTTAGAATAGTGCAGCCTTTATTATCAAGGTTAAGAAAAGTTTAATACGGCATGCAAATTCTTAGTTGACTTTATACTATTCTACATATGAAATTCCTTTTGTTGCATACAAAACACATGTCTAAAAGAATGCTCAATAGTATATGTATCTTTACTGCTAGCATAAAAAAAATGCATGTTAATTGCTAAATTCTCTCTATATATATGTCCTTTATTTTTATATGTATTATATTGTATGAGTTATGCTATAACACTCATTGTTTTTGAAATATGTGTTTTCCTATGCTTATATATATGTGTTCACATTATTGCATGTACACATTCTTTAACGTGTATTTGTTATGTTTGGTTGATAGGCTTATTCTTATGATACATATGCTATAACATGTATAACTTATGGAATATAAAGTAAGCCTATAGTAATATTATAATCTCACGTTAATTGAAAGTGTTGAATTGTTGTATAATTCTAATGTGTGTATATCATGGACATACAAGAATAAAAGTAAGTTAATTTCAACACTTGTGAAGATTGTTTATGGAACATTAATAATAGATAACTATAATTTTATGATTAAGCATTGATTAATAAAATAATCATATGTTAAATTCGTTCAATTTAAGTTCAAAGGAAGTTGAAACTTGTATGATCTTATATGATAATTGAAACGTTAATACAAATTCTTACGGTTAAACTTTATGATTTCTATAAGTGAATGTAAATATTCAATTTCTTTCATTTCATGAAATAAATCATTGTTGTACTTGAGGCATGTTGTGTGCTTGTTGACGATCACTGTGAGTGGTCGTTTATCATGATTTAGTATTCCCCACTAAGCTTTATAGCTTAGCACGGATTTTTGTTTATCCGTGTAGGTTGTGAGAACAGGACTTTCTTCCAGGACTGATATCTGCAGCAGGTTGGCCAACACAAGTCTTAGAAGATTAATAATAGAGTCTTCTTTTTGTCTTTATGTTTTGTAGTTGTGGAAACACTAAATATGTTGGAAATTTTGTATTTACTTCAGATGCTTTGTATATGTAATATTTGATGTTAGTAAGTTGCACCTGTAAGTGAAGCTTCTAATAGTTAACTTTTGGATATCTGTTTAGTGGATTATCAGATGAAATGTTGATAAGCATGCTTGATTAATATTAATCACAGTGTTATAGCTAAGTACAGGGTAAGGGTGCTACACCTTCCCTAGCTAACATCTAGGGATTTCAGCCAGCCCTTGTTCCTCCCAACTGTTGGTTCTTTCAATCCTTCTCTAGTGTGGATTACTCATTGGAGGCATTCGATTTTGGACACTGTGGTTTGCGACAACTCAGTGAGAAGTAAAATCAACTGTTCAACAAAAATCAAAGGTGATTTTTCTTATTCTCATTAATATGTATATTGTAAATTCATGGCAAGATCAGATATGTTGGTTAAAAATTTTCAATTTTGCTTATGTATGAGATGCATGTAACCGATAATTCCCAACAAGAGTGATTTCCCGAACACCGTTATTCTCTGTTTGGACATCCAAAGATTGAGAATCATTTTTAACGCTCTATTGGGTGGTGACTTCATGATACCTAGCTCTTTGAGCCAACTTTAAATGATTTCATGGGTTGACCATCAACAATGGACTGGACTTAAAACCCTCTCCGTTATGAAATTAATGGCTGGTTTATAATTAGTCGTGAGTCTCATCCGATCTTAGATGCTAAAAGCAGGCCTGTGAGAATCAAACTCGATACAAGCGGGCTTCAATGTGGGTCACACTCCTTCAGAATTTTAAGGGGGAATTTCAAATTTGAAACTATCTTCCCAATAAGTAATTTGGCATCCGCTAGTAAGGGATTTTCGATGATGAAATTAGGTGTTTTACTTCTAGATGAATCAGAAAACATAGGTGTAGAGGTTGAAGAACATAGAGCCATAATGGAAGAAGTCACGAAGGATGGAGAGACAGAAAATTCACTGCCACTAATCAAATTCAAAGCAAACAAAAAATAGAAAATTATAGAAATAGGTAAAAGGAGAAGAGCCAATAGAACAAAAACATATATTATTATACCAACAACCACCCAGAACAAAGAGAAAAGAAAGATGAGAACGACTACTTATCTATACTATAGAATGAAAAACTTCCTTAAAACCGCCTTCACCAAGCCAAATACAACCCAAAGAAACTAAAGCAGAACCAATTGAAATTGGATTAAAAAAGGAAATAGTTTAAAACAAGGATATAAATCTTGGAAAAATCCAAAGAATTGATTAATAATTGGGATATGGATGTAAGTGATGGACAGCAACAAGAAAGTTTAGAGAGAAATGTTATATAAACTCTCATTTTTTTACCTAGTGAAAAAAAAAAAGTTTAACAGAAGTTGAATCTCAGTTAAAATTAAATTTGATTGGCCACAAGATTATGTTTTATTTGGAATAATAATTCAAATTCAATTTAATTTAACTTCAAGTTGTATCCTTTATTTGAGGAGGTAAATTTAAAAAATTAATTTTCTGTACAAAAGTATCTCTAACAAGTTTCATGGTGTTTGCTCCTTTTAACGAGCCGGAAGGCAAAGATCCATTTTGACGAGCTTCATTAACCGTTTAGTGTTTCAATCCAGCAAAAGGTTTTGGTTTTTAACTTCCTTAGGGTGCATTCGGGAGGATTTTGCTTTTGGTTCGTAAAAATAAAAAAAACATGTTCAGTAAATTTATTTCCGTTTTCATTTTTACAAAAATTTAAGAAGTGATTTTGGCAACAAAAATAAAAATTAAAAATCTTTAAAATGTGATTTTTATGGTTTTGTTTTTATCAATAATTTAATTACTTCATCCTTATTATCACCACCGCCACTACCACATCACCACCACTACTACCGCCGCCGCCGCCGCCTCCACCACCGTCACACCGTCGTCGCTGCCACCACCACCACACCACTGCTGCTACCGCAACCACACCATCGTCGCCACCACCACACCGTCATGCCGCTGCCGCTGCCACCACACTGCCACTGCCACACCGCCGCCGCCGTCACCATATCACCACCGCCACCACACCACCGTCACCACCACCACTACTGCCGCCATCGCCACCATATTACCACCGCCACCACACTATCGCCGCAACCACCACCACTGCCACCGCCATCACTACCACCACCATCGCTACCACTGTAGCTACTATCTTTGCCATCACCATTGCCATCACACTACTACTATCACCACCACCACCACACCATCATTGTCGTTGTCACCACTATCCCCACCACCATTGCCGCTGCCATCTTTGCCACCACTACCACCACCACACTGCTCCTAGCACCACCACCACTACCACACCGTCGCCACCACTACCATCATCGCTTCTGCCACTGCTACTGCCATTGCCATCATCGCTTCTACTATCACTGTATTGCCATCTCTACTACAGTCATCGCCACCACCACTAGACTATCGTTGCTGCTACCACCGTCGCTGCCACCATCATACTGCTACTATTGTCGCCACTGCCATCTCTATCATTGCTACCACCACTACCACCATATTATGATTTTTTTAATGTAATATATTTTAAATTTTGAATTTTATTAAATATTTATTATTTAATATTAATAATTAGATTATATGTATGTATAATATATATTAATAGATATTAAAATATTTTTTAAAAAATAAATAGAAAAATAATTTTTAAACAATTTTTGAAAAACAAATAATAAAAACTAAAAACAATATATGGATTTTGAAAAATAAAAAATAAAAAAAAATGTCACCAAACACACTTATATCTTAGTTTATGATTTGCCTATTTCCTAATATGTAATTAATTATGATATGTTATTAATTATATTTGATTTCACAATCTTGTAAAATTATGATTGCCTATTAGTTATATTTTATAAAAAGATTGAAAAGGCTATTTTAGTCTACGATGTGATATTCGATATGTGTTCTTTCTATGGTGAAGGCGGACAGGATGATGCAAAGGTGCCCATTCATGGCCCTAGATGTATATATGGATTTGAAAATTCACAGATATTCGAATTATATCCGATGGTGCCCGCTCCTACCTACCATCGTAATCAAGTTGTCGTTTTCGTCGAGGGTCTATAAGACACTCTAAATCATGCAAGAGGGTGTCGAGTTTTTACGTATTGTACATAATATCATTTTGCCATTTGTTACCGAGTAAGGTATTATTTTCATTTAGCATTCGCATGCTCTGCTGCATCGTTGTTGACTATTACTGTTGTTATTATTATCAATTATTTAACTATCAATGTATATTATTTATTTTTTAATTATTTGATGATTTAAAATATGAAATCGCAACGACAATTATGAAATTTGCTTATATATATATATATAATGATTGCTTTTTATTATTACAAACCGAAGTGATAGATTACTTATGGTATATTTCTTCTAATTTTTTTTTTTATGTTTATATTAAAATATGATACATATGAGTGTTTTCGTGACCTTAGGGTCTTGGTTTTGCAACTAAAGATATATTGTCAGTCGATCGCATTGAATTTCATTCAAATGAATCTTATAAATACTACATGATTTTTATTTAAAAATATTTTTTTTTAAAGGACAAGATTGATAGAGATTGTTAAAATAATCACACGTCAACTAATTGGCATGCATTTCTGCAGCAGTTGCAAATGCACCTCTTTTCCAAAAAGTGCCCAAATCAAAATTCATACTATGCTTGAAGTAAAAATATTCAAATTGTTAAATTAATTTACAAATAAATCATATATAAAATTTATTTGTAAATAAATTCATATACTTTAAATAAAGTATCCAAATATAAAATTGAAAATGAATTTTTATTTTTATTTTTGAAATAAATGAATAAAATAGTTTATTTCTATTTTATTTCTAAAATATCTTGAATGTCAATTCAGTACAAATAATAAATATATTATTATGTTTATAAATATTGTACCAAATAAATCACTAATTAACTATTATAATTCATGATTCTATCTTTTTTCACCATATTAATACAAATTTAATGATTCAATGAAAATTTAATGAATATATAATTAATCAAATAATAATTCAATCTGTAATGTCCTCACAATCCGGATCATCGGAATAGTACTTTTCTAAGAATGAACAGTGATATCGGAATGAATATTATCACTTAGAATCTACGAATTTTTTTTTATCACCACTGAAATATACAATTCATGATGAGTTAGTGGTATAATTTCAGGTGAAATTAAGATCAAATAGGCTTTCAAAATGTACAGTGAAAATTTGACTTGGTCTGTATTAGGGGTGACCAAATTTTGACCACTAGAAAAAAAATTGTTTCAAACATTAGAAAATTTATCCAATTACATGGAACAACTAGAAATAATTTCAATTAATATTTGTGAGTGAAAAATAAATTTTTCGATAAATTTAAAATTTTGAATTTCGAGCTGGTGATATTTACCTTCGAACTTAGAAGTATATCTAAACAATGTCAAATTGACTTGAAATTTTAAACATACTTTAGTTAATATTTTTACATAATTTTAAACTTATTTTGGAGGTAATTTAATAATTAAAACATATAACCAATGAGATAATGAAAAATAGCTTAATATAAGCTTTTAGCCCTCCATTTTAGGCACAAAAAGACAAAAGAGGGATGCAGAAATTTCTCCAAAAATTAGCCAAATTCCACAATCTTCCTCACTTTGCTAAATTCTTCACCATAGCTTTTTCTCCATTTTTCTTCCTTCAAGCTTCCAATTCCCACCAAATTCCTAATCTACTACAAGAAAATTAGCAAATAGCAACGAAAATTAGCAATCAAATTTGTTGAATTTCTGTTGCTAATAAAAATTAGCAATGAAAAATAGCAACAGAATATTCGGTTGCAAATTTGACGGTTGGTATTTTTAGCAACGGAAATTATTTTTCGTTGCTATTTTTACCAATGGAATTAGAATTTTCGTTGCTATATTTACCAACCGAAATCAATTTCGGTTGCTATATTTAGCAACCGAATAGAAATTTCGTTGCTATTTATAGCAACCGAATTGAAGTTTCCGTTGCTAAATTCAGCCAGTATTATAAAAATATTGCGACGAAATTATTGCATTATTCCGTCACTAAATTATTGTTGATTTTTTACACAATTTATGCAAAAGCCTATATCCGCCAATTGAAATAAATGTGCACCTAAAATGCATATAAAATACAATACAGTCAACATGGACCCTTACATGCTATCAAAATTTGCACATTTTTCCAAAGATGCAATAACCAAGCATTTACAAACCAAAATTATTTTTGTTCTTTGTCAAGATTTACCTCTTAAAAATGCTTCATTGAAAAGTTTTGTAGTTGCAAACATTAATAATTTACTAATTAAGTGGACATGTATGAACAAAACATGCATCAGAATTACAAAACTATCGTATTAAAGACAACATCTTTTCTACTTTTTGAAAATCTTATGGACAAAACATGTAAAACTGGAACACTAACAATTATCCATAAAGATTATGAAAAGGCATATAGATAGATACACACAATAACACAAACTCAAAGAGAAATTTATTACTTATAAAAAAAAGGAGAAGAAGACCTCTTTTAGTAGCCAAATTCATCCACATGTCAAATGATGTTTTTTATAGCTTCACTCTAGCCTGGACAAACCTTTTTGCATGCTTAGACATTAATTTCTAGTCATCAGCATTGTAACAAAAACTACAAATGTCAAACAAATATTAAAATCATGCTCATCCTAAAAGTGCTTCATGAGCAATATAATAATCAATCAATAATAAGCTTTAGCAAAACATCAGAGAACAAGCAGACAACTACTACAAATCCAAAAAAAAACATTCTTTAGAATGTCAGCACTTTTTCCAAAGTTTCAGCACTTTAACCATTAAATTTATATCATTGTGTTCCTTAGCATATGACTGCAATCCAATTACAGAAACCATTTAATACTCATGAAACAAATAAAGTACTAGAAAATCTAAAATCTAAAGTACAAGATAGTATAGTAAAGATACAGTTTTTATTAAAAAAAAAAGAAAAAGCTAAATAACAGTACAAAAATAATTTCCAAAGCTGAGTAAACTACCATTTTTGTATCTTTCTACTATAGGAAAAGACGTGTTGTAAGTTGTCACAGCCATTTGCACAATATATCACTATAATCACACAAGACAAAACAAAATAACAAGCAATCCTACTATAAATGGTTGATAATCAACTACTAACTAATTAACTAACTAACTAATTCTTAATCTTAATTTGATGCTGATAAGCCAATTAATCACCTGAACAAATCGCAAATCACCGATCCTTTCATCTTCATTGTGTCCAGCTGTTATATTTTAAAGATGAATTTTTCATATTAAAATATTTCAAAAAATTGACTATATTTCAACTTAAATACGATTTTGTAACAATTTATGCATAAATAGCAGTTTTTGAACATAATATCTGTATAATTTGATAGTGTTGAACTGGTCCTTTTCATATTATGAAGAAAAGAATAAATAAACAACAAATCTTTTATCTTGTGTAAAAATATCAGAAAAATAATTCCAAACAAGCTTCTCTTGTGTGGCCAAGAGTGCTTATAAAATTTAGTCTTCTTTGGTGCCTTAATACACATCAACGTCAGTAGGTGACGGGTTTGTTCATAAGCAAAAATAACTCCACCTGGATTTAGAAAATAAAAGTATTTATGTTAATTTAGTAATATAGTATATTAAAAAGCCCTTTTTATTGATTAGTTAGAATTTAATTTTACCCTTTTATTTAATATCAAATTCTCATTTCCAAAGTATGCTATATATATAGGCTTTCTCATTTCCCAAAGATGATACCCATACCTATTTATCTTCACTAAAATCCTCTCAACAGCAATTTCACATTTAGCACTGATAATGCAAATGATCAATGCAATAATCCCAACAAAATAGAATAGAAAGTGAAAGAGAGAGGGAGCGGGGGTGATCACACAAGCATGAACTTCTACCAGAATATGAATGAAAGCTTGTTTGGACCAGATTCTTAATCTCCACTAGTGCTAACTGAACTTTTCCAATCACATCAAGCAGATTATGTAGAAGAGAACAGGTATTCAGCATTACAAAAACTACATTAGGATGAAAGGAGCTACAGATATTATGCAATTGCTTCATTCGGGTATTCTTGCCTTTAAAAACACCGGACAAATAATTAGATACAGGTTGAAATTAGGTGTACCCCCTTGAACCATGAAAGTAACATTCCAAATTCTTAGTCAAAATAGAAAAACCAAATGATATCGGATTCCAACTGTTAACAGCAGAATATTATAGCATGTTCAGAGGGACAAAGAAAAGGGCTAAAGCAAACATATCTTGCAGTAATAGTGGAAAATGCGAAGTTAAAGCAAAGTTGAACAATGATTGCCATGCCATGCCATGTAAAGAGTGTAAAAGTTGTGACTCATCTAGAGAATCCTAGAAGAAACAACAGTTTTTGTCACAGCCTGATCCCATAATGTACCCACGGGCATGATAGATGGTAAGTGCTATGGATCTTCCTACAAAGCAGCAGAATATTTTCTTCCTTTTTTATTTTCCTAAAATCTAGGAATCATTTTTTTAGTGTAAATTGATTCTGTATTCTTTAAGAAGTTGACTATAAAGTTTTCTTCTTTGGTGTGTGCACCGAGGAGCATATGTATGTAGATCATGACCAATGTAAAATCATTTTAATTTAGTTCAATTTCTCATAGTAATTAAATATGAAGCTTTTCCTTTTAGATTGTTATTGGAGCCTACCTCAACAATAAATTGACAGCACAAGTTAAATCAGAATATTTCAAAGACAGAGTGAGAGAGAGATTAAATTAGAACATAAAGTACCCTAAGCCTCAAATGCATATAACTCATAGTTTTGTATAACAAATAAACCTGATTTCATAAATATATAAGACATAATTACAAACACCTATAGCTAAACTACACAAATGGACATATGAAAACACGAAAGGGAATGAACTTTGTGGCGATGAAAGATGAGGTCACATTATGTACAATGTTGAATTATTTGTAGAATTTCCCGAATAGTATGTTTATCAAGTGTGTGAACAATATCAGCAAAGCATAGCATTAAGCACAAATAAAAAGTGAGAAACAAAGAAATAAAGAGAGATTAAGCGCATGAAAGTGACAACCCATTTACTAGTCTTTTCAGCAATTGTTTTGATAAGCAAGCAGAACCCATAATTAAACAAAAATTTCTCATTGCGTCTCCTATTTTTGACATGTTCTAAAATCCTGTCATTGACACTCTAGAAAAATTTCTATGCCACTTGCTCTTTTTACATGAATTTCGTATATTTCTTTTGCATAATTGTTACTTATAAATACAGTAATGTGTATACAATGAAATATTTAGCCTCATCTAGTTTACTTTTTAAAATGACCTTAAGCAATATCTAGAAACCAAATTCAGCACTAAAACTGAAGATAACGTCTGTTTATAAGAAAAATATGTAAAATAAAGCTAAATTGTATATACAGAACCAATAAAACAAAATTGTAAAATAGATAACCCAATCCAAAAAGAAAGCACATTTGAAGGGAACTTTTTAATAGGAAAGAGAAAAAAAATCATTCCTAATTCATCAGCTTTTGAACAAAATCTGAGAAATTGCAAGCAGAACCAAGATTTCAATCCAAGATAAATAAGATTCAGCTCACATGACACATATACTGCTTATTTATCCCTAAAGCATGCAATGTTGCTTAATGGAAAAAAAATTAGAACACCGTGTCTCCTGTGCAATAAATTCTTCTTTAATTGAGTTTCTAAATAATTCAATCAAAGTAACCCAATTTGCAAAGAGACATTTTTCAAATGATCCACATAAATTTCATACATATTGAGAACTAATGAGCAGAAAACAGCACACAACCTGGCAAAAATATTTCTCTGATCCATAAAAAAACTTGAAACTTATGTTTTTAAACACTAACCCTAACAATGATTTTGTACCGAAGAGGGTGAGGAAGCTTGTAGCTAGCAAAGAGGACATTCTCATCCCTATGCAGCTGCCTAATGGCACCAGAGATTAACAAATAAAGCACAAAATTAGAGTTTGATGAAGACAAGAAAAAAACTAAAAGGTTAAAAGAAAATACATGCGGAGGATGTTGCCGATTGTGTGGTCCTCTCTCTCAATAGAAAACACAATTTAGGAAGCATTCCACACGCAATAATGCAATTATTGATATTTTTATCACCACTATGCAACAGTATTTCTCAGTAGAGAATTCTCACCATTCTGCAATTATTTATATGAAGATCAAAAAG
The DNA here is from genome assembly GCA_037975025.1 of Excoecaria agallocha. Classification (NCBI taxonomy): domain Eukaryota; kingdom Viridiplantae; phylum Streptophyta; class Magnoliopsida; order Malpighiales; family Euphorbiaceae; genus Excoecaria; species Excoecaria agallocha. The sequence goes on along the minus strand of CM075806.1, from coordinate 104,880,935 downwards.
CTCCCCTTTCCCCCTTATCTCTTTGATTACTTAAGTATAAGATAAATTTTGGTTCTTTTGAAATTGTGGATATATTGAATTGTCATTAAGAATTGAAATCTTGATGTAGCATAGAAGGGGCACTTCCATGGCTCACTAACTGCACCAAAATCATGCAATCTTTCTCTCCAGTGTGCCTATTAGCTGATTAAGATATTAGAGCCATTTAGTTCTTTTACCCACAAAATTCTCTAAGCTTCTAATATCTTGTGCTGCACGAGTTGCACCCCAAACTCATATGACAATTACTTCAACAGGTATTTAGAAAGTCCTATCATATAAAAAAAACCTCATAATTACACATGTAAAACAAACTCAAGGAAAATGAATACCTCCCAAAGGTCTCTTGCTTGAACGATGCTATCGGGGGGAATTCCAATATCATCCCAGTTGGTAGTAACTGAATTGCGGTATGGGCCTCTGTTCAGTAATAGAACAATCGAGCTGTAGCCTGTGAGGGGCCCTGCCCAAATCTGTTGAAGAAAGGAAAAAATCAATGATTTTCTGCTGATATCCGCAGGAAGCACAACTTGGTAGTTAATTCAGAAATACCTCAATATCGCCTTCCATCCTAACTTTCTTAGCCTGAACGCCAAGCTGATCTATCATAAATGGTCAAATGAATAGAATTTAGAATTTAGGAAATCATAAAATGTTTGTAACACCTTGTGAACATAAACACTCCAGTGCAAAAAACAAATGGAATTACGTAACAGTAGGATTTGTGCCGTCATTATTACAATTATCGTACTTCAAATAATCAATACCCTGCAAACATTGTCCATTGCTTTGAATATATGTAGAATACTTTAGGATATTATAATTTTTCATCATTTTACAGCTGTCACATTTTCAAATGAATAGTCACGAAAATTTATACCCAAGAAGCAAAAGTCTTAGCATCTTGTTCTTCAGGGCCAAGTGAACCTTGCATAGTCTTGCTACAAGTGAAATACCTGCATTTACATGGGGTTGCACCTATTTGCTTAGATAAATAAATAGAATAAATTTTGTAACTTTAAGAAAAAACATGTCCCTTGTATTTGTCTAGTTAGGGCACATAGTATAATCACATTACCCTACATCTGAGTAGATTAATAACTTAAGACTTTTGCTGTGAACATAATCTGTAAAAGTTTTAATGCTAGATGGAAACATTGAGTTCTTAGGCACTAGATTTCCTTGAAATTTGAATACTTAAAAATGTTTATTGTTGCTCATGATCTTTTATCCTTTTCTCTAACAAAAAAAAGTGTGAAAGATTGGTTCCAGAAACTTTGAACAATGCTATAAAAGACAGAAAATTCAAACCTTTTCATCACGGGCTATTTCTGCCCAGCAATCAATTACAAATGAAAGTAGCTATTTTTATAGGCCATTTATGTCATTAATACTAAAAACAACAAGGAATCTATAATACGTATAGGTAAAAGATATAGTGATGGTGACTTTACCTATGTTAACATAGGTATAACCAAGTTTATGATGGGTGCATTTATAAGAAGAACAAATGGGTGGGTGGTTAGCTTTTCCTGTCTCTTTGATGATTTTCTCATCTATCTAGCAACCGAAGTGATTCCAATTGTTCCACCTATGTCAAGAGAAAGTGATAGTATAATACCTGCCATAATTCTGATATACCAAGGTAGAGGGAAAAAATATTATACCAAGCAGTAGGAAATTAGTCCTAGACCAATGGAAAATACAAATTCAATAGTGACTGACAATATAGTTTAACAAAAACTGAGAGGGTGAGAGTCGATTAGATGGGATCTCTGAGAGGGTGAAACAATTAACAAAAATATAAAATAATTTGACATCTTTTTGTTTATTTCCCTTTATCTTCTTCTTACATTCTCTGTAAGTGGGACTAAGAGAGCTAATGTAAGTACATTGTTACATATTTAAGTGAGTAGGATGTGAGAGAGGTATCGGTGGCGGTGGACCGGTCCACATAGATTGAGTGTTAAAGAAATTGGCAATGGAAAGCAAAAGACAAAAAAAGCAATAACATACCCCATGGGAGGAGTGGAGGCGAGACCATTTGCAATGAGGTTCCTTCTAAAGATAAGGAGAGATGATGAAGAAGACCCCTTGACCATGGTGGTTATTACTATTAGTAGTACTAGCCACATTTCCATAGCTTCTAACGGAGTTGAGCGAGGCTGAGGGAGAGAGCGAGGCTGATGGGAGAGAGCGAGGCAGACGGAGAGAGCGAGGGAGAGACAAAATGAAGACAGAGAAATAAGAGGCCTATTATACCTAGGGCGAATAGCAAATTACCAACGAAAATTTAATTCTGTTGCAATTTTAGCAACGAAAATACAATTTCGTTGCTATTTTTGAATCCAAAATTTTTCACTTTTTTAGGACCAAAAATACCAACGGAATTCAAATTTCGTTGCTAAAATTACAACCAAATTATTTTCGGTTGCAATTTTATCAATGAAAATTAAATTTCTTTGCTATGTTTGGACCCAAATTTTTTCACTTTTTTGGAACCAAAATACCAATGGAATATTAATTCAGTTGCTAAATAGCAACAAAATTTAATTTCCATTGCTAAATAGCAATGGAATATATTTTACGTTGCTATTTTAGCAACAGAATTTAATTTTTGTTGCTTTTTTTGGACGAAAATATTTTCACCTCTTTGGGACCACAATACCAATGTAATATTAATTCGGTTGCTAAATAGCAACGGAATTTAATTTCCTTTGCAAAATAGCAATGGAATGTATTCGTTGCTAAATTTTGTCCCAAAATTTTTCTGCCATCTAATGCCGCCATATTTAGCAACGGTCATAGATTTTCGTTGCTATTTTTCGTGGCTATATTTTGGCGCTAAAATTTCCCTCCTTTTTTAGCAACATAATACTACCATTTTTTATTCCGTTGCTAACAATAAAAAATTCAACCAAATTTAGCAACGAAATTGTAATTAGCAACGAAAATCAAATTTTGTTGCTAAATCCAAATTTTCTTGTAGTGATCCAAATTTCATCTAGATTAAGTAAATGTCATTCTCTATATCTTAGATAAAGAATTGAAGCAAAAAAAAGCTTGGAAGGTGAAGGAATTTATTGAGAAAAAATCATCCAAGTTAGTGAAAATTATGTATTTTAGTTAGAATTAATTGGGGAGAAATTCATGGTTATTCCTTGTGTACAATTCGACCTAGGTAAAGAACAAGAAAGAAAGAAAGAAAGAAAGAAAGAAAGAAAGAAAGAAAGAAAGAAAGAAAGAAAGAGAAAAGGAAAGAAAAAAGAAAAGAAAAGAAAATTTAGAAGAATTAAGGAAGATTAAGGCATGCAGATACCTAAAGTTACTGATTTCATGAAAATCTAGGTTATGTGATTTAGGATTGAGAACTCCAATTTAGTGTTTATTATCAGTATATTTTTATTTATATTTTTGTCTCATTTTACATGTTTTTAGTGTTTTGCATGTTTAATCTCTATCCTTATGCCAAAATGGATTATCTTGATAATTATTAAGTGTTGGTGTGTTTAATGGTGAAATTTTGACTTTTATGCAGAAGTTTGACTTCAATCACTGTAGAGAGTAACTAGTCTCCAACGTGACCCCGAAAGAATTTTAAAAATGCTCCATTTCACTAATGGTCATGGTAGAGAGTAATCAGTCTATGCTGTGACCAAGGCAGTTTTCGAAAAGCTCAATCTAGAATAACTAGCCACAGCAGAGATTAAATCGTCTCCGTCGTGGCCCATTCAAAAGTACTACTGTGACTACTTAGTCATGATAGAGAGTAAACAATCTATGCCGTGACTCACTCATAACTATAAAAGAATAGAGTTTGTTTGGCAAGAGAGAGGACACATGAATTTTCATTTTTCTTAGTATTTTCTTTAGTAGTTATAGGGTTTTTAATCTTTTGCTTTCATTGTAAACACTTTATTTTATTGATTTAAATAGTTTCAGTAGATTAAACACTGGATTTCAATTTGTTGACGATAGTTCTAGTTTATTTTCAATCAAGACTTGCTAGGATAGGAGAAAAGGAACTCATTCATATTTAAAATCTAGATTTCTCAAATGGGTTTAAGAGTTTTTTTCTCTCTTGTAGTGAGTAGTTAGTTTGTTGTTTAGGGATCTTTGGGTAGATTACAATGAAAATTTTAAATAGGATAACTGGAGTAACCTTTTTTATGCACTAATTTGAATATACCATCTACAATACTTTTAGCGTATCTAATCATTTTTCTAGTTAAATTTTACTTGAATTTATTCAATCTAGTATAATTTAATTGCATATATTATTTAGTTATCATTACTTCTAAGTCATCAGTAGTTACAAGGATTCCAATAAGACTATATAACAAGCGATCTTATTCACTATTGGAAATAAACTTTGAGGTTAAAAATATATTCTAAACCTATGCAGGTTTTGTATTAGGCGCTGGGAAGCTTTTGGTCAAGGTTTGAAAACTAATTTTTCTTTATTTCATGCCTCAAATATTATAGTCTTATACTTTTTTTTTAAAAAAGAATCTTTTACATTTTCTGTAGTCTATGTTGTTCTTGGAATTTAATAATATGTTAGCCTTGATAGGGTTTTTATCTAGTGAAGAATTATTGCTCGTAAAGAATGATCTTTGGTTGAACTTTTAGATTCTCAAGTTAGAGTATTTTTAACAAATGGTTGCTTGCTTTTTTTTACAAGCAGAAAAATATATGCCGTTTTAATGTCTTTTTGCCTTGTAATTAATTAGCTGATTTTTTTTATGGGAATATAAATTGCAACAGCTTAACTGTGAAGCTGAACTAGTTGTATTAGGGTACTAGGAGCTATACAATCTTTCAACAAAGAGGCTAAAAAATAAAAATGAACTTTGTGCAACAAAAACCAGATTTCTATACACATATAATATCTAACAAAAGAGATATAACGTCATAAAGCTCATGAACCCCTTAACTCCAGTAAAATACAAGCTCATGCATCTTGGAAAACCAGCAGCAGGATTTTATTTTTAAATGGTTCCAATAAAGTAAATATCATACAAGAACCCAAATATAAAATGATATGTCTACTGGTTAACTAATGTTGGTATGATTGCTTTGATATATGTTCTTGAAGATGCTGGTGTTGCATCTAATTTTGAAAATTCATTATTTTGATAAAGTTAGTAGGATTTTAAGCTATTTTATGAGTTGATTAAGTTATGTCTTGATAGTAGGTACTCTTAACAAGTGATGATATACAGTTTTATCTATCAATAGAGTTATAAAACAAGTAGTGCATCGACTAAGAATGGCTATTGACAATCTCTGTACTGAAGGTAAGGACTGATATTCTTTTAGGATAATTAAGATTCCTTACGAAGTTTATTGGCTGAAGAAATGCACTTTATAAAGATTAGATATGCTTTCTAATTTGGTAAATGTAGATTGATAAATGCTGATAATTTTTCCATTTTTTTCATTTTAATTTTATGAGGCTAGTCCAAAAGGTGTGAAAATCCATTTCGGATTTTGAGTGAAGAGCAATACAACATTATTTGTGGTATGCAAATGCTGTCAAAGTAAATTTGCATTATTTATGTTAAAGTCAAAATTTTCAATTGAGATAGTTATTTTTTGTACATAATTATTTGTGATATGAAAATGCAAATGCCGATATTGGTACACCATTTTTTATATAGCTGTGAGAATTAGTTAATTTTTTCTACAACTGTAAAATATTATATGCAATATATATATATATATGTACACAACAGTTATGATGTATTTATTAATTATGAAATTTGCTTATATATATAATTTATAATGATTGCTTTTTATTATTACAAACTAAAGTAATAGATTAATTATGGTGAAAAGCACAATTTCATCGGTACAAAGTACAATTTTACCGATAAAAATTCATCGATGAAATGCATTTTTTATAGTGTACTCCTTCAATGGTTGAAGTGTGAAAATTTGTAGGGTTAAGAAATGTGGGGAGGCTATGAGATCCAAAAATTTCAACCTAGAGTATGACTTTCATACGAATGATCTAGTTGATAAAGAGCCCACCATTAAGAAGATTGATGTGTCAAAGTTGGATAACTTAGATATAAAGAAGATCGAGGAGAAGCTAAAGGCAATAGCTAAAGTAATATCAATAGGAAATGGATTAAATCCCAAAGACATGGAACTTGACTCCCATATTTAAGATGCTTGACATGACCAAGTTTGATGGGACTAGTAACCTTAAGGCCTATCTTAAGTAATATGCTATTTTAATAAAAGGGGACCAATCTCTCTATGAATCAGAAGGTTGAATACTTCAGCTTAACTTTTACCAGCCAGGATGTTGATTGATATCATAGACTGAAAAGGAAGATTTAAGAAGATTAGGGTAGGCTTACCGAAGAATTTTTTAAGCAACATGGTTGCAGTACTACCATAGAGGTCACCTTGAAAGATCTTAAGCTATTAAAGTAAAAGTAGACTAAGACCTTTCTTGAATACCTAAAAAGATGGATGAGCCAAATTATAAAGATGAGGAAAAAGCTTGATACTACAAATCAGATCCATATGTAGATTCAAAATGCCAATCCTTATCTGAAAGATGGTTTAGAGGTAAAATTTATCGAAGATTAGGAATCTTCGAAGGATATTGTTATTGACTTAGAGGAAGAGAATCTTGCGGCAAAAAAGAACAATAATAGTAGCAATAATAGGATTTTTCATTCTAGCTCCAAATTAAACAATAATAAAGGTGGAAAGACTATTGAAATCTCTACCATCACTAGGCATTACTTTAAGTTAGGAAAGTCTTTGATTTAGTTCTTGAGAAGGTTTTAAAAAAAGTGTAAGCTCCTGCCATTATAGTAAGACATGCTAGGAACTAGCATTTGACTAATCATAGATCTGACTGGTATTGTAAGCACTACTAATAAATTAGCCATGAGATAGACTATTGCCAAACATTTAGGGACATCATCCAACATACTAGGTATTGGACAAACATCTCTATTTAGGATCTTTTGATGAAGTTTGCAACTCATAGATAGAAAGTGGTAGAAAATCCCTCTATGACACTATAGTTGTAACACCCTTACCCTGTACTTAGCTATAACACTGTGATTAATATTAATCAAGCATGCTTATCAACATTTCATCTGATAATCCACTAAACAGATATCCAAAAGTTAACTATTAGAAGCTTCACTTACAGGTGCAACTTACTAACATCAAATATTACATATACAAAGCATCTGTAGTAAATACAAAATTTCCAACATATTTAGAGTTTCCACAACTACAAATCATAAGGACAAAAAGAAGACTCTAATATCAATCTTCTAAGACTTGTGTTGGCCAACCTGCTGCAGAAAACAGACCTGGAAGAAAGTCCTGTTCTCCCAACCTACACGGATAAACAAAAATTCGTGCTAAGCTATAAAGCTTAGTGGGGAATACTATAAATGATAACGACTACTCACAGTGGTTGTCAACAAGCATACATTATAAACTATAAAGTATAACTTATACTCAACAATTAACCATATAAGCATAATTGTCCTTTAATCTTGCGATTCATTCATTGATTATTTTACCACTGTTTATACTTAGTCATTCCTTCCACTTTTTCATATAAGATAGGAATATAAGCATATACATATTCACATATGAGCTATGATCAACATTCACATATAAGCTATGATCAACATTCACATATAAATATTCGCAAGTAAAACAAGGCATTAGTACTATGAAAGTTCATCATTTATCAATCAAGAAATATATTCGAATTACTTATTGTACCAATGCATACATAGAATTTCTAGCTTGCTTTTATATCCAATACCATTTTCATGTGAACTTTATCTCTTGTAAATCTGTAAATGCTTTATGTGTATGCACAAGACAATATACATCATTTCTTAATCAAGAGCAAGAATGAGTAAATATAGGGAAAACATATAACTCAACTATATTAATTTGAAAAGCAATCACCAACATGAATACCCATTCATAAACTCTTATATTCATTTGCTTTAGAGAACATACTATCTCTAATATAGTTCATAATTATATATTAGTGATGCACTAGTTCATTTATATAACTCTGTACGTACTGTTTCTGTATGCGATAATCATGCATAAGTGTATATTGTAACATCTTTTAATACCATAATTTCCATTTGTGCTGTAAAGGAATTTCACATATAAATTAGATTCTGAAATCAATTTATGAATTGTTATGCTTTATAAAGCTTTAAATTAACATCAACTATTCTTAACTTTGGTATAAGGCCTGCACTATTCTAAAGAGGTGGATAACGGGTTGAACGATGGTACCCGAAGGTACGAGTTTGTTTAGTCACCCAAACGGGGTGAACTGCAACCCAAACGGGGTTGATCGATGGTACCCGAAGGCACAAGTTATTTATTCACCCAAACGGGGTGAACTGCAACCCAAACGGGGTTGATCGATGGTACCCGAAGGCACAAGTTATTTATTCACCCAAACGGGGTGAACTGCAACCCAAACGGGGTTGATCGATGGTACCCGAAGGCACAAGTTATTTAGTCATCCAAACGGGGTGAACTGCAACCCAAACGGGGTTGATCGATGGTACCCGAAGGTACAGGTTTGTTTTTGCAGCTGCAAGGTACCCTTATAGGCATGCCTATCTATCCACTTCCTAGACTCAACGCAGGCAATAAAATCTATTTACTTTATCTTTCATTTATTCATTCATATTCTTATATGCACATGTATACTCTTGTATAACTATGAACAATGTACTCATACTCATGTTCATGTATAACTTTCTGTAAACCGGTGAACATTTCACTGTTGGGTAATACTATTCTGTTCTTGTAATCATATTCACTTATGTGGCTAGTTCGTATGTCAAGATTATACTTATATAATGCCATTTGTACCCATACATGATCATGTAAAATATATATATATACATCTTTTTTAGTACATATACATATATGCACTAATCATAAACAATTATACACTTTTCTCATATAATAATCACATGACAAGATACTCCTTCTGTGATGCATACACTTGTATACATAGTCTTGTATGACATTACCATTATATACTTTAATAAAATTTCTATAATGGTGTCTATAGCACTGTAGATCTGTATTTTAGCCTGCTATCATGTGACCACACATATGCTTAATCATATCATTTCAATTAAGTAAAGACGTATTCATACGTTTCACTTTACTCATTTTCTTTGAATCATTACTCCCAAACTTCTTTCAACAGTCAAACCCAATCATGTAAGATCATATTATATTTATAGACATATGTTTATATGTTCACATAATCCACAAATCACATTAAGCATCTCATATGTTCACAGTCATGCTAAAACATTTTCTATCTCATAGTACAAATTCATGCTCATACACTCATGTACATAATCATGGATGTACGTACCTGTGGGTACACTCGCATATAGTAGACTTACTCATGTGAGCATATTTACCAAATATATATATATATATGTATATATATATCTTTATCATTATTAAAATCATGTGCTATACAAAATGTCAACATGCTTCCATATGGGCATATACACATGCCAAGGTCATACTATTGCAGTCCTTATTTCATAGCATATATACATGTCAAAATGTGCACTTTCATGTCATAAGGTTACATGTGTATAATATATATATCAATTTGGCATGTGACAATCATGTACAAAACTATTTACATGTATAAGTTAGATATTTCATCATTAGTCTTTATTGATATACACAATTGAATGCGTATGTATTCATATAAATCCTTCATTGATAGCCATATTACGTGCTTTATCCAATTAACTTTACTGTCACATATACCCATATCTCTCTCAATTTATTTAAAGAAATCATATTATCAAGTATAGCAACAATTGACACATAATAGTAACTTCTGTTTTTATGAGCAGTTTAGGAAACTAGTCCGAATTCAACCCTAGATTCCGCATACTTAGGGACAGATTTAAGTTCAGGTTTCTTCATATAAAATATAGGTATGGAAGTCTATTTTTCAATGCAAAAAGAATCACTCAATTTGCTGTTCTATAGCTCAACTTATGAGCAAAACATTCCAGACAGGTCATTCAGTCGTGAAGGGAGTTCGACTCGTGAAGAGGTTCACGAGTGAAGCAAACCAAGCAAAACTCACGACTCGTGAAGAAGCTCACGAGTGGAGAAGAAAACTGTACTTCACGACTCGTGAAAAGGTTCACGAGTGAAGCAAACAGGGCAAAGCTCACGACTCGTGAAGGAGTTCACGAGTGGAGAAGAAAAGCAAAAATCACGACTCAGACAAAGATTCACTAGTGACCCAGGAAGGCAAGGGCACGACTCGTGAAGATCTTCACGAGTCGGACAAAAGTTCATGACTCGGCAACAACTCTAACAGGAAGCAGATTCACGACACGTGAAGAGCTTCATGAGTCGGACAAAAGTTCACGACTCGTGAAGTGCTTCACGACTCGGCACTGACTCTCACAACTGATGAAATCCGTTCTTCCAAAATCAACCCGAAAACCCAGCAAAAACCAGAAAAAAATGTAACTTCAATTTCTGTAAATTACATCCAAATTCAGCAACCAATTCCACATGCAATATGAACAACCTACATTCCCATACCTTAGCTGAAAATTCCTTTGTCTTAAACCCCTTGCAAGCCCTTTTCCTTGCTTCTTCCACCTTCTCTCTCTCCTTTACATCATTTCATACATACAACAACAATCATCCATCATCAATCAAATTAAGAAAGAGATGAAGATGAAGAGATGAACTAACAAGTTAGGATATTACCTTATAGTTATACTAATGATCTAGATTGAACAACATGCAACAATTCCTCTTCAACAAGACCTTGAGAATTCATCTATGGCTTTAAGAAATAAGAAGAAGAAAATGAAGTTGTTGTAACTCTCTCTAAGATTTCGTTCACCACCATTTCAAAGAGTTTTTCTTTCATTCCACTAGCAAAAGACTTTATATAATAGCTAGGAAAATTCCCTCTTTGATCCTTTAACAAAATGCATGTCCTTTAATCAACCCACATCTTTTTGCATGTTATAAATCAACCTAATCACTTATTCTTTCTCTTAAATTAACCTCTCAAATATTCATTTATTCACCTTTGACCTTTAAGATGCTGAATTTACAAATTAACCCTTAAACTAATACTTTGAACTTCAATTACACCCTTGAATGTTATTAAACCAACAATAATAATTTAATTATGACCTTATAAAATTCATACCATATATCTTACACATTTATCACAATTATCGAACTTAATAACACTTATATCCCAATTGATCCTTGAAATAAAATATTATTTCAATTACACACATAAATAAACAACTAGTTTATCCTTCAATATATAAGCTTATAATAATTCATCTAATTAAGCTTGATTAAACATTAATAATTGGGATTATGTCCTTGAATTCTACTAAGGCCTAATTTGAGTCCTTACAATAGTTTTAACCATTAATACCCCTTCTGAGCCAATGGAGATCATTCATAGGGAGGATAAAGAAGTTGTTAATTTTTCTAAAGGTGACTTGCCATTTGAAAGGCACTAACATAATCATCTTTTATTTATCAAGGTTGAGATAAATAACAAGCACACTATCAGGACCTAACATAGGGCCTAGGAGAATTCATGGGTATTATTATGGTAATAAGGTCTAATTAAGCATAATTAGATGATGTATTACAAGTTAAGGCTTGGAGATTAATTGTTTCAAGTGAAAAGGATAAAATAGTTATTTTACCTTATTTATAGCTAGAATAAAAGTGTAATTAATAGGTCAATTATTAAGAAGGAAAGATAGTTAGGGTGAATTGGCAAAATAAGAAAAAAGGGATTTTAAGGTGAAATTGTTGGTGGGTCATACATGATGTCATTTTTCACTTAGCCTCATAAAAATCTGGTATAAAAGGGAGATTAGGACTTAGAACTGAGCAGTCAAAAAGGGAAAAAAAGAAACACTTCACTTTCTTCTCTCTTTAATAAAATCTATAATTCCCTACTTATTATTCTCTCTTTAAAAATTTGTAAACCTCTCGCTCTTCTTTCTTTTAAATTTGGCTTCTTCATCCCAATGAACACTTTTAGATTTCCATCATTATGCATGTGAAGAGATCTTGAAGGAGGATGTCTTCAAGGATACAAATAAGCAAGGAAAAGTAAGATGAAAAAAGAGAGAGATTAGGGTTTTTGAAATAGGTTTTAGAGTTACATGTCAGGTATGGAACTTTAAGTGTTTTGCATGTGATTAATTTGTGTTAGAATGTAGAAATAATGTATAATGGATGTGATGATAGGAAGAGAAAATGGGTTATAGATGTGCTATGAAATAGAACATGGATTTTGATTGTGGAATTATGAATCCAATTTTGTATGTGTGAATGTTTGAATGAGTATGATAACATGTTAATGATGATAGCACTAGTAAAATATTGGACTTTACATGTGACCTTTATAAGGTGCTTCTAAGTATTGTGGAGTAGATTCCCAAATATTAGAGTTTCGAAATTCTAGGTAGGACATGTATCGTTGTGAGATAACAAAAAGATGAATTTTTTTAGAATGTTTAATCTTGATTTTAATCTTAATGAAATAGATGTTAGCTTGGGAAAAAATAGATAATAGAAATCTTTTTACTTTAAAAGCTTGTTATTCTGTAGTATCGAAAAGCTTGTATTTAATCTCCTTAATAATTTGAATTGGGATTTAAATGTGTTTTTAAGTAAGGAAATTAATTAATTCATGAGCGTACATTGCTGTAAATTAAATGTAATAGAGTAGAAATGGCATGCAAGATAAATTCTGGAAATTTTGCATTTGTGTATTGGTTTTTGAGCTGCTGGAAATTGTATTTGGGATTGAGCACTCCCTATCGCACTCTATTAGAGAGTATGCCCTAGAGTCCATGTAATAGGGATGTTTTTCATATGTATAAAATTTATATTCTTAATAAAAGGCATCATTCATTTATTAATGCTATGTTTAAATACATGAGTTTGTAAATCTTAAATTAATAAATGAAGTCCTAGATATTATAAACACAGTGCAAAGGAAATCATGAAGGTGTTCATGATGTGAGATTTCTATTGCATGCAAATGTGTTAATATCTAAATATCCCTAGTCATAGAATTAACAAGATAGGACATTGTTAATTCGGACAGACTAGCACATGTTAAGCTTCTTGAATGGTCCAAGCAGTGGTTCTCATAACTGTGATTATGGAAGATAATCAAAGCTAACATGTGGATGCTTGGTAGAAGAACAAGTTTATTGGAGACCTACAAAGAGAATCCTCACATGGATATTAAATCTATGTCAGTAAGGAATCTCTTCATAGCAGTTGTGCAAGTATCCTTAGACTTGAGATCACCAAAGTTATCTTAAGTAGCAAGTGGTATACTTTGACTCCATAACTGATTACTTCTAACTAGGAGTGAATATAGTTAGGAGATTGGGTATATCATGACCTACTTGAAGATAGTTGAGTGATTGACAAACGATTCACCATCCCAGATTTAATAAGGGAAGTTATCTCGCATGATTCTATAATTGCCTTGTTCAGAGAATCTCTGGCCAGAGTAATATGCCAAGATGGATAGAGATCCATGGAGGGAATTTTGGAAACAATGGTTAAATTAATAGAACATACATAATTAGATTTATATGAGTTGATAGAAATCCATACTCAGAATCTAATTGAGATAAGAGTGGTGAAAGGATTAATTGCACGGTAACTGTTTCTATGGAAGGGTATAGTCAAACAACTTGACTTTCCTAACATTTGGATAGTCATGATGCCTAGCTAGAGGCCAATCATGACTTGAATAATGATGTATCAAGAATATCAATAAGGATTGATAAAATGATTTAAAAGAGTTTAAATCATATGTGTTTTGAATAGAACTCACAATTACACATTATACTGTTAAAATGGACAGGAACCCAATAGGTCACACACATATAGAGAAAAGGATAAAATGGTAAAATGACAAGGATAATAATATTTGATATTATTATGAGGGTAGAGAAGTGAATAAGATAATAATTAATTAATTGAATAGTTTAATTAATTATGATCAAGTAAAATTGTCCGATGAACTTTTGACAAATGTTTTGTAAATTGGACCTAATTGAAATAATGTATTTCATGATTAATTATTATTGTATTATAAGTATTATAGGACTTATATAATAATTAATAAGTCCATTGGAGAAGTTATAAAGGGGCCAGAGGAATGAAACTGGTGTGAAAGCCCTTCTGCAGAGGGCGACACGCCAACTCCATACAGAAGGCTTTAATGGCCTATTTCTTGGATCAAATTAATTTATATACGTTACATAAGTGTTATGGAACCTACATATTTAATTTGGTTGGATGTGGAATCCATTTGGGTATTTAAATCCAATTAGTTGCACAAAGGGCCTAGTTTTTGGGTTTTGTGCATAGTCTTTTATGAAAAGGTTTAATTTGGATTTAATTAAGCCCAAATGATTATAATTAATTCCAGAGGCCCAATTAATAATTCTCAGGCAATTTTAAAGAGAACAATCTCATTAAGGAGTTGGAATTTTAACCTAACTATAAAAGTCCAACTAATGAGGAATTAGGGTTAAGTGATTAAACACACAAGAAAGTCTCTTATTCTAACTCTCTCTCCCTTTTACGCCAACTCCTAAACTAGCTCCTGGGAATTTCGGCCAGCCCTAGTTACACACCAATTAGTTGGCTCAATTTATCCTTCTCTAGTGTGGATTACTCATTGGAGGTGTTCGATTTTGGACACTGTGGTTTGTGACAACTTGGTGCAAAGTAAAATCAACTGTTCAACAAAAATCAAAGGTGATTTTTCTTATTCTCATATAGTTATATTGTATATTCATGGCAAGATTAGTAATATTGGTCAAAAATTTTAAATTTCACTTATTTATGAGATGCATGTAACAGATAAATTCCAACATGGTATCAGAGCCTCGGTTTTGCCATGGATATACAATTCTATATTTTTCTACGGAATAAATTTTGTTTTATTTTGAGTTATTTACTTCATGAACTTTAAAATATCAGATTTAATTGTTCATGAATGAGAAATATTGATTTCTGGTTGTATGTGTGATCAAATAAATTTTACGGAAACAAAAACGAAACTTTTGAAGAAAAGTAACAAAGGTTTTGCGTGAAACCCATTAGGGTTTTGCGTGAAACCCATGAAATTTTAATGGACTGTTCTAATTTAATTTCTTATGGATCCATTAAAACTTCATTTAGATGATAATATATGTGTTTAATATGTGATATTAAGCCGTAGGATTGAACGAAATTAAAATCGAACAAGTTTTGCATGAATACTAGTTTAGTCGAAAAGTTCGATAAATTGGTGTTCTTCGTGTGTTCTTGATGTGTTATTGTTTAGAACGATTTTTAATCTTCTAAATCTGATATATATGATATATTAAAGTGTTTTTAATTAATTGGATTAATTAAAATGGGCCTTAAATTAATTTGATTAATTTTAATTCATTAAAACCACTTAATGGGCTTAATTATGTTTACGAACTTAGTTTAAATTAGTGAATGACTTGGTGGGCCCAAGGAGCTAATTTAAATTAAATATTATAAACATTAATTAAGTTTATTAATTGTTTTTAAGGGCTGAAGTGGGCTTGACTCATTTCAAAAGGCCCAAATGGTCCAAAAGACATAAAACTAGTTTGTGTGTGAACACATTTAGGGTTTTCTTTTGTGGGTTTCAGCCTACACTTGATTATAAGTCCAAAATTGATTCTTTCAATTATTTAATATGATTAATTAATTAAATAATCAATTTATAATTAATTAATAATCAATTGGATTGATTATTAAAGCAAGAACACATGCATGCAAAAAGGTTTCCTAAAATGAAAGTTTCCAAAATGGAAAAATTTCCTAATTTGATCACATCATTAAAATAACTCAAAATATTATTTCAAAGGTTGAAACAAAGTTAGTAATCCATTTCTTTATGCATTATAAAAGAATATAAGGGTGTATGATTGGCATGATTGATAGTTATGGACAAAGCCCAATGTGATTGAGCATTATGCATGTTTTGGCCCAATGAGGACTTTCATGTCCTGGCCACTTATTTTTTGTTTGTATTTCATTTCAAATTGTAATATGTAATTAGATTACTTATATTAGAATTAGAAATAGAGATGGAGACCATTTTCAAGGAGCAAGATGGGCCGGATGGAGATCCAACAAGCTTGAAGATAATTTAATTATTTTTATTGTTTGAATCATGCATACTACCTAGGTGTGACCTTTTGATTTCCCTCTTGGCTCGGGAAAATCAATGTAGTAAAGTCCATAACTATACCATATTTGTATTCTTATATTTATGTGATAGATATAGGATGCATACCAATGTATGCCAACCATGTATGATGAGACTTAATTAACTAAAAGCCTCGAAACAAATACTAAGGTATATAAGCCTTCCATTAATTTGAGGAGAACTAGAGTTCTTTATAGTGTGGGTTGTTGACCACAATCAAGCTCACATTATATCGAATATGTTCAAATCTAATTAAATGGATTATCTTAGCTAGCCCATTAGCTTGTTGACCATAGTCAAGGGTAATGGATCTAGAGGCAAGATTAGAGAATGCATATATGATATGCATGCATCAAGAGTTGATAACCTAATGATCCAATAGTTGTGTAGAGACACAATTAGTATAGAGATACCTACCTTTCACGGGTATGTAGTTTGGCTTGTTGACCACAGTTAAGGTCAAATTACATATCAAGGATTGGATATTGGGCCGCTAAGAAAACCATCGGGTTTTCTCGGATAATATAGTGAGGGCTATTAATTCGCAATAAAATAGTGGGAGTAAATGGATTAATTAAAGACCTTATTAATGCATACATATATATGAACATACTCTCATATCTTTTCTTTTTCACATCTAGGTCATCATCATGAGCACATCAAACATTAATATACGATCAATCTTGGATAACAAGCTGGTTGGCAGCAACTATTATGACTGGATCAGGCAAGTGAGAATTATTCTCAGAGCTGAAAAGATCCACTATGTCTTGGATAAAGATCCACCACCACTTCCATCAGATGATGCCGTTGATGAGATCAAAGGAAATTATCAAAAATACATGGAGGATAGTGAAGCAGCAGCATGTCTGATGCTGGGTGCTATGTCCTCAAAGCTTCAGAAGCAACATGAGATGATGGATGCTAGAACCATCGATTTACATCTAGAGGAGTTATATTCTTCTCAGGCTAGAACTGAGCAATATGAGATTGCTCGAGCTCTATTTAGCTGTAAAATGGTGGAAGGCACTTCAGCTGCTACTCATGCATTGAAGATGTATGGGTATATTGAGCATTTGAGTAGACTTGGCTATGTTATGGATAATGATCTATACATAGATTTAATCTTGTACTCATTGGCTCTAAGTTATTCACCTTTCGTGCTTAACTTCAACATGAACAAGATCCAAGTATCCATTCCTGAGTTAAACAATATGCTCAAGACAGCTGATGGATCATTTAAGAAGGATCCAAAAATTGTCATGGTTGTCACTTCTGCTAAAGGCAAGAAGTAGAATAAGAAGAAGATAACCAAGGCACAACCAAAGAATGGTGGGATATCCAAGAAGAAGGTTGCAAAGAAATAGAATCCCAAAGGAACTTGCTTCCATTGTGGAAAGGATGGTCATTGAAAGCGTAACTGCAAGGCCTATCTAGATTCTCTCAAGGAGAAGAAGCAAGCTGATGCTTCTACTTCAGGTATTCACATGATTGAAATTAATACTTATTCTATTGCTTCAAAACAATCTTGGGTATTAGATACCAGATGTGGATCTCACTTATGTAATGATCTATAGGGGCTTAGAAGCTTTAGAAGAGTTGGAAAGGCAGAGATATGTTTACAGTCAGCTACCGGATAGAACATCTCTACAACAGTTATGGGGACTTACTATTTGCCTCTTCCTAGTGGATTAGTACTGGAACTAAATAATTGCTATTATGTCCCAGTTTTATCCAAAAGTATTATTTCTTTCAGTCGTTTGATGAATGATTATGATATTTCTTTAAAGGACAAGTGTAAGGCCCCTAACATGACCCTAATTTAATTTGCATATTATTGTAATTAAGTAAGGGGGTAAATTAACATGTTATTATGTTAATTACATGAAAATATAATAAAAGAGTATGGTTTAATGTTAATTAAGGATGCAATTGAGGATAAAGGTATTAATTTGGGGTTAATTGGTATTTTTGGCATTTTGGTGGCCAATTGTGTAGAGAAGCATTTAACTCAAGGTTAAATTGAAAGAATGCTTAAATGGATAGGTTAATGTTTGAAAAAGAATTAGTGGAGGGGTTAAAGTCTAACATGCATAAAGGCTTGTGGCATTTGTGTGACATGCAAAATGATGAAGGACTAAAGAGGAGATTGTCTTGTGGGTATAAAAGGCTTGGGTTAGAGAATTTGATGGTGAGAATCGGCATTTGTTGAGAGCAAAACTAGAAATTCATCTTCTTCTTCCTCTTTGATTTCCATAGATTTATCTCAAGCATTTAGATGTTAATGGTGCATGTTGGTTAATCAAGAGTTTAAGGCTCTAAGCTAAGGTAATTAAAATCTCATTTTAACACTGCATCATCACCATCTTCTTCTTCATTTTCTGTTGACTGAGAATATGTCATTTGCTGGAAATGTATGTTCATGGCGATGGTATTTATGAAGGAGAAGAGGAAGGAAGAAGGATCAAAGGAAAGGGACTTGATAGAGGTTGAAGACATTGGGTTTATCAGCCAGGGTATGGGAATTTAGGCCATTCATATTGCATGTAAAATGGATTACTATAAGTGAATAGGATTTACAGAATCAAATTTATGTTTTTCTGGAAGTTTATCGTTGAAAGGTTGAAGAAGACAGACTTGCCGAGTCGTGAATGACTTCACGAGTCGTGAACATCAGTCCGACTCGTGAAGCTCTTCACGAGTCGTGAAGTCGAGTTTTTCTTCCTCACTCGTGAGCCACTTCACGAGTCGTGAAGTATAGTTCCTTCTCCACTCGTGAACCCCTTCACGAGTCGTGAGAATCACCTTATTTGCTTCACTCGTGAATCCCTTCACGAGTCGAACTCCTCTTCACGACTGAATGACCCGTCTTGAATGTTTTGCTCATAAGTTGAGCTATAGAACAGCAAATTGAGTGATTCTTTTTGCATTGAAAAATAGACTTCCATACCTATATTTCACATGAAGAAACCTAAGCTTGAATCTATATCTATGTACATGTAATCTATAGTTGAATCAGGACTAGTTTTCTAGACTACTCTATGTAACAGAAATTGCTAGTATGAACAGATTGTTGCTACACTTGATAATATGATTCTTAAATTGATTGAGACAACTAATTGCTTATGTGATAGAAAGTTAAATGAATAAGGCATGTAATATGACTATCAATGAAGGAATTGTATGCATACACATGCGTTCATTTGTGAATATGAATAAAGACTAGAAAGGAATTATCGAACCCATACATGTAATTAATCTTGTGCATGATGGTCATATGCCAAATTGAGATAAACCTACACATGTAAATCTTATGACATGAAAGTGCACCTTTTGATATGCACTTGTGATATGAAAAAGAGAATAATAGCATGACCTTGGCATGTGTATATGCCATATGAAAACATGTTGATATTTTGTATAGCACATGACTTGAATGATGATAAAGGTATATATATAAGTGTTGGAAACATGCGCATAAGAATAAATCGACTATATGCGAATGTACCCACAGGTATGTACATTTATGATTATGTATATGAGTATATGAGCATGTAATTGCCCTATGAGATAGAAGATGAATTAGCATGACTATGAACATGTGAAATGCTTAATGAGGGCATGATCAAGTCTATGATATGATGATTATATGCCATGCTTATATGATATGATGCAAATGATATAGTCATACAGATATAGATGAGCCAGATATATATCTTGGCATATGAAATGTGCATGTATCTGATTATGCACCAGAGAATTCACAGGTTGATAAGACTATGCATATGTGCAAACAGTATACTATGAATACAGTATTAAAATGTGAATTGAATACGAATATAGTCCCGCCTGCGATAGAATTTTAGATGTGGATAGATAGGCGCCTATAGGGAAATTGCAGCTGCCATAGTTGGCCCATTTGGGTCCATAGTATATGATCCCGTTAGGATCATGATCAGCCCCGTTTGGGTTGATAGGCTACCCCGTTTGGGTATGCTTGATCGGTCCATAGTACAGTTGGCCCCGTTTGGGTCTATAGATTCGATATCTTCGGATATCCCTCATTTGATACCATTGTGTATCCATAGTTCCCGCATCTACTGATAAAGCTAAGGCAGGCTAAACGTTATTCATAGTAATGATCAAGAGTAAACAGTTAAAGTTATTTGACTAAAGGTTGATATGTAGCTTATATTGTTGGTTTACCACAGGAATTATGCTTCAATTGAATATGTTCACATGGAATATTGCCATCTATATGAATTATGAAAAAGAAATATGTGTTTCTCTCTCTCGGGTACAATGCTTATGTACATGAGAATATGCTTATGCTTTAAAGTATATGTTATTGTTGCCATGTTATGTTGGACATGTTGATTATAGTATATGAACATATTGTATATGTATGTTTTGATGGCCTTGTGTATGGCCATCCATTTGTAGATATTCCCCACTAAGCTTTATAGCTTAGCACGGGTTATTTATCCGTGTAGGTACCTTCTAGAAAGACTTTTGCTCAGGGACATTCTCTACATCAGGAAGGGCCAGCCATCGACTTATAACCTTGATGTAGGATATTTTGTAATACAGCTATCATATGTTTTGTATAATGGCCAGTCATATTTTTGATATGTATATAACCTATGTGGGATAATGTAACTCACTAGTAGTAAAGCTACGAAAGAACATGTGTGCATGTGATATGCATGAAGTAATATCCATATAGTTAGTATGCATGATACTAAGCATGAAATGAAAAACAGAAACAGACAGGTGGCACAAATAATAGTATATGAAATCGTATGGCATGATTAATGGCTAAGTGATGGTTAATTGAACATGTAGTATGAGCATGATTAATAGTATTCATGATACATGTGAAAATAGGGTATTTGCATGAGGGGTGCTTCAATTTTGGTATCAGAGCATAGGTTTAGTCTTTTCTGGGTAAAGATGAACCTAGGATTCTATAGTATGATAGTGATTGCTGGCCTGATGCAGAAGTCCCTGTTTTCTTATAGATCAAAGATGGAAAGCTCTAGAGATGCTTTGGAGGAATCGGCTGAAAGTAATAGGCCGATTAGAACTAATCCTTCCAATACTGGACCTTCATTCTCCAATCCAAATGAGGTCCCAGCAGCCATCCCTGCAGAAGCATTGTTAAAGATATCACGGGATATGGCTCAAATTCTTCAAAGAATGACAGCACCTAAAGCTCCAATCTCTGAAATTAGGAAGCATGGTGCTGAAGAGTTTCTAGGCACTAATCTGGAACAGTCTGAGGAAGCTGAATTTTGGCTGGAAAGACTAGAGAGAATTTTTGATGAAATCCGCTGTCCAGTGGGTCATAAGGCATCTTGTGCTGTGTCCCTATTACAAGGAGCAGCTTATGATTGGTGGAAGTTGGTGTTGAGACAACCCCAGCTACCAGATCCCCTTACATGGGAATTCTTCATAGCTGAATTCAAGAAAAAGTATGTTACAGAGGCATATAAGCAAGAGAAGTTAAAGCAGTTTCTCAACTTGAAACAGAGAGCTATGTCTGTGGCTGAATATGAGAAAGAATTCAGTCGCTTGTGCAAATATGTTCCTAATGAGATGTTGATTGATGCTTTTAAATGTAGACAGTTTGAAGATGGGTTGAATGAGCATATCAGAGAAAAGTTGATTGGGTCTACATCTTTGCAAGTGGTTAACTTCACTCAATTGGTTACAGCAGCCTTGCGAGTTGAAAAGAATGAAATGGCAAAGAGAGAAAGAGAACAGAGAAGAAGTGGGTCCAAGGGTGGATCTTTTACAGGAAAGAGAGCTAGAGGAGCACAAGGAAATCAGCCAGCTGAATCTGGCTATAGTTCTGCAAAGAGGGACTGGAGACAAGAGTCTTCTGTAATGTCTAAACAGGGAAAGGGAGCTTCAGGGAATCAGAGTGGGGGGCAACCTCCAGAGTGTTTCCATTGTACTAGGAAACATTGGGGTAGTTGCAGGAAATTTTCTGGAGCATGTTACAAGTGTGGTGGTACTGGTCACTACATGGCAAGCTGTCCTTCGAAAAGGGACCAAGATGTTGAACAACAGGGCAGTAGAGGAACTTTTAATGCACCATCTTCTGCTAGAGGTAGAGGAAGAGGACTTGGGGGATCGAGGCCCCAGGGATCCCAGTCCAGGAACATTTCTGAATCCGTTGACAGGCCCGCAGCTCCAGTTGTTCCTATTCGGGCTTATGCATTGAAAGCTAGAGAGGATCAGAGTGCTCCGGAAGTCATAGCTGGAATTTTCTCTCTCTTTGATTCTGACATGCATGCACTTATTGATCCTGGCTCCACTCATTCTTATGTTTGCACTGGGGATTTGGGTAGAAATGAGTCTACTGTACATGAAATGGAATTTGATATATGTGTAACTAACCCTTTGGGTCACAGTGCTGTTGTTAATAGAGTGCATAAACAGTGTCCTATAGTAATTCAAGGGAAAGAATTCCTTGCTGATCTTATTGAGTTACCATTCCGGGAATTTGATATTATACTTGGTATGGATTGGCTGTCTAGACACCATGCAGTGGTTAATTGTGAAGCTAAAACTGTAACTCTTATTGGTGCTGATGGTAAAGAAACGTTAGTTCAAGGCATCCGATCTAAACCCATAGCTAATGTGATATCAGCTATGCAAGCTAAGCGATTTATGAGAAAAGGGTGTGAAGCTTTCTTAGCACTTGTGCTTGATTCAAGAATAGAGAATGTGAATCTTCAAGAGATTCCAGTGGTGAAAGAGTTTCCTTATGTGTTCCCAGAAGACTTGCCTAGTCTTCCACCTGAAAGGGAAGTTGAATTGTCTATAGACATTCTACCGGGTACAGCTCTTATTTCGAAGGCACCATACAGGATGGCTCCTTTGGAATTGAAGGAACTTAAAGTACAGCTACAGGAGTTGCTTGACAAAGGCTTCATTAGGCCTAGTGTGTCGCCTTGGGGTGCACCGGTTTTGTTTGTGAAGAAAAAAGATGGGTCTATGAGGATGTGCATAGACTACAGACAGTTAAATAGGGTAACAGTGAAAAATAAATACCCTTTACCAAGAATTGAAGATTTATTCGATCAATTGAAGGGTGCTGGAGTGTTTTCCAAGATTGATTTGCGAACGGGTTATTATCAACTCCAGGTTAAGGATGTGGATGTTTCCAAAACGGCTTTTAGAACCCGATATGGGCATTATGAGTTTCTGGTGATGCCATTTGGGTTAACAAATGCACCGGCTGCGTTTATGGACCTTATGAATAGGGTATTTAGACCCTACTTGGATCAATTTGTTGTTGTGTTCATAGATGACATTTTGGTGTATTCGAGAAATGAAGCGGAACATGCTGAGCACTTGAGAATTGTTCTACAGACTCTGAGGGAGAATAAGTTATATGCTAAGATGAGCAAATGTGATTTTTGGCTTAAGAAAATTTCTTTCCTTGGTCATGTTGTGTCTTTTGAAGGCATTAGAGTGGATCCAGCAAAAATTGAGGCTATAGTGAATTGGAAGCCGCCTCAAAATGTGACGGAAGTGAGAAGTTTTCTGGGTTTAGCAGGTTATTACCGTCGTTTTGTGAAAGGCTTTTCAGTTATAGCCGCACCACTCACTAAACTGTTGAGAAAGGGTATAAAGTTTGAGTGGACTGATCAGTGTCAAGCAAGTTTTGATCAATTGAAGAAATTTCTGACTGAGGCTCCAGTTTTGGCACAGCCAGTTACAGGAAAGGAGTATGCTATGTATAGTGATGCTTCTAGAGTTGGCTTGGGTTGTGTGCTAATGCAAGATGGCAAAGTAATTGCCTATGCATCTAGACAGTTGAAGCCACATGAACAAAACTATCCAACCCATGACCTAGAGTTAGCAGCAGTAGTGTTTGCTTTGAAAATTTGGCGACATTATTTGTATGGAGAAAAGTGCAAAATCTACACAGATCACAAGAGTCTCAAGTATTTGCTCACTCAAAAGGAACTTAACTTGAGACAACGAAGATGGTTAGAACTGTTTAAAGATTATAATTGTATAGTGGATTACCATCCAGGCAAAGCTAATGTTGTAGCTGATGCCTTGAGCCGTAAGATGATGGCTGCTATGATTGCACATCGCGGTAGATGGAGACTTGCTTATAATGGTGCTTTAATAGCACAGTTGAAGGCTAGCCCTTGTTTGAGGCAAACAGTGATTGATGCACAGAAACATGATGAAAAGTTGCAACAGATTTTAAAGTCTTCACATGAAGGGACCCAGTCTGAGTACTCAGTGAAAGAAGATGGGGGTGTGTATTATCAGAATAGATTATATGTTCCTGATGACAAAGAGTTAAAGAGAACAGTATTGAATGAGGCTCACAATACAGTGTTTACTATGCACCCTGGTGGGAATAAGATGTACCAGGATTTGAAACAAAGTTATTGGTGGCCTGGCATGAAGAGAGATATGGTAGCCTATGTCTCCATATGTTTGACTTGTCAACAGGTAAAAGCAGAGCACCAGTTACGCTCTGGTTTGTTGAACCCCATTCCAATTCCATAATGGAAATGGGAGGATATTACCATGGATTTTGTAACAGGATTACCCCTTACACAGAAAAAGCATGATGCAGTTTGGGTTATAGTTGACAAGCTGACTAAATCAGCTCATTTCATACCAGTTCGGAGGGATTACTCCCTGGATAAGTTAGCAGAACTTTATGTAAATGAGATCATCAGATTGCATGGCATTCCGGTGTCAATAATCTCCGATCGAGATCCGAGATTCACATCGAGATTTTGGCAAAGTTTACAACAAGCTTTGGGAACTCAGCTTCGTTACAGTACAGCATTCCACCCTCAGACTGATGGGCAATCTGAGCGGGTTATTCAAATTCTAGAGGATATGATGAGAGGATGTGTTTTGAATTTTACAGGAAGTTGGGAAAGATATCTACCCTTAATGGAGTTCGCCTACAATAATAGTTATCAAAGGAGCATCGAGATGGCACCTTATGAGGCCTTGTATGGTCGAAAATGTAGAACTCCTGTTTACTGGACTGAATTGTCTGAGCGCAAAGTTATTGGTCCTGATATTGTCAAAGATACAGAGGAAAAGGTACAAGTTATCAAGCAGAGATTGAGGGAAGCTAGTGATAGACAGAAGTCTTATGCTGATTTGAAAAGAAATGATATTGAATATCATGTGGGTGACAAAGTGTTTCTGAAAGTGTCCCCTTGGAGAAAAGTATTAAGATTTGGGAAAAAGGGTAAACTGAGCCCGAGGTTTATAGGCCCATATGAGATTCTTCAAAGAGTTGGGCCAGTGGCATATAGGTTGGCTCTCCCTATGGAACTAGCCAAACTTCATGATGTGTTTCATGTTTCTATGTTACGGAAGTATCGTTCAGATGAATCTCATGTGATATCAGTTCAAGATGTGCAAGTACAGTCAGATTTCACTTATGATGAAGAGCCTATAGCAATTCTGGCTAGAGAAGTTAGACAGCTTAGAAATAAGCAAATTCCACTTGTTAAAGTGCTCTGGCAACATCACGATATACAAGAAGTTACTTGGGAGCCAGAGACAGCTATGAAAGAACAGCATCCTCACTTATTCAACACAGGTATGAATTTCGGGGACGAAATTCTTAAGGGGGAGAGAATTGTAGGCCCCTAACATGGCCCTAATTTAATTTGCATATTATTGTAATTAAGTAAGGGGGTAAATTAACATGTTATTATGTTAATTGCATGAAAATATAATAAAAGAGTATGGTTTAATGTTAATTAAGGATGCAATTGAGGATAAAGGTTTTAATTTGGGGTTAATTGGTATTTTTGGCATTTTGGTGGCCAATTGTGTAGAGAAGCATTTAACTCAAGGTTAAATTGAAAGAATGCTTAAATGGATAGGTTAATATTTGAAAAAGAATTAGTGGAGGGGTTAAAGTCTAACATGCATAAAGGCTTGTGGCATTTGTGTGACATGCAAAATGATGAAGGACTAAAGAGGAGATTGTCTTGTGGGTATAAAAGGCTTGGGTTAGAGAATTTGATGGTGAGAATCGGCATTTGTTGAGAGCAAAACCAGAAATTCATCTTCTTCTTCCTCTTTGATTTCCATAGATTTATCTCAAGCATTTAGATGTTAATGGTGCATGTTGGTTAATCAAGAGTTTAAGGCTCTAAGCTAAGGTAATTAAAATCTCATTTTAACACTGCATCATCACCATCTTCTTCTTCATTTTCTGTTGACTGAGAATATGTCATTTGCTGGAAATGTATGTTCATGGCGATGGTATTTATGAAGGAGAAGAGGAAGGAAGAAGGATCAAAGGAAAGGGACTTGATAGAGGTTGAAGACATTGGGTTTATCAGCCAAGGTATGGGAATTTAGGCCATTCATATTGCATGTAAAATGGATTACTGGAAGTGAATAGGATTTACAGAATCGAATTTACGTTTTTCTGGAAGTTTATCGTTGAAAGGTTGAAGAAGACAGACTTGCCGAGTCATGAATGACTTCACGAGTCGTGAACATCAGTCCGACTCGTGAAGCTCTTCACGAGTCGTGAAGTCGAGTTTTTCTTCCTCACTCGTGAGCCACTTCACGAGTCGTGAAGTATAGTTCCTTCTCCACTCGTGAACCCCTTCACAAGTCATGAGAATCACCTTATTTGCTTCACTCGTGAATCCCTTCACGAGTCGAACTCCTCTTCACGACTGAATGACCCGTCTTGAATGTTTTGCTCATAAGTTGAGCTATAGAACAACAAATTGAGTGATTCTTTTTGCATTGAAAAATAGACTTCCATACCTATATTTCACATGAAGAAACCTAAGCTTGAATCTATCTCTATGTACATGTAATCTATAGTTGAATCCGGACTAGTTTTCTAGACTACTCTATGTAACAGAAATTGCTAGTATGAACAGATTGTTGCTACACTTGATAATATGATTCTTAAATTGATTGAGACAACTAATTGCTTATGTGATAGAAAGTTAAATGAATAAGGCATGTAATATGACTATCAATGAAGGAATTGTATGCATACACATGCGTTCATTTGTGAATATGAATAAAGACTAGAAAGGAATTATCGAACCCATACATGTAATTAATCTTGTGCATGATGGTCATATGCCAAATTGAGATAAACCTACACATGTAAATCTTATGACATGAAAGTGCACCTTTTAATATGCACTTGTGATATGAAAAAGAGAATAATAGCATGACCTTGGCATGTGTATATGCCATATGAAAACATGTTGATATTTTGTATAGCACATGACTTGAATGATGATAAAGGTATATATATAAGTGTTGGAAACATGCGCATAAGAATAAATCGACTATATGCGAATGTACCCACAGGTATGTACATTTATGATTATGTATATGAGTATATGAGCATGTAATTGCCCTATGAGATAGAAGATGAATTAGCATGACTATGAACATGTGAAATGCTTAATGAGGGCATGATCAAGTCTATGATATGATGATTATATGCCATGCTTATATGATATGATGCAAATGATATAGTCATACAGATATAGATGAGCCAGATGTATATCTTGGCATATGAAATGTGCATGTATCTGATTATGCACCAGAGAATTCACAGGTTGATAAGACTATGCATATGTGCAAACAGTATACTATGAATACAATATTAAAATGTGAATTGAATACGAATATAGTCCCGCCTGTGATAGAATTTTATATGTGGATAGATAGGCGCCTATAGGGAAATTGCAGCTGCCATAGTTGGCCCATTTGGGTCCATAGTATATGATCCCGTTAGGATCATGATCAGCCCCGTTTGGGTTGATAGGCTACCCCGTTTGGGTATGCTTGATCGGTCCATAGTACAGTTGGCCCCATTTGGGTCTATAGATTCGATATCTTCGGATATCCCTCATTTGATACCATTGTGTATCCATAGTTCCCGCATCCACTGATAAAGCTTAGGCAGGCTAAACGTTATTCATAGTAATGATCAAGAGTAAACAGTTAAAGTTATTTGACTAAAGGTTGATATGTGGCTTATATTGTTGGTTTACCACAGGAATTATGCTTCAATTGAATATGTTCACATGGAATATTGCCATCTATATGAATTATGAAAAAGAAATATGTGTTTCTCTCTCTCGGGTACAATGCTTATGTACATGAGAATATGCTTATGCTTTAAAGTATATGTTATTGTTGCCATGTTATGTTGGACATGTTGATTATAGTATATGAACATATTGTATATGTATGTTTTGATGGTCTTGTGTATGGCCATCTATCTGTAGATATTCCCCACTAAGCTTTATAGCTTAGCATGGGTTATTTATCCGTGTAGGTACCTTCTAGAAAGACTTTTGCTCAGGGACGTTCTCTGCATCAGGAAGGGCCAACCATCGACTTATAACCTTGATGTAGGATATTTTGTAATACAGCTATCATATGTTTTGTATAATGGCCAGTCATATTTTTGATATGTATATAACCTATGTGGGATAATGTAACTCACTAGTAGTAAAGCTACGAAACAACATGTGTGCATGTGATATGCATGAAGTAATATCCATATAGTTAGTATGCATGATACTAAGCATGAAATGAAAAACAGAAATAGACAGGTGGCACAAATAATAGTATATGATATCGTATGGCATGATTAATGGCTAAGTGATGGTTAATTGAACATGTAGTATGAGCATGATTAATAGTATTCATGATACATGTGAAAATAGGGTATTTGCATGAGGGGTGCTTCAACAAGTGTTGTTATATTTTTAAGAACAATATATTTTATGCAAAAGCTGTCATTGAGAATGGTATATTTGTTCTTGATTTAATTAAAGAAGTACATAATGTGGATACCAAGAGAATAAAATATGATAATCTAAATACCTCATACCTATGGCATTGTCGTTTAGGC
Source organism: Excoecaria agallocha (assembly GCA_037975025.1). NCBI lineage: Eukaryota > Viridiplantae > Streptophyta > Magnoliopsida > Malpighiales > Euphorbiaceae > Excoecaria > Excoecaria agallocha. The sequence continues at coordinate 104,851,623 of CM075806.1, read as the reverse complement.
CATATAAATGAAAAATGCATGACCAAATTGCACAAGTCAGATTATTTGGGATCATTTGATTATGAATCATTTGATACATGTGAATCTTGTTTATTGGGCAAAATGACAAAAGCTCCCTTTATTGGTAAAGGAGAATGAGCTACAATGGTTTTGGACTTAATACATTCAGATGTATGTTGTCCAATGACTACACATGCCAGAGGAGGTTACTCCTACTTCATTACTTTCATAGATAACTATTCCAGGTTTGGATATATATATCTAATGAAATATAAATCAAAAGCATTTGAAAAGTTCAAAGAATTCAGAAATTAAGTAGAGAAACAACTTGGCAAAAGTATTAAAACACTTAGATCAGATCGAGGTGGAGAATACTTAAGCCAAGAGTTTCAGGATTATCTTAGAGATCATTGGATTTTATCTCAATTGACTCCACCATATACACCACAACACAATGGTGTATCTGAAAGGAGAAATCGAACACTATTAGATATGGTTCGATCAATGATGAGCCGAGCGGACTTGCCTAAGTCCTTTTAGGGATATGTACTAGAAACTGTTGTTTATGTGTTAAACAGAGTTCCTAGTAAATCGGTTGATGTTACTCCATATGAGATGTGGAATAATAAGAAACCCACGCTTTCTCATATAAAAGTATGGGGTTGTCCTGTTTATGTGAAGAGGACAATGTCAGACAAACTGGATGTTAAGTCTGACAAATGTTTATTTGTGGGATATCCAAAAGAAACATTTGGATATTATTTCTATCATCCCTTAGAACAAAAGGTGTTTGTTTCAAGGCATGTTGTCTTCTTGGAAAGAGAATTTCTCCTATGAGAGGACAGTGGGAGTAAAATTGAACTTAGTGAAGTTCAAGACCCATAAATAGAAGAAGATCAACCGATTGAACCCGAAACTGAATTTCATAATGATGAGATTACAGTTGAACCTAATTACACACAAAATCCTAGAAGATCTACTAGGATGTGTTCTATCCCTGTGAGATATGGATTTCACATTGATTCAGATAAAGGCATAACTGTAGTAGAGGACAATGGGCTTACAAGCTATCAAGAAGTTTTGAACAGTTCAGAATGTGAATTATGGCTTAAGGCTATGCAGTCTGAAATGGACTCCATGTATGAGAATAAAGTATGAACTTTAACTCAACCACCTGAAGGGATAAAAACCATAGGGTACAAATGGGTCTTCAAAAAGAAGACCGACATAGAAGGTAATATAGTTACCTATAAAACTCGCTTAGTAGCAAAAGGTTATCGTAAAAAAGAAGGTATTGACTATGACAAAAAATTTTCTCCTGTAGCGATGCTTAAGTCTATAAGAATACTTTTAGCCATTGCAGCTCATTATCATTATGAGATTTGGTAAATGGATGTGAAGACAGCTTTCCTTAATGGAAATTTTACTGAGGATGTGTATATGACACAACCAGAAGGATTCACATCAGGAAATGGCGAAAAGGTATGCAAGCTTCAAAGATCCATTTATGGATTGAAGCAAGCCTCTAGGAGCCGGAACATACGATTCAATGAGACAATCAAAGAGTTTGGTTTCTCACAGAATGAAGATGAACCTTGTGTTTATAAAAGGGTAAGTGGGAGTGCAATTGTCTTCCTAGTTCTATATGTGGATGACATATTGATCATGGGAAATAACATTTCTCTTCTCCAATCTGTTAAAATATGGTTATCCAAGCAATTCTCCATGAAAGACCTTAGAGAAGCATCCTATATTCTGGGAATAAGGATCTATAGAGATAGATCCAATAGGTTGCTAGGTCTTTCTCAGAGTACATATATAGATAAAGTATTGAAGAGGTTCAATATGGATCTCTCTAAAAAAGGGTTTATACCCATGGTGCATGGGAAACACCTTTCTAAGTCTATGTGTTCACAGACTGTGAGGACCCAAATTAGGCCCTAGTAGAATTCAAGGACATAATTCTAATTATAAATGTTTAAACAAGCTTAATTAGATGAATTATTATGAGTTTATATTTATTAAAGGATAAACTAGTTATTTATTTCTGTGTAATTGAAATAATATTTTATTTCAAGGATCAATTGGGATGTAAGTGTTATTAAGTTACATTAATTATGTGATGAATATGTGAATTATATGTTATGACTTTTATAATGGTATAATTAAAAAGGGGAATATAGTTTGAGGGCTTAATTAAAATAGGATATAAACTTAAAGGTTAATGTTAAAAATAATAAATGAGTAGGGTCAATTTTATAAGAGATAGCATATGATGGGGTAAAATTAAAAGAAAGAAGATAAGTTGTGGGTCAATGTTAGACATGCAAGAAAGTGAGAAGCAAAGGTGTAACATGCAAGAAATTGAGAGAAATTAGTGGAACATGCAAAATCTTGAGGGACCAAGAAAGAAAATTCCCTTGCCACTATATATATACTATATTTCACATGAAAGAGAAGAGATGGGAGAGAGGGACGGCATTTAGAGAGTGAGATTACAAAAATTCTTCTTTGCTCTCTCTCTCATGTGTTCATGGCTAATCTCTTAAAGAAGCCAAAGAAGAAATTCTTGCATGTGATGATTAATCAAGAGAAATTGTGCATCAAATTAAGGTAATAACTTCAATTGAATGACATCTTCTTCTTCTTCTCCTTCTTCTTTTCATTTTGATGAGGAAATGGTAGAGTAAGGTGCTGGAATTTTATTTGAATGATGATGATGTTTTTGAAGGAGAAGAGGAGGGTAGAAAGAGTAAAGGAAAGGAAATTGCAAGGCATTGAAGACAAGGGATTTTCAGTCAAGGTATGGGAATTTAGGGCTATTCATATTGCACGTGAAAGTATTTGCTGGAATATGTTGTGAATTCCTTTGACTTAGTGACAGAAATTTAGGGTTATTGTTTTCTGGGTTTTATCGAAACGAGATGAAGAACAGAACCAGTTGTGAGTGTCTTTGCCAAGTCGTGAAGCTCTTCACGAGTCGTGAAATATTGTCCGACTCGTGAAGCCCTTCACGAGTCGTGCACCCTTTTCCTCTAGGTCATTCGTCAATGTTAGTTTCTCACTCGTGAACCCCTTCACGAGTCGTGAAATGTAGCCCTATTTCTCCACTCGTGAGCCCCTTCACGAGTCGTGAAATGCTTCCCTTTTTCTCCACTTGTGAGCCCCTTCATGAGTCGTGAAATGTTGCCTTTTTACTTCACTTGTGAGCCTCTTCACGAGTAGAACGTTTCTTCACGACTGATTGACCTATTTAAATTTTTTTGCTCATAAGTTGAGCTATAGAATAGCAAATTGAGTGATTCATTTTGTGTTGGAAACTAGGCTTCCATACCTATATTTCATATGAAGAAACCTAAACTTAAATCTATCTCTAAGTATATGGAATTTAGGGTTGAATCTGAACTAGTTTCCCTGGACTGCTAATAGAAACAGACTTTACAATAATGGGCATAACTTTTAGTAGTGATGTTGAAATGCTACAAAATAAAATTCTTATGAAATTAGAGACATGAAAGTCTAAATTTGATGAAGAAATATTGGTCTATATCCTTTTAAATTTTATGTTATGAATTTTCCAAGTGACAGACCACACTGTTTATGTTTTAAAAACAGCCTATAGTATTTTCTCAATAACTCGAGCTATAGGTCAGATGTTAAGATGAATTTTAATGATATGGAAACTAGACACATAGGGTGATAAGATTATAGAAGATAATTTTGCCTAAAAATTACATCTTAAATTTCAAATGTGGCTCACACGTCGAGTTCAGAATGCTGCCCTGTGCAGATTTTCTTTAACGTACTTTATTTTATGGTTTTCAATTAGTTAAGCTAAATATGTATTTATGTGATTACCAAATGAATTGGATAGGGCATGTAATATGACTATTAAATACAAAATTATATGTATACATATACTTTCACACGTGTACATAGGTAACGACTAGTGAGGAATATATCTAAAATATATTTGTACATAATTGTTATATGCAAGGCTAATGTTTGTATATACTCTTATGATGATATATGCTCAGTTATCATTAAGCAATGTCTAAAATAGAAATACATATAACTAGGAATGTAAATCAAGTTATGATTACATATGTATAGCTTAACTACATGTTGTTATGATAAATTCATAGTTATATGGAAGCACATTGAATTAAGTATGGCATGTAATATGATTGTTGATAAAGGTTTACACATATTTATATATATACCTAAGTAAGGATTGTTGGTAATGATGAGTAAAGTGAAACGTATGAATATGCCTTTACTTAATTGAAATGACATGATTAAGCCTATGTGTTGTCACATATTAACATGCTGAAATACATATCTACAATGCTATAGACTCCATTATAGAAATTTCATTAAAGCATATAATGGTAATGTTATATGAGACTATGTATATAAGTGTATGCATTAGAGAAGGAGTATCTTGTCATGCGAGTTTTATATGAGAAAATTATATGAATTGTGCATATATGTATATGTACTAAAGAAGATATATAGATTTTACATGATTATGTATGGGTACAAATGACATCATAAAGTATAGTCTTGACATACGGAATAATTACATGATCGAATAGCATTACAAGAACATAATAGTAATGCCCAACAGCGAAATGTTTACAGGAAGCTATACATGAGCGCATTTATGAGTACATTGTTTATGGTTATACTAGAGTATACATGTGCATATAGGAATATGATTGTATAAAGAAAAGATAAAGTAGATTTTATTGCCTGCGTTGAGTCTAGGAAGTGGATAGATAGGCATGCCTATAAGGATACCTTGCAGCTGCGATATTTTCAACCCCATTTGGGTTGTAGTTAACCCCGTTTGGGTGACTAAACAGACAGACATGGTCCCGTTTGGATCATTTTCAACCCCGTTTGGGTTGTAGTTAACCCCGTTTGGGTGACTAAACAGACAGACATGGTCCCGTTTGGATCATTTTCAACCCCGTTTGGGTTGTAGTCAACCCTGTTTGGGTGACTAAATAGACTTGTGCCTTCGGGTACCATCGTATAACCCGTTATCCACCTCTTTAGAGTAGTGCAGGCTTTATACCAAAGTTAAGAAAAGTTTGATGTTCAACTTAAAGTCTTATGAAGTATGACAACATAAATTGATTTCATAATCTAATTTATATATGAAATTCCTTTTCAGCACATAAGGATATTATGATATTAAAAGATGTTGCGATATACACTTTTGCATGATTATCGTATATAGAAATAGTATTTACAGAGTTATATAAATGAACTAGTGCATCATTAATATCAAGTTGTGGACTATAATATAGATAGTATGTTTTCTATAGTAATATGTTACTTGCTTTAGGTAGATAAATGATTTGCAAGATTCATCATGTATGAAAGCTATGAAAAAAGAAATGTTTTGCTGTAATAAATGTTCTCTATAGCAATGGAATATAAGAGCTATGTATAGGTATTCATGTTGGTGATTGCTTTCAAATTAATACATTGGGTTATTTGTTTTCCCTATATCTAATCGTTCTTGCTCTTTATTGAGAATTGATAAATGATAAGCTTTCATAGTACTGATGCTCTATCTTACTTTCGAATATGTATATGTCCTTGTTGATCATAGCTCATATGTGAATATGTATTTGTATATATTCCTGGTATACGAAAGTATGTAGCAAGTGGAAGGAATGACTAAGTATAAACAGTGGTATATCATTCAATGAATGAATTGGAAGTCTAAAGGATAAACATGCTTATATGATTAAATGTTATGTATATAAAGCATTAATGCCGAATTTACTATCATTAAGTCATTTGGTTATCTTGTGTGGACTTATGTCTACATTTTGTTTTTATTAAAATTTGGCATAAGTTATACTTATAGTTCATAATGTATGTTTGTTGACGACCACTGTGAGTGGTCATTTGTCATATTTAGTGTTCCCCACTAAGCTTTATAGCTTAGCACGGATTTTTGTTTATCCGTGTAGGTTGTGAGAATAGGACTTTCTTCCAGGACTAATATCTGCTGCAGGTTGGCCAACACAAGTCTTAAAAGATTGATAATAGCGTCTTCTTTTTGTCCTTATATTTTGTAGTTATGGAAACTTTAATTATGTTGCAAATTTTGTATAAGTACATATGTTAAGTTTGAGAAAATATTGTAATGTATTAAGGACTTTTATATGATTAAGGTATTACTCTTAAGTTCACATGACATGGTTACAATTTCATCTATAAGTTATCTAATTAGAAATGTTTTCAGCTTGGGAACGTTGTAATATATGTCTTATGGTATATGATATTGTGGTAATAGCTAAGTATAGGATATGGGTGTTACACAGACACTAGAGGATAGAGAGAGCATGAATAGAATATCATATGCATCTGCAATTGGTTCTATCATGTATGCTATGTTATGTACATGTCCAGATGTAGCATTTGCTTTGAGTGTCACAAGCAGATTCCAATCCAATTTTGGAGAGGAACACTAGGCAGTTGTAAAGAAGATTCTTAAGTACTTGAGAAGAACTAAGGATATATTCTTGGTATATGGAGAGGGCAGTTTGGAAGTAAATGGGTATACTGATGCCAGCTTCCAATCTGACAAAGATGACTATAAATCACAGTTTGGTTATGTGTTCATAATGGGAGGAGGAGCAGTTAGTTGGAAAAGTTCCAAATAAGAAACAACTACTGATTCCACGACGGAAGCTGAGTACATTATTGCTTCAGAAGCAGCCAAAGAAGCAGTATAGATCAAAAAGTTCATAACTAAACTATGAGTGGTGCCTAGCATTGTTGATCCGATTCTTTTATATTGTGACAACAATGGAGCCATTGCACAAGCAAAGGAACCATGGTCTCATCAGCGATCCAAGCATGTTCTCAGATGCTACTATCTCATAAGGGAAATAGTAGCTAGAAATGATATGAAAGTAGAAAGGGTTCCCACAGATGACAATGTGGCGGATCCCCTCACTAAAGCACTTTCCCAGATTAAGCATGATCACCATATAAATAGCATGCGTCTGAGACATATGAGTGATTGGCTCTAGTACAAGTGGGAGATTGTTAGAGAGTATGCCCTAGAGCCCATGTAATAGGGATTTTTTTCATATGTATAAAATTTATATTCTTAATAAAAGGCATCATTCATTTATTAATGCTATGTTTAAATACTTGAGTTTGTAAATCTTAAATTAATAAATAAAGTCCTAGATATTATAAACACAGTGCAAAGGTAATCATGAAGGTGTTCATGATGTGAGATGTCTATTACATGCAAATGTGTTAATATCTAAATATCCCTAGTCATAGAATTAATAAGATAGGAAATTGTTAATTCGGACAGACTAGCACATGTTATGCTTCTTGAATGGTTCAAGCAGTGGTTCTCATAACTGTGATTATGGAAGATAATCAAAGCTAACATATGGATGCTTGTTAGAAGAACAAGTTCATTGGAGACCTACAAAGAGAATCGTCACATGGATATTAAATCTATGTCAGTGAGGAATCTCTTCATAGCGGTTGTGCTAGTATCCTTAGACTTTAGATCACCAAAGTTATCTTAAGTAGCAAGTGGTATACTTTGACTCCATAACTGATTACTTCCAACTGGGAGTAAACATAGTTAGGAGATTGGGTATATCATGACCTACTTGAAGATAGTTGAGTGATTGACAAAGGATTCACCATCCCAGATTTAATAAGGGAAGTTATCTCCCATGATTCTATACTTGCCTTGTTCAGAGAATCTCTGGCCAGAGTAATATGCCAAGATGGATAGAGATCCATAGAGGGCATTTTGAGAACAATGGTTAAATTAATAGAACATACATAATTAGATTTATATGAGTTGATAGAAATCCATACTTAAAATCTAATTGAGATAAGAGTGGTGAAAGAAGTGCACGGTAACTGTTTCTATGGAAGGGTATAGTCAAACCACATGACTTTCCTGACATTTAGGTAGTCATGATGCCTAGCTAGAGGCCAATCATGTCTTGTATAATGATGTACCAAAAATATCAATAGGGATTGATAAAATGATTTGAAGGGGTTTAAATCATGTGAGTTTTGGTTAGAACTCACAATTACATATTATACTGCCATTATGGACAGGAACCCAATAGGTCACACACATATAAAGAAAAGGATAAAATGGTAAAATGACAAGGATAATAATATTTGATATTATTATAAGGGTAGAGAAGTGAATAAGAAAATAATTAATTAATGAGTTTAATTAATTATGATCAAGTAAAATTGTCCGCGAAACTTTTGAGAAATGTTCTGTAAATTAGACCTAATTGAAATAATGTATTTCATGATTAATTATTATTGTCTTATAAGTTTTATAGGACTACTATAAGTGTTATAGAACTAATATAATAATTAATAAGTTCATTGGAGAAGTTATAAAGGGGCCAGAGGATTGGAGCTGGTGTGGAAGCCCTTCTATAGAGGGCCACATGCCAACTCCATATAGAACGCCTTAATGGCCTATTTCTTGGACCAAATTAATTTATATATGTCACATAAGTGTTATGGAAGCTACATAATTAATTTGGTTGGATTTGGAATCTATTTGGATATTTAAATCCAATTAGTTGCACAAAGGGCCTAGTTTTTGGGTTTTGTGCATAGTCTTTTATGAAAAGGTTTAATTTGGATTTAATTAAGCCTAAATGATTATAATTAATTCCAGAGGCCCAATTAATAATTCTCCAGCAATTTTAAGGAGCCTAATCTCATTAAGGAGTTGGAATTTTAACCTAACTATGAAAGTCCAACTAATGAGGAATTAGGGTTAAGTGATTAAACACACAAGAAAGTCTTTTATTCTAACTCTCTCTCCCTTTTACGCCAACTCCTAAGCTAGCTCCTGGGAATTTCGGCCAGCCCTAGTTACACACCAATTAGTTGGTTCAATTTATCCTTCTCTATTGTGGATTACTCATTGGAGGTGTTCAATTCTGGATACTATGGTTTGCGATAACCCGGTGCGAAGTAAAATCAACTGTTCAACAAAAATCAAAGGTGATTTTTCTTATTCTCATATAGTTATATTGTATATTCATGGCAAGATCTGTAATATTGGTTAAAAAATTTAAATTTCGCTTATGTATGAGATGCATGTAACAGATAAATTCCAACACACTCATGGCTATAGTCATGCTCACAACAAACCTCTCTACTTCCCTGACATTTCTTCCTTCTTCTTTTCTTTTATAACTAGTTGCCTTCTTATGTCATGCTCGAGACTCATGTTACACCCGCGACAGAAGTTGGTATGCATACTCTTAGGTTACACAAAACTTAGTACACATGAATCATGTATAGTAAAATGATTTAGGGTATAAATGAATGACTTTCGAGTGCTTTAATAAAGTAAATGAGTTATGCAATGCTTTATAAAATTCAAAAAAGGATGTCAACTCTAATTGGGAAAAATTATCTATGAAACTAAAGTAACATGTTTATATGGCTTGCACATAGGTATTTTGATTGTTTACTTGAAATAGTATAAGTATGCATAAATGCCTATACTAGTATGTCATATTTTGTGTGTATGTGTGTGTGTGTGTGTGTGTGTGTGTGTGTGTGTGTGTGTGTATGTATGTACGTATGTATGTATATATATATATGTGTGTGTGTGTATGTGTATAGATATGCAATTGTGCCATGAGAATGTACATACGTAATGTTTCCATATAATTATAGTTATGATGAATATATCATATAGGGATAATAGTAAATATGTGTGTGCAAACATGAAGATATAAACATATTGTTAAGTGATTCTAATTGTATAGTACACTTTAAAGGAAAATATGTCACAAACATGCATACACATATCATTTGAATAACGAAACTTAATATAGTATGGTGTTAAGTATCATTATCATACACATGTGAAAGTGTTACATGTCTTTGAATTGATTACAGGCACATAATATTAATATTCAAACATGTACATGATATCATGCTCACATAAAGTTTATACATGAACATGTATATTATATCCTGTACATAATTATACATACATACATATTTATACATACACACACACACACCCCCTTATATATATGATGGGATAGAGTAAAGTAATGAAAGTAAAATAAAAATATTAATTGTGCCTACGTTATGTCTAGGTTATGGATAAATAGGTATACCTATAAGGGAATGTTGCAGCTACTAGAGTCCGACCATGTTTGGGTCCATAGTATATATTTATCCTATTTAAACCATCATATCAATCCCATTTGGGTTGTTAGCAGACCCTATTTGGGTTCACTTGATCGGTTTATAGTACAATTTTGATCACTATTGGGTCTAAAGTTTAATACCTTCAGATATCTTAATTATACCTTTAGGTGCTATAGTAAAGTTCATTATCTACTTCTATTGAAAAGTGCATGCTTAATACAAAGTATAGAAAAGTATCATGTAAAGTTAAAGATAAAGACATATGATAATTCTTCACTTGGTTTTCATATTATTTTTGTATGAAACTTTATATTGTGTATGAAAAACATGATATGAAATAAGGTTGCATTTTAAATAAGCATTTATAGAAATTTAATATTGCATGTATACTTTAGATTTATAGCTTATATACATGATGAACTTGTACACTATTATTCTTTTGGCCATAATCATATTGGTGAATGTATGTTCTTTTATAGATATATGTTACTTGTTTGATATTGTTAAATGATTTGAGTGATCCATTACCTATGTAAGTTATGAAATTATTGATAAAATTTCAAAGTGTTTCCTATACTTAGAAATATAAGATATATGTATTTATATTTATGCATCGTGACATCTTTCAAAAGTTATATTGGCTAATGTTTAAATTCCTGATAATTACATGTTTCTTTCTTAACATTGAGTAATGATATGTGTGATTCCTTACATGTAAACATAAATGAATTATGAACTTTGTAAGAACCCAACATTTGGCCTAGGAGGATTCATATAAATTATTATGGTATTAAGGTCTAACTAAGCTTAATTAAATGAAGTATTATAAGTTAAGACATTGATAATTAAGTGTAAGAGAGTAAAATAGTTATTTTACCATGTGTATAATTGGAACAAAAATATAGTTAAGTGGTCAATTGTCGCATAGGTGTGATTTTATAGGTCAATTACAATAAAAGAAAGGAAGTTAAGTTGTAATTAAAGGAAAAAAGTAAGTATGGGAACAAAATTGAAAGGAGGGAAAAGTGGGGATAGATTTTATATGGAAGAATTAGAGAGGGAGTAAAAAGGAAACTTTTCTTCCCAACTTAAGTTTCTAAGGGCTATATATAAGAGAGAGAAGAGTGGATAGTGGGATTATAGGGTGGTATGGATGGCAATTTGAAGGAAAAAAAGAAAAGAAATGAAACTCCTCTTTCTTATACTCTCTCTTCTACCCCTCTCTTTGGAACTTTAATATTTCTCTTTCTCCTCCATTGAAATGTAGCCTCTTCGCTCCATGGTACATCCTCGAGATACTATTAGTTTACATGTGAGGATTTTTGATGAGGGATCTTTAAGAAATGCTATAGCAAAGAAAGAGGAAGAAGAATAAGTTAGGAGAAAAGTGGATTTTGATTAAAGATTTGGTGTTGCATGAAAGATTTGGGAATTCTTCTTATTTTGCATGTGATTTTAATGTGTGGAAATGTGAATAAAATGTATAATGGATGTAATTTAACTTGGTGATATATTTATAAATATGAGTTCTAAAGATTTATACCTTACATGTGCTTATTTGATGAAGAATAAGGAAGTAGAACTCTATATTGGTTCACTAGGAATTGGTTTATGTATTTAGCGCTTATTTTGAGTTATACAACTCTAAATTAGGTTTTTCTAGTTGGTAATTACACCTAATATATGGATATATAATTTTGTAGAAGAAATCTGAGTTTGATTTTTCCTTTAAGTATGTTTAATTTAAAGTTGAAGTTAGATGTGAGTTATTGTTCAGCTATAGTGAGCAGATGGCAGTATTTTGGACATAAATTTTGGTAGAGAGGTCTAAATTCTATAATAAAATATTTTAGATAAACTAGACATAGAGGACCAAAATCATTATGAAGAAATGTCAGTCTAATTTTGCACCCATTTTGTTCTACGAATTTTCAAAGTTTTAAGAAACTGATAGTCCTTTGTTGACAAATCTATCTTTGAGTTTACTTGACTTTATAAGAGTGTTTTATTTATAATTTGAATTTTAGAGCATAAAATTGAATAATTAAAGTTGGGATGGATACTAGACTCCCATATCTAAATTTCATATGAAGAAATATAATCTAAATATGTCTCTATGTAGGTCATATGTTAGCTTGGAATCGCGTATACCTGCTACCTTGTTAATGGGAATAACTTTTAATGTTTCTTGAATAACTTGTGATTTTGAGGTGATAATGAGTTGATTTTTAATTTTTTTGAAAATAACACATAGAGAAATATGTTTATAGAAGACCATTTTTCATAAAAATATCATTTAGTACATATAAATTGGTGTGCAAGTTAGTCACTGGAATCTGTCAATGGAATTTCATAAGCAGGATGTAATTTAATGAGTTTAGAGATATTTAATGAGGGATGATTGGCTTCTAGCAAGTGTACTAGATCGATCAGTAATAAATAAAAATATAAATTAAGACCCCAAATATTTTATCCAAGGGAACATGGATTGCTGATAAGAATATCGATATATGAATTAAATTAATCTGAGATTGTTTCCCAAATGTTTTTGATTTAAAGGAAAAAAATTAAACTAAATAAACAATTAAACAAAACATAAACTAAAATTAAAATATCATGAATTAAAAACAAAATAATAACTGAAATTCTCTTGCTAAAGGAACTATCCACCTTAAGTTTCATTGTAACGACTTAAATTCAATAGAAACACCAGTGATTATGGAGAAACTATATGCAATAAAGCCTGATGCCTTGAATCAAGAATATCTTTCTTAAGCATCAAATTCTCTTTTTAGGAACAATTTAACACTTAACATAAAAATCAGTTTAAAATCCTAAACATTCATTGAACTCTCTTGTAAGTAATTTCAACTCCAATTTATTCTTAGTTCCTCCTCTCTCAGTCTTAACCAATATTATCAACATATAATTATCTCAAAATGATAAAATAATCGTGTATAGATAGTAAAGAGTTAACTCAAGAACATGAAAATTAGTGACAGTGCCTAAACCAATTCTCTGTTATTGAATCAATAAACCAACAATTAATCTTAATACAATCAAAGATGAGAATAAACTTAAAGCTAAGAAATAACCAATTGATATTTAAATTAAGGCTCAAAATAAAGTCAAAACAATGAAAATATAAGATTTCAAGTATCCATTAGCAAAATATGAAAAACTACTTCATAATGAAAGTAAAAGAACAACTAAAATACAGAGAATAGCAAACTAAGAAAATAGAAAACTAGTGTGCACAACTAAAGAAAACTAGATAGAAAAATAAAGAAAAATAGTAATTAAAGCTTGTTGTGTTCTCTATGATTGATCATGTTCTGGTATTTTGATCCTTTATTTATAAGTGTTGAAAAAGAATCATGCCTTTTATTGCTTCCCAATCACAGCAGGAAAAGGACTGTTAAATAGGAATTTTCTTCGAACTATGATTCTTGATGCACGGCTAAGTAGGTTAAAGCTTTAACTTTTTGCACTACCATGTGTGGGTTTCCTTCTTAAGCTGCATGGCCAAATGGTCGTTCCCTTCTTCCCTTGCATGGCCATGCATAGGCTTATAAAGCCTTGCACGGCCAAGCAAGCTTTCCTTCCTTGTGGTGTATGGCCATGCATGATTTCATCAAACTAAACGTAATTCTTCAAATTTTTCTCCATTTACACAATCTCTTCATATGTGGCCGTTAATAGTTTTATGCATGGCAATATTAAATATCTCTAGAATGGATGTTGAATTTCTAGCTTTGATTTCTCAAAATAATGAATTTGGCCCAGAACTTTTCATTTCTTTTAATTAAGTCCTTTTTCCTTTATTTTGGCCCTAAAAACACCAAAATTTACAATTAACCTTTAAAACACAAATTTAACCAATTAAACTAAAATTCAACTAAAATAAAGCCAAATTAACTTAATAAATACCTAAAACCATATAAAAATATAATTTAATTCACAACTTTCGAGGGCAATTAGTTATGAAATGCTCTATAAATTTAGAAAAGGATGCCAACTCTATAGTTTATCATGAAACTAAAACTAACATGTTTAAATGACCTTAATTGTCTACATGAAATAGTATATGAATGCTTGAATTCCTACACCTTCATATATCCACATGATTAAAATGTTATAATGGGATAGTATTTATATGCCTAAATGATTATACACTTAAAAATATACATGATTTATATTGATTTCATGGATTTACTAACATAATCTAGTATGAAATGTCAATCTAATATTTAAACAAGATGCACATGAGATTTCTAGGGTGCATAAGTTAAAACATAAATATAGTATGATCATACATGAATGGGTATCAACTTTGAAATGTGGGTGACATGTATAGGTGATTAATTATACTTGGGTATATTATTTTGCTTGAGTGTGTTTGTCATGCTAACTAATTGGATATGAAGAAATATGCTTAAGTGTAATGATACAAAGAATATGTTCATGGTGAATTTAATAGATATACATTTATATAATGATATATAGATATGTGTATATTTATCTTCATATAATTATGGTTCCTATGAATATATCATACAAGCATGAAATATAAGCATATTTAATATGTGGTTCTAAATCATAGTGTACGCTTGAAGAAAAGTAAGATACGGTTTGTATATACATATCATTCAATTAAAGAAATTCAATATAGCATGACATTAAATATCATTATCACATACATGTGAAATGAGTTACATGCCTTTGAACCGATTATGAGTACAAAATATTAATATGGACACATGTAATAATATTACCCTTATAAAAAGTTATACATGAATATGTAAATGATATCCTGCTCTTAGCTATACATGAGAATGCATGTATGTGTGTGTGTGTGTGTGTGTGTATGTACATGATGATAAAAGAGCAAAGTACAAAATGATAAAGTAAAGAGATTTAATTGCCTACATTGTGTCCTGATGTGGATAGATAGACATGCCTATAAGGGTAATTTGTAGCTGCGATAGTATAGTTTTGACCCTATTTGGATCGTAAAGTATAGAAATGGTCCTATTTGGATCATAAACAGCCTATTTGGGTCCGCTCGATTGATCAATTGTATAATTTGGTCCGGTTTAGGTCTATATGATTGATACCTTCAAGTATCCATATGAATCGTATCATCAGGTACCATATGTACCACCTGTTATCCACTTTCATAAAAAAGTGCAGGCTTAATATAAAATACATAAAAGTATTATGTTAAGCTTAAGGAAAATAAATAAAGTATGGTAATTTATCATTTGATTTACATATTATCTTTATATGACTCAATGTATAGTGTATGAGAAATTATGAGACTAAATGATATTACATGATTATATACAGTTAGTATATTTGATATCTCATGTATATATTATTGTAGTATTATATAATGTTTTCCATAGTTATGACTATAAGTTAAATGCATACAAACATGTATAGTTATTGATGTTTGACATTAGTTCTATTTACAAATGTGCATTCTTGATAATCATATATTGCATACTGATGATTATAGATGATATGTGGGATGTATAACATTGTCAAACTATACACTTAGGAATAAAACTTACAGCTTAAGCAAAGGCAGTATTTTAGTATTGCATGTTGTAAATATTGTCATAATCTCATAGTATATCCTATATTTAAGATTATACATTATATGTAAATTGATGATGTTGTTCAATAATCATTTTTCTTAATACGTATTTTTCCATAGTTGTCTATACTTACTTGATATTGTTAGAATACTTGAATGATTCTTTGCATGAGAGATTAACTGAGTTATGAATTTATAACTAGTGCACATGATTGATTTGGTATATAGGCCAAAAATGATCTAGTGTTTATCTATATATATTAGTGATCTCCAACCGCACTTAATAGATAAAAGGGATGGCATAATTATTATAAGAACACTAAGGCTATAAATAGATGTGGTGAATACTAAAATAGTAATGTAGACATATATTTATAGGTACAGACCTTGATACATGAGAATATGTCTATTTGTATATGATCTAGTATTAACTTAGAATATTATGATTATCAGTATGAATCTCTTATGAGTATAATTTGATTAAAACATTTGTGAAAGTTAAGTATTTTCACCTTACTTAGAAAGTGAATTATTTGAAATAAGGAAGCCAACTTGTAGTATATGATTTATGGAGCTATATGAATAAGTGTAAGACAATAATGAAATTGATAAGTAAGAAATTAATAAATAATAGGACTTTGGATATAATGTTAAAAGTTATTATTAAATGTTTTAAAATGCCATGAGTATAACACCTATTCGAGGAGTGCAGAATCAAGCCAAAATCAAGAATCGAATCGAACCGAATGGACTTTGGTATGTTTGATTCGATTTCGATTCTAGACCAAAATAGAAAATTGGTTTAATCGATTTGGTTCCATTTTTTAAATTCAAAAACTGAAAGAACTGAACCGATCGAAGTTTTTATACATATATATTTTTAAGTATTAGAATTTTAGAATGCATAGTTGACCGATTTGTGTGAACCTTGATAAAACCCACAAGGTCCTAAGTTCAAATCCAAGGAGGGATATATTTTGTAGCTTTCTCATTTTTTTAAATTTAAATTTTTTTTTCTTGGTCTTTTTTTTACTTTATAATTTTTTACTCTATAAAAATCTAATTCACTAATTTTTTACACTTTTATTCTTTTTAAATTAATCTTTTTTATTTTCTCAATTTTTATACTTTAAAAGTTTTGTTTTAAAAAACATAAAAATAAAAAACATGTTAGGGTATAGGCTAGAATTCAATTAAATTACTCAAAAAATGTCATTGACTGTAAATAGACACAATTACAAAATAATCCATAAATAATATGAAAAATCTATTGTATATACTTCAAAATCTAATTTTAAAGCTACAATTACAAAATAATCCATAAATAATATGAAAATTTAATATATTTTTTATTTATTTATTACGAAAATAATATAAAAAATTTATGTTATTTTTCTTTTAGTTATTTTAAATGATTTTATTTTTTTGAATATAAGTTAATTTAATTTATAGGCCCACATAGGTTAAAAGTTCAATAAAAAAACCCGAGAGAAACTAAAAGTGCATATTTCTCATTTTTTATCCATCTAGGTTATGAGGATAGGGTTTCTTCCCAAGAATAATATCTGCAGCAGGATGGCTAACACGAGAGAAACTAAAAGTGCATATTTCTCATTTTTTTTTACAATTTGTGCTCTAGAAATTTTATATAACATAGATGTTCAGTATATGGATTGTTGTAATATTTTAAAGGACTTATATGTAAGTTTAAATTTAACAGTAATGTTTATATGTTGTAGTTTTATATAAGATCTTGGTGCAGTGTTGGTAAGTAGAGTTTAGATCATTTGATTATAGTACATTTATGTTACATGTTAGAAGATAGAACTATGTTATAAAGAAGGGTGTTACAAACTCATAGCATGTGTATTCAATATATGCTTAAGATATAAGTAAATTAATATTTCAATGAATTAGAAAATTAGAATTGTAAACAAGGAAAGAATAAGGTGGTATAAAAAGGATAACAATTCATTAGGACTGTTAGTATATGCCTTGATACATGGAATATGATAAACATATTTAAAAGACATGGAAATTATTAGTTTCTATTAATGCATATGACCTAGTTTGTTAACTTAAAGTTCTATGATTTATGAATAGGATTTCAATAAATATAAATATTGATATTAACATGCATCTAAGAAAGTTTAGCAAGTTAATGTGATTAACCTAGAATAAACTATAAGAATCTACAAAATATATTTAATATATATGAATATTCCTAATAATAAATATTTGATAATTAAAAAGAATGTTAATAAGAAATTGACATTGGATATGAGAAATATATGTGATTACATAGTACCTAAACATGTTACAATCATTGTTTAAGTGATTAGTTTGCATGCCTAAATAAATGTTTTATGTGTATGCATTTTTTATGACATTCGAAAGTGGTCATCCATATGTTTTACGTTCGCCACTAAGTTTATAGCTTAGAATAGGTTGTTTAACTATGTAGGTTTTCAAGCTAAGACTTCTTTTTAGGGATAATAACTACAATAGAATAACCAACATAAGTCATAAAAGATATTAAAAGCATATAGTCTTCATTTTGATTTCCTTTGGGTTATGAAGTTGTTGTTATTTTGTTTTGGAGATTTTGTATAGTATAGATATTAAGTTGATGGAAATGTTGTAAAGTATAAAGAAGCACTTATGTAAGTTAAGTTCTAATATGTAAGTATATATATATATATATATAAATGTTATGTTCTGAATTCCTTATAAGACTTTTGTTCAATGAGGCAAAGTAAAAAATAGATCAGTAAGTTATAGTTATAATTGACATAGATTAGAGGATAAAAATATGTCACTATAGTGGGCGTTACACATATAGCTTGTGTTATGGTGAATGATGGCTCTTCCATCAATGTTTACCCTTTTAAAGCCCTATCAGCCTATGAAATTAATGATTCAAAGATTATTAAGTCTAAGCTAATCGTTATGTCTCATGACAATACAAAAAAAAGGAGGTATATGGTACCTTCAAGTCTATAGTGAAAATTAAGCTAAAAGTTATTGATGTTAAGTTTGGAGTCCCAGATATTCCTATTAATTTCTCCATTCTCTTGGGAAAGCCATGGTTGCACAAGCTTGGTGGGGTCCCTTTTACCCTTCACCAAATGATTAAGATCTTATATAATGGAGAAGTGGAATGAATTTAGGTTATAAGGGAGAATACTATTTTTGCTTTAAAAAAAGTTTATCAACCTTTCAATGGCTTTCACATTGCAATAATTTTTTTATGAAAGGGAGGACAATCCCAAGGTGCTTAACAATTTGAATAAGATCCATTATCTCCATATAATGGGATTTGGAAGGAACACTTAAGGTAGTCCCAAGATTATTGATATACATGACCAAAATAATAGGAAGGGACTTGGTTATGCTCCTAATCATAAGGTGAATCAAAAGAAGAATAACATTGAAACATTCTTAACTTCTGCTCTAAAGGATATAAGATATGTCAATGAGTTTGAAGCCATTATGTTCAAAGGAAAACTCAAGCCTAGATTTGACATTTTTGCTAATGTGGTCAACTTTGCCACTAATGAGTCAAGACTATCCTAGATTTTTGGGATAAAGAGATACTTTGGGGTATCAAAGACCTAGTTCTTAAGCATAAAGAAGAAATCTTGACTCTTGAGCTAATTACAAAGAAAAGGTTGATCTTGCTCCATCAACATCACTAATGGATGTTTTATGAGCTATTAATAAACATTGTAGTGATAGCTTTGGTGAAGTTATTTATATTCTTAAACTTTTGATGACAATGTTTATTTTAATTTTATTAATGGTATGAATAATTTTGCTTATTTTTATGATGTCTCATCAAATTGCACCATGCACGATTATAATCATAACATGACATGCATATATTTAACATTAATTAAACCAACACTACTCATTTTAATCTTGGAACCTTAGAAAATCCAAAAAAAATATCTTAATTTCAAAAGATATAGCTCTTGAATATAGAGCTAAATTTGAGAGAATATTAAAAAAATATAAAAGAGTCTTTGCTTGTACCTATAAAAATATGCTAAGGGTCGATAGGAAAATAGTCAAACATGCAATCCCTACCTATCCAAAGTCTAAACTGGTTAAATCCCACCTATTCAAATTCTAAAATGGTTAAGCAAAAAATGATGAGGATGAGGCCAGAATGGACTAAGAAGACTGAGGAAAAATGCTAAAAGCAATTATAAGCTAAGTTCATAGAAGAATTCAAATATCCTACTTAACAAGCTAATGTAGTTCTTATTGCTAAGAAGGATGGGAAAGCACAAATGTGCAAGGATTATAGGGACCAAAATAAATCCTATCTAAAGGATGATTTTCTTTTGTCATATAGTGTCGTAAAGTGCATGATGTACAACTTTGGAGATGGGTATGATAGATATAAAAAGATCTTAAATAAAATTCTAGATAAATTTAAGACATCATTTATCACAAAATAGGGAGCTTATTATTACAAAACCATTTCCCTTGGTTTAAAAAATTCAGGGGCTACTTATTAAATGATGTCTACCAAATTTCTAGATGATTTGATTCTTATAGAGGTTGAAGTGTATGTAGATGACATGATGATAAATCTGACACTAGAAAAGGGTATTTCAAAGCATTATAAAGGTTTTTTAAGAGAATAGACAAGTATAGCCTTCACTTAAACCTTAAAAAGTGTGTTTAGTGTGACTTTACATAAGCTTCTAGGCCATATACTAAGTTCGAGAGGAATCAAAGTAGATCTTAATAAAACCAAAGTAATTAAAAAGATACTAGTTCAAAAGAGAGAGAAAGAGATAAAGTATTTCTTTCAAAATCCAATACAATAGTCATTTCATTGTTGGGTTTACAACCATTAGTGAGCCAATTTTCAAACTCCTTAAGAAAGACTAACTAGTAAAGTGGAATGATGATTGCCAAAAGGCCTTTGGCACCATAAGGGATTATTTAGCTAACACATTTATCCTCTTACCTCCAAGGTCAAGTAAACCATTGATCATGTACTTTCCAATTGAAAAGTGTAACACCCTCATACTAATTACCAATTATTAATGTCAATTATGTTCATTAATCATGCATAGCTCTAGTATTTTCATCTAATAATGATTATCATACAAATTATCATGTTTCTGAAACTCATTACATGCCATATATCAAACCCATGTTAGGTATTACTATTGATATTTTCGTGTTTTGCATCTCTCAATTATAGCATACATATCATAATCTCTATATAGGATACTATGGCCCATACATGCTTACTTATACTGTTAACTACGTAAGTGAACCGTATACATGTCAACATTATATACATATTACATATTACTATAAATGCCATGATGTACAAAAATTAATCCAAATCACCCTATATAACTTCTTAAAAATGATGTTGATCTTTCCGATGAAGAAAAATGTTTCTATACAAAAACCTACACTGCTAAATCTACATAGATAAAAAAACTCGTGCTAAGCTATAAAGCTTAGTGGGGAATAAAATAATAATAATAGACAACCACCCACCAGTGGTCATTAACTAATACACATTAAGCAGTATATATAAATGAAGATCTCAATGAGAATAAAATAATATTATCAATAACATAACAAAGTATATTATCAACAGGATATCAAGATTTTCAAAATATCTTAGCATAAATAACACATATCATTTATTGATAGAAATAGTGCATATGTACTTTGATACAATTATAGTAGTCAAAATTATCATAAAATTTATAGTTAGCATTTTAGCATTTAAACCTTTAATTAAAATACTAAAATAATTATTAACTTGCATATGTTACATGAAAGGATAATG
Organism: Excoecaria agallocha; assembly: GCA_037975025.1. NCBI lineage: Eukaryota > Viridiplantae > Streptophyta > Magnoliopsida > Malpighiales > Euphorbiaceae > Excoecaria > Excoecaria agallocha. The sequence goes on along the minus strand of CM075806.1, from coordinate 104,829,973 downwards.
GTAATGGTAGATACCAATAGGTATCAATCATATGAATACCCATACGTATTAATTCGGTACATCCAAACGGGATCGAACAGTAATTCCAAATGGGAAAAATGGTATATCCAAATAAGGCCAAATAGTAGCAATTGTAACTCTATCCCTATAGGCGCATATCTATCCACAACTTAACTATATTGAAGGCAAACAATTAAGTTTGTAAACATCATTAACATGTTTATATTTTAACCATATAATCTAGCATAATTCCTCATATACATGGACATCCAAACTAGATATCAATATAATTAACTATAATTGTAATGCGGTAACTATTTATTTTCATATGATAATATATTATTGTAAGTACATACGTATGGGCAAGTAAGTATAGTCATGTAAATATAATCATGCAACAAAAGCATGTTATTTTAATTTAATAATAAATGACATGCTTGATCATAAACTTGCCATATAAATATTTATATCATGCTACTTAAAATCCATAAATGTATAACTTTAAATTATATTAACATCATGCCCCTATACACATATCACATTGTATAATATCTCTTCTTAGCTAATTAGTCCAAACATCATCAAATTCATATAATTATAGAACATTTAGCATCTTTAGTTTCATAACAAAATTGTAAAAAATCATATAAATACTTGTAGTAATATTTATACTTCAAAGGATTAGGTTTAACAAAAGTAGGGTAGGCAGATTTTCAACTTTTTTTTGCATCTAAATTTTGCCATAATAAGTGGCTAAATTAACCAAATCTATCTTCTAAACAAACAACAGTTTATACCTCTAGTTTCTCATGCTTTAAATACCACCCAGTAAGGACAATTAAATTAGGAGTTATAACCCAATTATTATAGTCTATCCAAGCGAACACTTTTTTTTGAAAATAGTTTGTGGGAGCATTTTGTAAAATTCGTGGAGTAAAATAGGTACATAATTAACCTAACATTTATTCATGATAATTGTACTCCTATAAGGCTAGTTTAACCAAAATTTTCTTCCATAAAATTTTAACCTCTCTATCATAAGTTATATAAAAAATACTACAGCCTGTTCATTGACACTAAACAGCAGTTCACAATACCAAGACTAGATTTTATTGTAACTTGGAAAAATTGTAGAAAAATGTGGGCATAGAATTAAGCAAACATTCCTTCACAAAAATTGTGCTCCTATGAGTTTATTTTATTTAGGTCTTTTTCTCATAGGATTTAGACTTCTCTATCAACAATTATAGCAAAAATACAGCAACCTGATCCATACAACTAGACAACATCCCATTATGAATTTCAAGTTAATATTAAAGACATTTAGAAGAAGAATAAAAAGTAGGTGCTAAGTCTTAGGTGTAATTACCTAAATCAAATTTATAAAACTTGAGATATTCATAAAATACAGAAATCGATTCAAGAAGAACCAATACAATTTGAATAATTAAACAATCTTTCTTTCACTCACCTTAATTCCATGAGCACCTTTATCCTTATAACTAGTAAAAACAACAAATAAAGCTCATTTAACATGAAAACATACTTACAACTACACATGTAAAGCATAATTGGTTCTAGAATCCCTTACCTTGACTGAATTCCACCATAAGCTACCTTTTCCTTTCTTCTTCTTAGCTTCCTCTTCTACAACAATATATATTCATAAATTTTTTTAATTTCTTCCTATATTAAAATCTTGAAACCTATGAAGAAGATAAAGAAAATAAGAAGAGGAAAGAAATAACTTTACCTTGCAAATGCCACTTAAGAAGACTTGAATTAACAATCCAAAAATAAAAATTCTAGAGAAGATTTAAGAGAGAGTGAACTTGAGTTTAGAGAGAGAGGACAAAAATGAAAATATACCCTTTTTTACTCTAGTTAGCAATCCCTCTCTCCTCAAAATCAAAAATTAGATTTTTCCCTCTCCAACATGTAAGAGCTAAGCTTTTATTTAAGAGAGAAAATGCCTTAAAGCTCCCTCATTTATTAGTATGTAAGAAATTAGCCTCCCAAGTTCTTTCTCTTATAAAACCTTCCCCCCACAATCCTTTCTTCTTTTTAAAATTAGCCCTAACTAACAAATGTTGCACCCTAATAATTATCATATTTAAATAATTCACATAAATTGCATCTCATACATTACTAATTTGCCCTCTATCATAATCCTAATCATTAATTTAATGTTCACTAAACATTAATCAATAGATATATGAATTAATCAAGTATAATTCTACTATGGTAAAAGTTAAGGTCTTACAAAAAGAGCTTAGAGAAGATGAGTTTGTAATGGAATATGCCATCTTCTACTTAAGTAAAAATTTTATCCCTTATGAAGAGAAGTTTGTCAAAGTGAAGAAGATCTATTAACAGTCATGTAGGCCTCAAAGAATTTAAGGCATTACTTCTAATTTTACACCATGCAGGATATGACTAAACATGACCTTTTGACATACCTGTAACCATCCCTTTTCTTTTACTATAAGAGTTTGATGTGTAGTAGATAACAAGGAAAACCCTAAAGATGAGAGTTATGGCTGAATTCATGGCCAATCACCCAATATATGAGATAAAGTGTGGGTTTTCTAATAAAGAACTAGCCTAATCATGGTCCAAGATTAGCAAATGTATTTCAATGGGGCCTCCAACAATAAAGGTGTATGAATTGGATCATTCTAATAACCTTAGATGGTGACAAATAATGTTGTTGTATATGAACCATGCATTTATGGTGTAAAAGCACTCTTAGCTTTAGGAGCCAAGATAGTTGAGTTATTTTGAGATTCTTTTCTAGCAGTCTATCTAACAAAAGAAGAGTGGTCTATTCGAAAAGAAAAGTTGGTGCCTTATGTTGAGCATATAAAGAGACTTAATGGCAAGTTTAATGTGTTTATTTTTAAACATATCCCTAGAGATGAAAATCAATTAGTAGGTGTACTAAAAGAGTTAGTCTTCATATGGAACAATCTAGAAGGGGCAATAATGAAGCTTGTCTTAGTCTTTAGCTCAAACAAGTATTACTTTAAGTATGAGCAAGTAGGAAAAGTGAGGACTGAGGATATTCAACTTTGGTATCGGGATATGCAAAATTACTTAGAAAAGAGCGAGTGGCCATAAGTATCCTCTGATAAGGATAGAAGGGTAATAAGGAAACTTATTGGTCAGTTTATCAGTATAGGAGGAAATCTATACAAAAGATAAGCTGATGGCCTAAAACATAAATGCATCGATGAGATAAAAGTTGAAAAAATTATAAAAGAAGTACACTCAAGGATCGATGGTGCCCATTTGAGTGATTTAACATTGGCATAAAAGATAATTAAATAAGGATTTCCTAGTTGACAATGCACCATGATTGCTCCAAGCATGTTAAGAAGTGTCAAAAATGGTAATAGTACAATGATATGTGCTTTGCCTGCCTTTAAACTCTACAATCTCTGATCTTCTTGGTCATTCACCATTTGAGGGATTGATATCATAGGAGAAATAAATTTGATTGCTTCTAATGGGTACAAATATATAGTATGTAGTTGCCATAGATTACTTCACCAAATGGGTAAAGTATAATCACTTGCCATAGATTACTTCACCAAATAGGTAAAAGTATAATCACTCACTAAATTAGGGATAAATAGATGGCTTGTTTCGTAAAAAAAAACCTTGATATGTAAATATTATGTGCCTCTTCACATAGTCTATAATAATAGAGTCCAATTTCAGATAGAAATAAAGGACTTGTTAGAAAGGTATAAAATTTAGCATCATAAGTCTTCCCCTTATAGGCCATAAGCTAATTGTGTTATAGAGGCTTCTAATAAGAATTTGAAGAAAATATTGCCTAAGGTGATTGAGACTTATAAGTATTGGGCTAAAAACTAACTTATGTAGTTTCGGGGTATAGGACCATAGCCCGAACCTTAAAAGGAGCCACCCTTTTCTCCTTAGTACACAACACTCATGCATTGCTACCATTAGAGATTGAATTATAATCAATGAGAGTAGCTTTGGAAACCAGAATACCAAAATTTAAGTGGGTAAAAAGCAAATACTATCAATTAATGAAAGCCTACTATAACAATTAGATTTATAAAAAATGCATGGGTAGGGAATTCGGAAAGAAGGTCCAAGCTCATAGTTGAAAACATATGACTTGGTGTATAAACAATTGAGATTCGGTGTATTTGATCTAGACGGAAATTCAGACCTAAATGGGAGAGTCCTTTCATCCTTAAAACATAATTGCCTCAAGGAGTTGCTTCTCTCATAGACATTGATGGTAATGAAATCAAAGAGCTCATCAATAAAGATAGGTGGAAGAAATTTTATAGGTAAAGAATTAAAAGAGAAATAAAAATCCCAATAGATTGAATTTAAAAAAGGCAGTCTAGTAAAATAAGGCATCTCGTTTGGATGAAAACCAAAAAAATGCATCCTAGGATAAAATGAAAGGTTTAGAGAAAATATTCATTCTAGAAATCCACTTAAGGAGTATGATGCACTTAAGGTGCCATCCCCTCTAATCCCCCCCTCCCCTACCCATACCCCCACGTTTTGGGATTAAAAGGAGAAATGTGTTGTTGCATTGAATGTCTATACCCTGATTATCATTGTTTCAATATGGGGTACTCATATAAGAATACATTTATAAGCCTAATTGGTCATTCCACTAAGAAAAGCATGAGATAGCATATTTGGAAAACTAAGGGAAATATAAAGATATGTAGGAAAACTATGACACCTTGTACAAAATTTATTAAGAATAATATAGACATTTTTTTTCTCAAATACAAATTGCTATCTAAATGTTCATATCAAAAGAGAGAAACATAAAAACTAACCGAGACTGGATGAGATAGCCTTAATTAGTTGCTATCTAAATGAATCTAGAATGAAGCCTTAAAATGTCTGGCTATAGGGATATAGCCTGAGCTACCTCCATGCACTGGATGAGATAGCCTTAACTAAGGGCACAAAAAGCTAATGGCATAATCCTTTATGGCCTAGCAAATAAATCTAGCCATCAGCACCCTAGAACTTTTGCTATATAAAATGCCTTAAACAGTGCCATAGGCCTAAATGAGAACATGCATTGGAATAGTATCAGGCAACATTCTTAGTTTTTCCTATAGGTAAAGCTAAAGAAAATAGTAGAAAACAATCAAACACAACTCAAAATAGACTTATAAAAAGTGAAAACTGAGTTAGTTACCTGCAACAAGAAGGGGATACCATAAGAAAGGCATGATGTTGACATATTATGACCATTATACACACCTCATAGCTGTGGACTTTTTACAGTCTTTACTCATTTTTTCCTCTCTAGTTTTAATCAATTAATTCATTATGCTAGAGATTTAATCACAAAAACCTACCAAATAGTTTTCTACAAAATTAATTAGTAAATATTCACTAAAAATCTCATAACTAAGGATCTTGGTGGATTTCATTTCTTTCTTCGAACCCAAAACATCTTGAAGGAAAAATTATATAGGGAGTTATCCTTGTGTCTATAGTTTTTGATTTATGTTGTTGTTTACATAATATTAAAACTAAATTTTTTATTGTATAATTAATTTAATAATAAATAAAATTTATTTAAGTTTCATTAAGCATAAAACTTAGTTAGATTTTATAATTTATTGTGTGTTGTAATCAAATTTACATCTAAATATGTATGTATAATAATTAATTTATATATATTTATATACATTTTGATAACTTTTATTAGGTCCAAAATGGAGAAAATTGTTTTTACAAAAATTAAAGATCAATAATTTATTTTTTCTTTCGAAGTCAATTTGTTGATTAGTTATGGCATTTTAGGACCTTGTGGGTGTGAGTATAAACTCATGGTTGTCTAAATTCACAACTTTATAGATTCAATTCTTTGGGCTTAATCTTTTGACATTTCATTTGTTTTCTTTCTCTTTTTTTATTATCTTTTTTTCTTTTTATTTATTTATTTATTCTTTATTTTTATATATGTAATAATCTTATTATTATCTCTTGTAATATGAAAATTTGTATGTTTATGGCTTTAATGGTTTTTCTACAATGAAAAACTCACTTCAAAGTAGTTTTTTATATAATTAATTAATTTTCTATTTTTATTAATCAAAATGTTAATTTTATTTTCTTTAAAATTTACAAGAAAGGCTTTTTCATGAAAGAACCAATTTCCTAAACCTTATGCCATGTGAGGCCCAATGACCTCAAATTCAATGAATTAGTCAATTTTCATGTATTTATTTGTATAATGTATTTTTTATTGTGTACAAAGGCTTTTATGCCTTATGGATAATTTATTTTTTATGTACATTTACCTCTTTCCTATATGTTTGATGTGAATATATATTTCATGTGCTTATTATTTGAGAGAGGATAAGTTTAATAAATTAAATTAATTCAAACTAAATCAATAATAAAGTGGAGCATAAATAAAAATAGAGTTCTAAACCTATCTTCGATTTAGCTCTATATAAAATTTTTCTTATATGATTGGGTGGTAACTCTTAAAACCTACTTTGTGATTTTTTAGCAATCATAAGATTCCTGTAAATCTTGATCATCTAATGAAGTGTAGAGGGCACTAGTCCAAATGTATGAAACCTTGGCCTAACCAAAAGAAGTGAAAAGTTGGCTAGAATCAGGAGCATTGCAAACTCTGCCTCTATGACAATAGACTTGATCCTTACTAAAACTATAAAGTTGCCAGTGACTTGCCTTTTAGAATTTTCATAAACTATAATGGTGAGCTTAGACTTATTTAGAATTGGCTCATCTATGTAATAGGCAACCGTGGTTGTAAAGGAGCAAATATTGATCGAAGACCCGTCACCTACCATCGTGCATTATGTGAGCTTGCCATTCACCTTTGGTTGAATGAATAATGGCCAATTGTACTTTTGCCCCTCAATAGGAAAATTTGTATCAGTAAAGATAATCTTCTCTTTTGATTCTCCTTTTCAAATTTCTAATAACTCCGAAGGAGATATGGTTGTTGCTACGGTGGAGTCACACAAGGTTTTCACTAGCATCAACCTATGAAAAGCCAACTTTTTCAACTATTGGAGGATTTGATTATCGTTAGGTATTATCTCTTTAGCAAGCATTGCAAGTGTACGCTGCCTTTTGAGGTCAATAACCACTCAACCATTTTCAGCGACAGCTTTGACCATTTCCTTCTTATTTTTTTTCTATTCCTTAGAGTTAGTTCACTTGATCTCTCTTCATCACTATCATCAATCTCATGATCTCTACCCCAAATGTCCATTAAAATGACAAGTGCTTTTAAACTGCTCCCACTGACTGGTATATTACTCCCTAACACTTTTTCAACCGTGTCCTCATTACTTTCTTGAGCCTTATGTGTAATAGCTAGATAATTATGGCCATACAAATTTTTCATAACATACCATTTTGGAAATCTTAAACTAACAACAAAAATTGATAGTGGCACTATATTGTACCCCTCATATTTATTTATTCTTTTCTCCAGGTTTGGCACCTACTTGCAGTCAATTAGATCCTTTATGTGGTCACTCATGGTTTAACAATTGTCAGGACCCTTTTGATTATGAAAAGCAAAAAATTGATTTGCCTTGTGTCTAGAGATCCTTTGGTTCTTAGATGGCTTTAGTGGTAATAGCAAAATTTTTCCTTCATTTATAGATAATTAAGGCACTAAGGCAGTGGCTTTCTTAAATTGGAATAATGTCATTGGTTTGTCTTAATAGCCAAAACTTCAGATATTCTTCCACTACCACCTCCACTACTGTTCCAAGTACTTTTGCAAAACCTTGTATTACATAACTTTAGTGGTTGCCATAATTCCCACTAGCAACACTTGCTTTTTTGGCAAAATACTCCCCCTTTAATTCAATGGCTATGTCTTTAATGGATTCCTAATCTTTTAACCCCTTTATTTTGAGTCCCTTTTTCAAATAAGTGGCTCAAATTTTGATGAATAGTCTAATTTGGTTTGCTATCTTTGGTTTTCTTTTCCACTATAAGAAAAATCTAAAATAACAATGAAAAACTCATTCCGTAGGGAAAATGGTACGGAAAAATTATTTGTTGTGAAAGAATGAGAATTGTATCGTAAAAACTAATGGGAAATTTTACCACTAAACATTACTAATAGAATTTAAAGATGGAAATCAAAATTTCATTAGCAAATTGGCACCAAAATTTTGCAGCTAAAATTAGACATGTAATTTACCGATGAAATATTTTTTCCGTTGGTAATTTAGCAACAGAATGAAATTTTCATAGGTAACATTTCTATAGAATTATTTTTTCGTAAGTAATTTAACAATGAGACTCTTTTTTTTCCTGAGTTACCTATGAAAATACAATTTCATAGACAAATTACTTACTAAAAAGCATTTTATAGGAAAATTACTGATGAAAAGATCATTCAATTGGTAAATTCCATACGAAATAATTTTTTGTAGGTAATTTCCCTATGAAATTTTCATTTTGTAGTTAAATTACTACGAAAATTTCATTGAGCAAAAAAATTTTTCTAAATTAAAAATCTGATTTTTGTTAGATCAAATTGCTCGTTTGTCCTTCTTCTTCGTTCGAAATTTAAAAACCTAAAAAACTGTTATTTTGTCCCTCTTATTTGTTCTTATCATTTCTCTCCCATTTCTTAGAGTTCTATCATGCCACCACCATCATCTGTCCACACTCGCTGCCTTCACTTTTCTCCTCTACCTTAGCTTTACCTCTCTTTCCACTTACAGATTGATTGTTTTTCATATATTAATAATGACATCAGTTGGTGGAGCTATGTGCTCATTGTTTGTTCTCCAAATTCTAAAGTAAAAACTCATAACCAAGGCAAACAAGATTTCATGAGGAAGCTCCTCTCTCTATAAATTTGGCGAGTTATTCTTCATATTTGTAGTTGCATTTAAATATCAGTCTTGATTTTCTAAGTTGCTTCAACTCATTTAGATCTAAGTTTATATACCCGAATCATATCAAATCAGAGGTGTCTACAATTTTAATTTTCTTCCTTAAACTTAAACATTTATCAGTATTATTGTTTTTTTATTATTTTAATTTTTGAAAGAAAAATTATATCTAACTCTGGATGATCTTACCTTTTCTTTTTCAAAGCAAAGGGTCTTCCTTTCTGTGATGTGGATTGTTATTGTTATTGCTTAGAGTTTTAAGTAATCACTACGAACTAGTTTTCCAGCGCTGCTCTTTCTTTATCTATTACCGATGTTCAAGCTACTACACTTTCTCTATCTATTATCGATATTTAAGTAGCTACTCTTTCTTGTCTCTCAATTACCTTCTCTAGTGTATATGCTAATTTTTTCACTTTTAATTTTCATTTGCTGTATTTACCTATAATTTTTATTATTTTCCTTTTAGAATGTATTATTTGAGAGATCTGATTTGACATTCCCTTAACCCTTCTTTGACAGCTGTAAACCCTTCTTTGACAGCTGAAAACATTTTTTTACAATTCTTTATTAAGAATATAGGTTCACTATCTGCTATTATCGCTCAGTGATTAATATATAAAATCATCAATCTTCAACAAATAGATTGGGAAAACTAGAACAATATCTTATTACTAATAGGCAGGCTTGGCTTCTTGAATAAATAGAAATGGGTTTCTTCCAAATTAATTTGGAAATTCTTTTCTTTCTAACTTTTTTCTCAAATAGTAGATGTTGTGGCTGACAACTTACTGTTATATACTAGGTTAGGCTGCATAGCCTTAACAGTTTTACTAGTTTTTTCTAGCTTTTTGGTAGTCAAAGGCCAATGCTCTTTTACTATACTTTGATCCTACAGGTGGAGTGCAAGGTTGGTTATGTTTTCAGTACAAAAGTTCTTATAGATTGGTTGTATTTTTGATATTTTGGTAGTATGGGTGTGTTTCTGGTATCAACACGGGAATAATTTAAAGTAGGGCTGCTATGTTTGTCACCACTATTGATGTTCTTATTATTGCATATTTTCCTCTATATCTATTCGATTGTACTATTTTTAAGGCCATTTATTTTCCTTTTAGTCTTGTTGTTATGCCAATAAAGGCTAGGGCATCATCTTTTTTTATGTTTGTAGCTTGCATTACTATGGGGTTTTAGATTTTGGGGGGTTTGGCTTTATGTAATAGGATCTAGTTACACTCCTAGCCTTAAAGCATTTCTTGGATCCCCTATTAACTTTCTTTCATAAATATATTCCCTAGCTTATAAAAAAAGTATGATTTTAGGTGGGTTTTAAGTATGGACATGATGCCGTTGTAGTAGATATTAAGAGAGGCTCTATTGTTTGAACTAAAACAAAAGTATTACCTTTAATGCTTCTTTTTTGAGCTAAGATGAAAGTATTACCTTTAATATTGAGTAGAGGATGATGGTGTGACTATGTTTACATATTGAGCAATTTTGTTAATATGTGGTTATAATAGGGATAGTTGTATTACCACTGTTGAACTTAATCTTTTTTATTTTTAATTTTTTTAATTGTACATTATTTGTTTATTCTAAAACTCATTGATTTGGATATATTAAGTAGACTTCATTGGTTTGGCTTATAATAATAAAAAGTAATAAAATAATAATATACAAGTTTTAAAGATAGAAATTTCACATAACTAATCTTAGCTAATATGAAATCCAATCTTATTTGTTAACATTCAATGTATATGTTTCACTTTCTATTCTTATTTTCATAGAATATGGCTACGCTCTCGTCATTTTTTGAATATCTCTTATCTGTTTGTAATTCTTAAGTTTTTTTACATATATGTTTTGAGTTTTTCTTATTTGAAAATGTTCTTTTGTTGCATCTTTGATGTTTAATGAATTTATTGTTGTTATATGTTTGCTCTTTTAGATGCATGGCATCGAAATAATAGTTAGAATAGAAGCTCACCATTCACCTAATAAATAGGTATAATTTCTCTATCCTTTCTTATAAGAGCAAGTAATAATTCTAGGGTTTTTCATATATTGAAATAGCTTCAGAGTAGAAGTATTTATTTATGGCATTTTAAAATTATTCTATCAAGTTATTGAGTGTTTAAGTTGATTGCACTAGTGATTATGGATACCATTTTTGAGAAAGCTAGGTAAGGAATATTGTTTTTCTTATGGTCCCTTCTTTTCCTTTTTTCATTTAGAATCTTTTTGCTCATTTTTTTATTTTGTGTTATCATTAATGATTATTTAATATGTTTGTTAGCAATCCCATTATTATGAATGCCATTATTAGTTTTAGGAGATATGCTTAGTGGATCGGTTTACTTGAATGCATATGACAGTAGCAGCAAAATAGGAAAATTGCATTTTTGCGTTCTATTCGGTGTCTCTCTCTCTCTCTTATTGGTCTTAAATTCTACATTATATAGTATAAAGGTACTATGCTTGCTACCTTTTTTCCTATATAGGAATCCAATTCATATTTCTAGACACGGACTTCATTTTTTAATGCCTTGATATGTATAAAATGTTAAATCATAAATCTAATTATGAAATTACCTTTGCTATATAATAGCTACGAAAAAATGACTAATGTTGATAGATCTTGGATGTATAGACGAGTAATGCTGGATGGTTTCATAAATCTTAAGTTTGTTGAGGGAGTTCAAGCCTTTATTGACTATGCATGTTCGCAACATACATATATGGATGGTCTAAGAATTAGATGTCCATGTAAAAAGTGTAAACATATTCATTTTCTTCCTATTGATGAAGTCAATCCCTATTTCTTAAGAAAGGGGTTTTTTCTAAATTATTTTTAGTGGACACGACATGGGGAGCCTTTAATTTGTAGTATATCTAGGGGTAAGAAGAAAATTCATTAGTAAATATAGATGGGTTTGAATGGGGCATGGAAATTAGTCCCAATAATGTAAAGGAAATGGAAAATCCTTATACCTAAATGGTTTATGATGCAGATGGTTATTTCTTTCAAGAAAATATACAAAATCTTAAAGAGGAACCAAATCCAAATACAAAAAGTTTTTTTAACTTACTAAAGTTAGCTGACCAAGAATCATGGCCAAACTGTGAGACCATGACTTAATTATCTGCAATGGCCCAAATATTGAACATAAAGTCTAAAGGTTATATTTTTGAATGAAGTTTGGATAAAATTCTTCCTTGGTACAATTAATTGTAATCTTTCTATTATGACTGGTGAATTTGGAATTGCAATTTTTGGTGCCTTATTAATGGCTACCTTATTGAGATTTATTTTTTAATCATAAAAATAAAAGAAAATCTTCTAAAATTTTTACAAATTTTAGTCTAGAAAGAACCTTTTTTTAATGCAAGAAAAGTCTACAGGCCAAAAGCCTACATCACGATAGGTCTTTATGCATGCTCACACCAAAAAGCATGATGGTGTAATATTCATCAACGACTAATATAGGCAATTAAATGAATCTAAAGTATATATTTCCATATTTATTTTATATATAATATAGTTCAAAATTATCACTAAGTAGTATAAATAATTATAATGATAGGAACAAATATAAGAGGAGCTATAATGATAGTTATAAGATAACCCCAATATTAATGAGAATCAGACCTATCTTTAGGTAGTTGGTGGTAGGAACTGTCATGGTAGGATTTTTGGCCTTGGATCTTTCGCAAATACATAATATATGCATGCCTCCACATCCTGTATAGCTGCCTCCATTAGATGAGCCACATCTAGCGAGGAAGTAGGTGAACTTCGAACTACAGTGAGTCTATTGGTAACTCAATTTCTTGAGTCAATGTAATATATAGCCGAGCTCCATACTTAAATGAATGGAATAAGGGGGAGAGGTAGCATATCTCAGCATCCAGATGTTCCACTTGCACCGATAACATAGATAGGGCCTTAAAATTTATGTCTTTTGGAAATTTTAACAATCTAATTGCAATGTTAGGGACAATATTTATGCTTTTAGGACTTGTAAGAAAATGATTTGATACTTATTGAATATTATAGGTTTTATATTATATTATGAATTGGTCCTCTATTAATTTATTATTGTAAATTATATATTTTATATTACATTATTGATTAGGATTCCACTATATAAAGAAATAAAAATAATAAATATATTGAAACCTAAGATTTTTTTGATAAAAATATACCAAACCATCGTTAAAAATTTAGACGAAATATAGTAACGAAACAAATTACTGATGGTTTAATGTAAACCATAGGTAAATTTAGAGATAAAAATGGAACAAATTACCATCCTAAAATTACCAACAGTTTAATGTAAACCATTAGTAAATTTAGCGATGGAAAAGTTTTTCATTGCTTAATTTACCTACAGAATGTAATTCTATAGGAAAATTTGCCTATGAAATACTTATTTATGTCAGTAACATTTTCAAAGAAAAATATAATTTCGTCAGTAATTTTAACGATGGAATTTAAATCCATTAATAAATATGGAAAACGATAATAATTTTTTGGTATGCACCTCTCGACATAATTAATGACAAATGATGTTTTCCATCGATAAATTTACCATCAGAAATATTTCCATCAGGAAAAGTGCCTACAACTGATTTTCTTACACCTTTTTCTAATGGTAAATTTCATTGATATTTTTGATTCCCCACAAAAATGCACTCAATTCTATCGGGAATTTTTGTCAAAAAAAATGGATTTTTCTTACAGTGTTCTTCTTTATGGCCTTATTCCACCATAAAGTAAGGTACTCATGGGAGAATTTGTCAAGCTTTAGTTATAACAATGCTAGATCTTTCAAAGTAACTTCTATTTTAGTGATACAATTATACTGTCTCATGAATTCTTCAATTAATCTATCCTAATCTTTTTTTATTCTTTTATCTATCCTATGGTACCAGTCAGTTAAAGGTCCCACGATACTAAAGTTGAAATAATCAACCTTTTACCTCCTTGTATTGGTGGTCCTTTTCATTATCAATGCTTATTGCTTATTGTGGGTGGATGGGTCGAACATGCCATTAGATAAGGCAGTTTGAATCGATTAGGAAGGATGGATGCATTGTTTAAATCCATATCTTCGAGGCTAATCCATTTCCCTTTTTAAAGTACTTTAACCATGGCTTCCAACTTCTTTTCCATCTTATTAAAGGTTAAATCCTCCATTCTTGGAACCTTGTTCGTTGCCACTTGAGAACCGAATGCATAACACTCCCAAAATCTTAATTTGTGTGAATGGTACTTTTTCAAGTACTGAATAATAACACTAGGGTGAATAATAACACTTGAGGCCCACTAAGGTCTAAAAACAATATTCTTTAACATTGGCAAATAAAATTCCTAATGAATTTGGTGATACAATTAAAGGTTAAATTAAGATTAAATAGGTCTCTAAAAGTCAAATACAAAAATAAATAATAGGATAGTAAAAGGTTTGACCAAGTTTAATTAACCTTTAAAAAATAGTTTTAGATTTTAGAAAATTTTTCTGATCACACAGAGCCATTAGAAATAGTACCAATGAAATTTTAAAAGTGAAAAATGAATTTTGGATAATTTAGAAAATTTGAATTTTGGATTGGTAATTTTACTTTCGAGCTCTGAAATATACTGAAACGAACTCATTTTTACCTAAAATTTTAAACACATATAAAAAAATATTTAATTATTTTTGGATTAATTTTGATAAAAATTTGACAACAAATAGATGGGCCAATCATAAGTTAACAAGTTATGCGATCGTGGCCATCCAATTAAATTTTGATTGATTAAATCTTAGCCCTCCAAAGTGGAGGTATAAAATGTTGATGGATGCAATTACAATCCATAATGTTGATGCCATCCTTCACCTACTTCCTTCTTTTTTTTTTCTTTTCTTCTTTCTTTTCAAACAGAGACATATAGATCTTCCATTTCCAATAAATTCAAGCTTAATTTTCACTGATTTCTTGCTTAATCTCTCATGAAATTTTCTAATTAACTCCATCCTTATTAAGTGCATGCATTGGAAACAAAGGAATTGAAATAAATTAGAAGGTATTCAAGAAAAAATTATGCCAAATATAATATGATTTTTTAAGTTTGAATTATGATTTGGAAGGGAGAGGGAGAATTATAATTATTAGGTGAATTTGAGATGAATTTGATAAAAGTAGGATGAATTGTTCTTGATGTGAATTTAGCCATGAATGGATAGGTGGAGAAGGAAGCCAAAATAAAAAAAAATTAAGGACAAAGACACTGAAAATTAGAGGATTTAATCTTGAAAATGTAAGTGGATACAAATAGTTTGGTATTTCATTATTTTAGGGTTATGTAGTTAATTAATTTTTACATGAATTAATTTTTAAAAATTTAATTGAAGTTAAATTGTTGAAATAGATGTTAAATTAATTAAATTAATGGCTTAAAGGTGGAACTTAAAAGAAATAATTAGAGTTGCTAATTTTGCCTTGGTAGGTGAATTAGGGTTATGTGTAATTTAATTTGATTTAATGTTAAAATTATTAAAATTTCATGTTAATTAAGTGGTTAAACATTAGTAGAACGAAAAAAAGTTGATCTTGATTATTAATAACTACAAATCAAATCTATAAAGGAATTGGAGTGAAGTAAGTATTTTTAACATATTAAATGTTAATTAGATGTTAGTTAGATTGGGAGATGATAATAAAATGGAACTAAAATGATACAATTGCAAAGTTTTGCTTTTATGACAAAAATAAATTGAACGAAATAAAAATGGCATGAAAAAACAAAATTTTGTTGCTTGAACTAGTTGTAGTCGAAGCATGATGATGGTTTAATTCCTTGTAATTTTGTTGGCATTTATTAAATAAAGTATATAGTTGCCTTATGAATGTGCTGTGAAAAAGATGAACAATGAGAATCTAGGAAAATGAAAAGAACAAGGAATAGATCAATTAATAGAATACTGTAAACAAACAGTACAGGTAACAGATTAGGTATGGGTTTAGATTAAATGGATAGATCTATTGATATAACTTAATCCAAAATATATATTTACTTAATAGAGCAATAACTGACTACAAACTAAAAATATATTTTAGGATAGTTGATCAGATATGAGTTGAACAAATTGAATGGATATGTTAGTAAAATTTAATCCAGGATATATGTATATGTCAGTTTAATAGAGTAGTAACAAATTACAAACCGAAATCTAATCTAGAATAGAATAATAATGACTAAAACGAGAACTAGAATAGCATAACAACAATCAGAATAAAAACTATAATACATTAGGTAAATAATGATAGTTAACCTAAAAAATTTAGTTGATGATACTTTGAATGGATAAAAAGGAGTAGTAGTAGCAAGAGTAGGAGTAGTAGTACTATTTGAAACTTAGTGGATCGAAGGAGGTTTCAAAACAATAATATATAAATGGTGATAAAATGTGATATATGTTATAATATATCAATTGTGATAAATGTGATTGTATTATGTGAAAGAAATTGTTATAAAATATTATATGTATTTTGTGTTATGTTATAGTAGTAGTAGTAGTAGTAGTAGTAGTAGTAGTAGTAGTAGTAGTAGTAGTAGTAGTAGTAGTAGTAGTAGTAGTAGTAGTAGTAGTAGTAGTAGTAGTAGTAGTAGTAGTAGTAATAGTAGTAATAATAATAATAATAATAATGATGATGATGATGATGATGATGATAGTATTTTGGACGAAACCTAAGTGATGGATGAATGTGAATCCTAAAGAAAATCTAAGGATGATTGGTAAAATACATGAATTTGTATAATGCAAATGATGCATGATGAAAATGGTAATAGATCTATGAAGTGGTGTTAGTATATAATGTATACTTAACGTTAATAATGCAAACTTCAATATAAAATGATGAGATAATATAAAGTATAATTTTTGCTAGTAGTATTAGTTGAGAAACAAGGTTTGTGATTTAGTTGGCAAGCTATAGGAACACCATATTTAAATTGTAAGCCATGGTGACTTGTATAGTAGACAGAAGGAGGTTCCACATTGATAATATAAAAATGGTGATAGAATGTGATGTGTTATAATAAATAAATTATGATAAATGTGATTGTGTGATGTGAAAGAAATTGTTATAAAATGTTATATGTATTGCGTGATGAGATTTACTGTGAACTTGCAAGGTCCATAGTTTTTCACATCTCAACTAATAGGTTTCACTATCATACTCAAGGCAAAATGCTAGAAAAATGTTTAAAATAAAGGTACAAAATTAAACATCGAAAGTAAGTAGGAAAGTTAAAAGGTTAATACCGACTAATTATATAATACACATCAGTTGACATACTATACTAAAAGGTATTAATGATGATCAAATCAGTTAACAGATCATGAACCTAAATATGTTAAACATACAAAACTATTAACAAACATATATCAAAAAATATTAAATAAATAGAACAAATAACATGTCATGTGCAAGAATATAATGATTTAGCAGGATATTTAACAGATCTGGAACCAAAATACACTAAGTGAATAGAACAGTTAAGTTAGAAAATCTAATAGAAGGTATTTTTAATGGACACAGAAATGGAAATGATTGAAAATAATTGTATTTTGCATGTAAATATAGAATATGAAATATTTCAGTATTGTATCAACCACTAAGCACTAGAAATGCTTAGCATGTAGTTTATTTACTGCACATAGGGAATATATATTTGAGCTAAAAGTAAGTTTTTGGTGTGGTTTATCAAATAGCGTGTATAGATAATGGATTTTGAGGTGGATGTAATCAAGTTTTAGACATTAATATATAATATTTGTATTTTTTTTATGGTTCATAAATATAATGTAAATGAATATTTTTGGAAAGTTAATGGTATTTTAATATATACCTATATATACATATTGTGTATGTTGGATTTTAGGTCATGAATGTTAGGATGTCTTTTTAGATTGGCTCATTATTGTGATAGGTGGTTATAAGGTAGGGTATCACATTTTATGGTATCAGAGACAGGTTTAGGTGGTTCGAAGTTCAGAGGTTATATGGATATAGGAAAAGTGAAAATATATACATGCCATAAAGGACATTGATGAATAAGGCGATTATGAAAGAATATAGTATACTTGGCCCTATTGTTCTAGAGTTAAAAGAATAATATTTAGTTAAAAAGGGTTGATAGTGGATGAAGGAGGTAGAGCTGCCATTAGTATGTAAGAATTGTGAGAAAAGGAAATATGGTTTGTATGCTTGTCAAGCAGCTCTCATGATATGAGTAATATTTATTTTATAAAACATTAAAATCGAGGTTAGGTATTATGCATACATGTACCCATGATGCATACATACTCGCATAAGTTGCATATATGAACCATCATTCATATATTTCATCATTTATACATATGTATTCCTAAAATATTTATTGAAAAGAAAATACATCGCATTAAAGGAACTTGATAGGTTATGCATTGAGCATAATTTTTAGACCAGAGAGTTGGCTTCTTTAGACCTAAATGAATATTTATGGATTTTCGATATATTTAGATGTTTGAGTATAAGGATTTCAGAAGTAATGGATATCATTAGAATTTCTTGAATAATTTTTAATGTTTTGGTTATATCTCAGTCTATAGATATTAGAAGAAAATTATTCCACTTGAAGATGAAACTAATTCTACAATTTTCATAAGTGACTGGAACCTAGTTCTATTTATAAGGTGTTAAAACTAGGGCTTAAAATCTAGGTATTGAATCTATCTCTAAAATTTGAGCAATTCCTATTGTTTTGGGTATAACTTATATTATAGATTTTCCAATTGATATAAATCGGAGTTTCCTATAAATTAGACATGTAAAGAAGAAACTTTCATCATAGAAGCATGATCAAATTCCTCCCCAACCATTCATAAAAAATTTTCAAATATGGAATCACAAATCTGTACCTATTAGATATTTAGAGAGAGTTTGTAATAGTTTGGTCATAAACTACAATTTACTAGTCTAAATTAATTGATTCTTGATTCCTTGGAAACTTAATACATATGGAACAAATTTTAAGAAGACATTTAAGTTTAAAAAGTTCATTTTAATGTTGAAAAAAAAAACCTAGCACAAAGTACTCAATAGAATTTATGCTATGAATTTAGGATTTATGAATATTCAGTAAAGCTAATTAAACTTATTGATGTACCAATGCCTTGTACGAACTTGATGAATCGAACCTTCCACCCATGCCTAGATTAGTATGTGGTAGTTTATTGAGATTATTTTGATACATATCTATTATCTTAATATTTATAGCGTTGCCACCATAAATGGATTGAGCTACGTAAACATGCAAGAAGGCTAGGTTGTTGCTTATGTACTTTGACAAAATAAAAAAGCATAAAAGGAATTACTCAATCCATAATTTGGGGTTAATGGCCATTGATTTAGTTTTAAAGATTTGAAGATGTTATTTACTTGAAGGAAAAAAAATGTATTGACATGAGATAAATCCTAGACATTAGACTACACATGAAGAGTTGAATTTTTAAAGCAAAAAGATAAGCAGGTGAAGACATATCATGGTTGAATCCTTGATTATTATCTTGGCAAATTAATTGTTTTAATTGATGTTTTTGGCAAATAATAGGATTATTTATGAACAACAATCTCAAATTTTCTGGCATAATTTAGATAATTATGAGTGCTACATTATCTATAACAATGTTGGTGTAAATGTAATTAATTAAAGACTTAACCTAAAATTATTACTTTCAGTTAAGGAAACATAGAGCCATAATGAAAACTTAGATGTAAGCCCTAAGAGATCGAATAAAAGAATAAAGAAAGGGTCAAGTGAATAGAAATACTATAAAAGTTGTGTCAAGTTGGTAGAAGTCTTATGTAACAAGCAGACCTAAAAAGGAAAAAGAAATAAAAGTTAGTGTAAATGTACAATTAAAATTACCATATAAAAAGTTGAAAATTAAAAGCTTGTTTAAAATGGTAATGTTACAAAGGTACAATCTATACACCAAATGAAATAAAACTAAGGGCATACATGTGGCAAGGAACTAGTGAGAATAATTACCTAAAAGATTGGATAGTTGAGGAACAAATGGCTCCTATTGGTCGAAGCTCTCTGGACCCATCACAATATTGAGGAAGCAATATGAGAGCTAATGAAAACCCTCAAGAGGTAGTATCCTTAGATTTTTTCCATCGGGTAAATTTCAAGAATGGAATTTTTTATTACTAGGGGAGAAATGTAACACCCCTAAAATCCTGATTCGTATGATTAATGCTTTTTCATGTAGTGAACAGTAATATTGGGGTGAATAATACCATCCAAGGCCCACTAAGGTTTTAAAATAGTTTTCTTCAACATTAGAAAATACTATTCATTATGAGTTTGGTGATATAATTTGAAGTGAAATAAAGATCAAATAAATCTCTAAAAGTCAAAAACAAAAATAAATAGTTGGACTGTAAAAGGGTTGATCAAATTTGACCAGCCTTAAAAAAATAGTTTCAGACCTTAGAAAATTTTTCTAATAACACAAAGCCATTAGAAATAATACCAATGAATTTTTAAAAATGAAAATTGAATTTTTGGACAATTTTTGAAATTTTGACATTCAGATCGATAATTTTATTTTTGGGCTCCAAAATATACTGAAAAAAATTTTTTTTTGTTTGAAATTTTAAAAACATATCAAATAATATCTTACATATTTTTTGATTAATTTTAGTAAAAGCTTGACAACAAATAAATGGGCCAATCATAAGTTAAGTTGTGCGATCATGCTATCTGATTAAATCTTGATTGATTAAATCTTAGCCTTCCAAAGTAAGGGTATAAAATGTTGATGGATGTAGCTGGAATCCACCATGTTGGTTCCATCCTACACCTACTTCCTTCTGCTTTTTTTTCTTTTCATTTTTCCTTTCAAATTGAGATATGTAAATCTTCTAACCAATTCAAGCTTGATTTTTATTGATTTCTAGCTCAATCTCTTATCAAATCATCTAATTAACTCCTTCCTCATCAAGTGCATGCATTGGAAACAAAGGAATTGAAAAAAAAATTAGTCGTTTTTTAGGAAGAAAATTGTGCCAAGTAGAATATGATTTTTAAGTTTGAATTGTGATTTAGGGAGGGGATGGAGGGAGAATTATGATTATTAGGTGAATTTTAGTTGAATTTGATTAAAGTGGGATGAATTATTCTTGTAGAGAAAGAAGCAAAAATCAAAAAAAAATTAAGGATAAAGACATGGACAATTAGAGGATTTGAGCTTGAAAATGTAAATGGATACAAATACTTTGGTATTTCATAATTTTAAGGTTATGTAGTTAATTAATTTTTCATGAATTAATTCTTAAAAATTAATTGAAGTTAAATTGTTGAAATAGATGTTAAATTAATAGAATTAGTGGCTTGAAGGTGGAATTTAGTAGAAGTGACTAGAGTGACTAATTTTGCCTTGGTAGGTGAATTAGGGTTATGTGTAAATTAATTTGATTTAATGTTTAAATTATTAAAATTTGATGTTAATTAAGTGGATAAACATTAGCAGAAAGAGAAAAGAAAATTGATCTTAATTATTAATAACTACAAGTCTGACTTATAATGGAATTGGAGTGAAGTAAGTTTTTTAATTTATTAAATGTTAATTAGATGTTAGTTGGATTAGGAGATGATAATAAAATGGAATTAAAATGATAAAATTGCAAAATTGTACTTATATGTCATAAATAATTTGAACATAATGAAAATGGTATGAAGAAATAAAATATGGTAGCTTAAACTAGTTGTGATAGAAGCACGATGATGGTTTAATTTTGTATAATTTTGTTGGCATATATTGAATAAAGTACATAGTTGTTGGATGAATGTGAAAATGTGATAAAGATGAAGAACAATGAGAATATAGGAAAATGAAAAGAACAGGGAATAGATCAATTACTAGAATACTCTAAACAAATAGAATAGGTAATAGATTAGTATGGATTTAGATTAAATGAATAGATCTATTAACAGAACTTAATCAATAATATATATTTGCTTAATAGAGTAGTAACTGACTACAAACTAGAAATATATTTTTGCATAGTAGATCAAATATGAGTTAGATTAATTGAGCAGATATGTTAATATAATTTAATACAGAATATATGTATACGTCAACTTTACAAAGTAGTAAAAGACTACATACTAGAACATGAACTAGAATAACATAACAGTAACCAGAATGAGAATTAGAATACATTGAGTAAACATAAATAGTTAAACTAGATAATTTAGTTGACGATACTTTAAATGGACAAAAAGGAGGAGGAGGAGGAGGAGGAGGAGTAATAATAATAATAATAATAATAATAATAACAACAACAACAACAACAACAGTAACAATAATGACAACAGCAACAGCAACAAAAACAACAACAACAACAAAAATATTAATATTAATGATAATAATTTGGATGAAACATAAGTGATGGCTGAAGTGAATCCTAGAGAAAATATACAGATGATTGATAAAATGTAAGAATTTGTATAATGCAAGTTATGCATGATGAAAATGGTAATAGAACTATGAGAAATAAAGAGCTTTCTATAAAATATGAATGAGGGAACCAATGTTTCCAACATAATTAATTTCTTGTTTTATGTATGGCATTTTATTTGTTATTCTCTCATTGAAAAATTTGCTTATGTAATAATCTAAGTGGATTCTTTATTTTATTGCTTTCCTACATCCTTGTGTGTTTAGTTATTTAATTAATTATAATGGATCATGTGAGAAGTGAGGTAGCAGACTAATAATAAAAATCTAATTATAGGAAACATCTAACCAAGATGCCAATTAAAAGTGATGTCCCAAACATCGATCTCTATTTGGGCATCAAAAGGTTGAGATTTATATCTTATGTTCTATTAGGTGATTACTTTATGATACCTGCCTCTTTAAGGCCACACTAGATGCTTTCATAGGTTGACCGTCATCAATAAATTGGGTATAAAGCCCTCTCTATTATGAAGTGGTCAATTTGTGAGTTTTAGTTAGTCTCATCCAGCCTCTAAAAAGCGTTCCTCTGAGAACACAATCAAAATTAAATGGGCTCTAGCATATGTCACAGTAGAGATCGTCCTTGTATTTTTACCTTTTTAGGAGTTCACATAAATGGCAAATCATCATATGCCTCCTGGTGCCCAGATTATGAAGGGAGGTGATCATTATCCTCCTCTGAGTTGCTATCACTGTCATCAAGCTGAGCATCAGGGAGATTTAGCTTCCTTTTTCCCTTACCCTGATAGTGATGCTCTCGCATGCTTAAGCGAGTACCTGAGTGATGCCTTCTTTCACTAATAAATATGCCATTTCCTTTAATCCTGGGTTGGGCTCTGTCTTCCTTTGTTAGCCTACTTTCTACTTCATTGTCCTCGGTGGATGCCTAAGGTTGTTTATTCTTCTTAATAGAGTGTAAGAGCTTTCCTTGTAACTCACTACCAAAGCCTTTTAAGAAAGCCTTAAGGTCATTTGCAGTGATGGGAGTAGAGTCATCGAGCTAGTTAACAGCATCAAAGAGCTCATCATCATCAAAAATAGGTGAGATATTTTGTGGAGTTTCATTAGTTTGAGAATGGGATTTTTCTCTTCTATTTTCCTCTTGTCTGTAAAAGTTATCATTTCACCTTTCTAATTTATCCATTTTTGACTTCTAACGAAATCACCAAATGATAATGTAATGGCCTAATTGTTGGATTGGTTGAAAATAGTATTTTTCAATGGTAAATAGTGACATCGAGATGAATAATATCTTTTGGAGTCAAAAAATATTTTATTGGACAATTGGTTAGAGATTAGTAAGAGTCCAATAATGTAATTTGAATTGAAAATGAGATCAAATAGGTCATCAAAAGTTAAAAATAAGGAAAAGTCATAGTTTCGATTCAAATAGTGCTCCAATTGACTAAGGTTTGACCATAACATTAAAAATAGCTAATGATCTCTAAAAATCACCATAATTTCTATATCTACATTAAATGAGATGTAGAATCATATATTAAAGAAAAAGTAATTTTTCAATTACACAAAAAATCAAGCTATAAAATCGGTAAAAGTGGATCAAATAAAAAAATAGTCTCCAATTGATCCAAAAATATTCATGAAACTTAATGAATATGTTTCGAGAATTTTGGAAGTATTTTTAAGAGAAATGGAACTTACAAAGTAAGAGAAAAATGATGATTTCGATTTAAATAGTAATCGATTGACCATGGATTTGATCAAGAATTTAAAAATAGTAAGTGATCTTCAAAAATTATAGAAATTTCCATTTAGGCTCTAATTTGTATTTAGAATTATCTGATAGTAAAAAGTAATTTTACGGTAACACCGAAAATTTTCTAATCGAACAGGTTTGAGTGAACATGATCAAAAACGAACTTCAATTGAGCCAAAAATTTTCATGAAGGCTATATTATATATTTTAGGAATTATGAAATTTATTTTGAGTGAATTTGAGTTTTGAAAGTGGCAGAAATAATTTTTGATGCAAATTTGGGCTTAAGATCAAAAATTGGGCTTGAATTAGGTTGGATCGGCCTAGCCCATTAGCCCATCTATAAATACCCTAAAAACAAAATTCGCTAGAGGAATCCACCAGATTTTTGCATCTTCCTCTCCCTTATCCAATGGCCGAATGGTGTTCTTCACAATTTCCCATTGATTTCTTCATCTCTTTCCTAATTTCTCCTTAAATCCAATCTTCTAAAGTAAATTTTAGCTTCTGTATTTTATCATGGTAGCCTTCAATCTTAATTTGAGATGATTAAAGTGAAAATAATCAAGTGGTTAAAATTGTGATAGAAAATTGAGGTATGTGTTTTTGATATTTTTAAATTGATTCAAGAGTCCCAATAGATAGGTTAAGGTATGTAGGCTATGTTTATGTGGTTGTATTGAATTAAGAAAGCAAGAAAATGATGATTTCTTACCTTGTGAATTTCAGCCATTTTAGGATGTTTGGGGAGAAGAAGTGATTCCATTGATTAAGGTAAAGGAGACAAAGATTAAAGTGTGTAAAAGATGAATTCAAGGGAAGTGGATACATAATCCCTTAGTTTTCACCTAATTTGGTTTGATTTAATGTAATGTATGTTAAGAATGTTTGTGATAAATGTATGTGCAAATGAAATAAATGACATTAATGTGATTTGGGATGTTAAAAATGGTAATTAGCATGATTAATTAAGAAAGAAACCAAATTTATGGCGAGGAACATTTGGAGGCCGAATAAATGTATGTATTTTTCATGATGTATATGTATTTTTTATATCATATATGCATAGATCTATGATAATAGGCATGAAATAAAATGATATAAATGACTAAATGAATAAAATAAATTACATATGAAAATAATGTTAACTAATTAGTTAATTGGAATAAAAAAATGGTAAGAATGAAATAAAAAGGGATTAAAAAGAAGGCAATTAAAGAAATAAAGCAAAATGGATTTAATTAAAAAATAAAAATAATACCAAGGTTTATGTTGAACATTAATGAATACCAAAAGCATATGAACATTAATTTTCATAATATAAATTTGAAATAATGAAAAAGAATGGAAAATGACATAGTTAGAGTGAAAAATGACTTAAATTCAAGAAAATATAAGTTTAAAGGACAATTGAAAATTTTGCCAAGTGTTAAGGAAAAAAAATAAGTTAAGTGAAATAAGGGTTATAAAACTAAAATAAGAAATTAATTGAGTATTAACTATGAAATTTCCTATGAAATAAAGTTTAGGGATCAAACTATAATTTTACAAAAAAAATAATGAATTAACAATGTAAAAGAATGCAAAGAAATTTTAATGGAATGAAATAGTACTTTAATGAAAGAATTTGAAAGTGGAAGGATAAAATGGTAATTTTACAAAATATAGAAGCAAAAGAATAGAATGATAATTTTAAGTAAAGTTGAGATTAATGGAACGGATAATTAAATGAGTATGAAATGAGATTTAGGCATAAAATAAGATTTAGGGACTAAACAGGAATTTTGCAAATAAATGTTGAATTAACAGTACAAAATGTAGAATAGTGGCAAAGTTGTAAATAAAACGAACAAAAGGAAAATTTAGTAACTTATTGAAAAAATGAGGATTAAATGGTAACTTTATGAGTGAATATTGAGTTGATGAAATTAATGGCATTTTGGTAAATAAACTGAAAAGTAAGTGCATAACTGTAATTTGATAGAATTTGAAGGGTTAAATGGTAAATTAGCTATTCTAGGGATTAATTTATAAATTGTTCATAATAATATTAATTGAGGACTAAATGGTAATTGGATTGGCTTAAAGGACTAAAGATTAATTTGAGAGTAACTAATGTAATAAGTGTAAAAAAAAGTAATTAAGTATTAACTTTATGTAAGTTAAATAGAAGTAAAAGATGAAATTGTAAATAAATGAAAGTTTAGAGATCAAAGTGTAAAAAGATACTAATGGTCCTAATTTAAGGATTAAATTGTAATTAAAGATATTTATGTACATTAATAAAGTAATGGTTAGAAAAATTGTAAAATTAGAATGAATGAATGGATAATTGATTGAATGTATAGAAATTGTTTAGAAGCATTGAATAAGTATTGCATGATTGGAGCTGAGTGTATTGGCAAATGAATTGAAAATGAAAAATTATCTGGAAAGTCGATGAAAAATAATTGAATATTGCCCTTAATTAGTAGTAATATGGTAGTTAAACCTAGTACATGATACAGTTGGTGAGCCATAAGGATATTAAATGTATAGCCGTGGTATGGATCATAGAAACTCGCTTTAGTAGGCTAATGACGGTCTACTGAATGAATGAAATTTTGAAATGTTGAAATGTGAAATGTGAATGGAATTTTAAATATTCGGGTGGTTCTTCGGAATCACTCTAAATGTATTGATCCCATATATCCAATTTGAAGATTCTTACTGGATTGATACTAAGGGCAAGCCAAAAAAAGAAAATTGAATTGAATAGTTTATAAAGGAACAAAAAATGATAAAATAAAAGAAAAATCAATCATGAAGTATAAAGGTTATATTGGAATGTTTGATAAAGTACTAAATAGCTAATTAATAAAGCAAAAGTACAAAGACAATAATGTGATAGCAAAATGAATGATAGATAACCGATCGAAAATATTGCCTGCAAAATAATGAATTGAAAGAATTAAATACTGAAGTAACAAGAAAATTAAGGCATAAAAGAAGTATAGATCATAAGTTTGATTGAATTAAGAGTCTAAATTTAAATTGGATAGCAATAAAAAACAGTTAAAGGAACTAAAAACATAAAATGACTGGAAATATACTGACTAACGAAAATGTATACACAATATAACTACAAGGATTTAATTAAAATATTTTAATATAGGAACTAAATTTCCTAGACTATACTAAAGTAATTGAACAAAAAGGAATAATGAAATCAGTTAAGTAATATTATAACTGTAAATACCGAAGTGAAAACTGAACTGAAATTTAATCTAATGAAACTCCAAGGATTTGTTAGGGAGTATGTCCTAGAGCCCATGTAATAGGGATGTATTTCATATGTATGAATTAATATTCTTAATAAAAGGCACCATTCATTTATTAATGCTATATTTAAATACATGAGTTTGTAAATCTTAAATTAATAAATGAAGTCCTAGATATTATAAACACCGTGCAAAGGCAATCATGAAGTGTTCATGATATGAGATGTCTATTGCATGCAAATGTGTTAATATCTAAATATCCCTAGTCAAAGAATTAACAAGATAGGACCTTGTTAATTCGGACAGACTAGCACATGTTATGCTTCTTAAATGGTTCAAGTAGTGGTTCTTATAATTGTGATTATGAAAGATAATCAAAGCTAACATGTGGATGCTTTTTAGAAGAACAAGTTCATTGGAGACTTGCAAAGAGAATCCTCACATGGATATGTAATCTATGTCAGTGAGGAATCTCTTCATAGTGGTTGTATAAGTATCCTTAGACTTGAGATCACCAAGGTTATCTTAAGTAGCAAGTGGTATACTTTGACTCCATAACTGATTACTTCCAACTGGAGGTGAATATAGTTAAGAGGTTGGATATATCATGACCTACTAGAAGTTAGTTGAGTGATTGACAAAGGATTCACCATCCCAGATTTATTAAGGGAAGTTATCTCACATGATTATATAATTATCTTGTTCAGAGAATCTCTTACCAAAGTAATATGCCAAGATGGATAGAGATCCATGAAGGGCATTTTGGGAACAATGGTTAAAATTAAAAGAACATACATAATTAGATTTATATGAGTTGACAGAAATCCATACTCAGAATCTAATTGAGATAAGAGTGGTGAAAGGAGTAATTACACGATAACTGTTTCTATGGAAAGGTATAGTCGAACCACTTGACTTTCCTGACATCTGGGTAGTCATGATGCCTAGCTAGAGGCTACTTCTGATTTGTATAATAGTGTATCATAAATATCAATAGGGATTGATAAAATGATTTAAAGAAGTTTAAATCATGTGAGTTTTGAATAGAACTCATAATTACATATTATACTACCAATATGGACAGGAATCCAATAGGTCACACACATATAGAGAAAAGGATAAAATGGTAAAATGACAAGGATAATAATATTTGATATTATTATGGGAATAGAAAAGTGAATAAGAAAATAATTAATTAAAGATTTTAATTAATTATGATCAAGTAAAATTGTTCGCAAAACCTTTTAAAAATGTTCTGTAAAATGGACCTAATTGAAATAATGTATTTCATAATTAATTATTATCAGTCTATAAGTGTTATAGGGCTGATATAATAATTAATAGATCTATTGGAGAAATTTAAAGAGGCCCAAGGAAATGACTTTGGCGTAAAAACCCTCCAAAGGAAGGGTTTCATGCCACTTGCTGATAGAAGGCCTTAAAGGCCTAATTCTTGTACCAAAATAAATTAAATATATTTCATAAGTGTTATGGAGGCTACATATTTAATTTGGATGGATTTGTAATTTATTTGGGTGATTAAATCCAAGTATATGCACAAAGGGCCTAGTTTGTGGGTTTTGTGAATAGTCTTTTATGAAAGGACTTAAATTGAATTTAATTGAGCCCAAATAAATTATTAATAATTCTAGAATCCCATTTATTATATCTCCAGCAATTTTATAGAGCTCAATCCTATTATGAAGTTGGATTTTTAATCGAACTATAAAAATCCAAGTGATAGGATTTTAGGGTTAAGGTAAACAATTAAGAGAAAAAGATTTTCTCTCATTCTTTAACCCTAGCCACCACTTTCCCCTTGCTAGCATCAAGGGATTTCGGCCAGCCTTGTATTACTCCATTATTGGTTCATTCAATCCTTCTCTGGTATGGATTACTCATTGGAGGTGTTCAATTTTGACCACTGTGGTTTGCAACAACCCGGTGAGAAGAAAAATCAATTGTTCAACAAAAATTAAAGGTGATTTTTATTATTCTCATTAATATGTATATTGTAAATTCATGGCAAGATCAAATCTATTGGTTAAAAATTTTAAATTCCGCTTATATATGAGATGCATGTAATCGATAATTTGCAACAGGATTAAGTCATAAATGGACCATAATTAAGAAATTAAAATGTAGAGTAAAATAAAAATAGGAACATAATGATAATATTGAATAGTGTAGCAGTGTAAGTAAATAAAAAGTGTAATACTGAGACTAATAATAAAATGGCATTTATTAAAAGGATAATATAAAAAAATTAGTAATGAGTATAGTACAAACATAAAGACTGAAACAAGAAAATACTAAATAACATCAGTGTAAAAATAAAGGTTAATATTTAAAAATATAAGTAATGACGAAATTGACAACGAGAATAATATGTGACTTTAAATCAAGAAATGAACATAAGAATTGTAAATGACTTAGGCATTGTAGTATAAAAGAAGAACAAATGCATGCAAATTGTAAATTGTTTAATAGTTTAAAAAAAGATTGATACCTAAAGAAATATAAAGAAAATGTAAGTAATTTGTGATGAAAAGTTTAATTAATTTAAAGAACAGAATTTAATCAAAACAAACAACACTGGAATTAATGACGATAACTATAACAAAAGTAACCGCTATTGTTAACCTAATGAAAGTAATGTATTAAGTGTAACTGAAATAAAGCAAAAATAGTTACAATAGTATGTTAAACTTAATGTAAAAGGATCCTAGTGTAATAACCAACTGAATTAATAAGAAAAATAATAAAAACTAAAAATATTCTGAAAACCATTTGAAATGTAAAGTAAGATAAAAGCCAACATATGTAATGACCGACTAAAAATGTAAAGTAAAAAAAATTAAGCAATTGTTAAATAAAATATTAGTAATACTGAAGGTTAATGAAAGAGATGAATTAAAGTATTAAATATAAGATTACGAAATAAAAATGTAATGGGTGTGCGTATGAATGAATATGTTAATAGAAAGTCTAGGATTGGTATTCACCACTGGGTATTTTTAATGCTTAGCACGTACTATTGCTATTGCATGCAAATTATGGAAATAGGAGGTTAAAGTGGTCGTAAGCTGGTGTTGATTAAGAGTAGTGAAAAGAAAGAAGAACAATATAGTTATGGCATGTATATGTTCAAACGAAGTAGCTAACTTAGGTATAGATAGTTATGTGTTTCATGTGCAAGTATTGGTACTATTATGTTCAAAATATTTATAAATTATTATTGTTACTATCTACTAAACATTTTTTATGATATAAATTGATATTTTAGAAAAAAAAATTAGCAATCTATTTGTAATAGCAATTGTATCTGTCATAGTGTTTTAACATCGATCATTGTACGTACAGTACAGTGCTATAAAGTTGTTACAGATAAGTCCTGAAATGTTATAACTTAGAAGGAGATGAAGATGAGGGCGAGAATCGGCTAGGCCAATATGTGAGTTTGGCGAGCTGATCTACAAAATGAGTGAAGACTAACCTCTGGCATGCAAGTGATTAACACTTCGATACTTAAGTCAAAATGGGTTTTGTAACACCTTACTAACGTTTATGATTTCTATACATGGTATATAAGTTATGCTAATGTTGCATGCTATTATCATAATGGAATATTCACATTGATAGTTAACATCTTAAAATTCTACCTTAGGTACCAATTCATATTTAGCCATCACTAATTACTATTTCTTTGGTAAAAATCTTGACAGCATAACAGCTTAAAAGTTGCGCTACCCAAACTTGCAAATTGGAAATTTAGCACTTCCAATAGACAACCTCCATCTCCAATACTCCATTTATATACATAACATTTCTATATTCATCCATCATGTAACATCACAGTACGATCACAATTCCATCATACATACATTCTTAAATGATATTGTTTTACTATTAATTAACATTTTACATACATTGTAATACTTATATTACATGCCATAATACCAAAATAGTTTTAATACAAAAGTATCTAAATTTGTTCCAACATGTGACACATATACAAGCCTTCATAGTTCACCTTCTTCAAATCCTTTATGTACCTATTCCTGCACACGGTCAATAAAACTACACGCTAAGCTGATGTTATCTAGTGGTGGATACAGCTACATAAAATTTCATTTAATGTAATTATTTTTACTAAATTATCTTTTTAACCCTTAATGTTACTTTTTATTAATGTAATTTAATTAACTTGTTTAATTGACTAAATTTACTACTTAAATCTTTTCATACTTATTTTTCTTATTGATTGCTACAATATTCTCATTTAAATGTAAAATTACTTTTAGATTCTTGATCTTTTGATTTACCATATTTGCCTCAATTTGACTCCTTTTGCTTCCTTTGACCTTTAAGTCACCTTAGATGGAAAAGTTTTATTTTAGTCATTATGTTTTCCTATAAAATGATAAATTACATTTTTATCCCCAAACTTTTCAATATTTATGATTTTGCCCTCTTTGTCTTATTTAACTATTTTAATCTTTCTAACCACCTTTTAAATGCCAAATTACCATTTTATTTATAGTTTATCATGTAATTACATTTTTACCCTTTTTGAACACATTAATCTTGTTTTTCACATTATCTCCTATTTATTTACATTTTTGGTATCTTTTATGTAAAATTTACCATTTAGTCATTATTTTCTTGCATAATTACTATTTTTCTCCTAGTAGTAACCTGTGAAAATTATCAAACTGGATATGCAAGATGAGGATTGTATGACTGCATAAGTGTATATATGATTGTATAAGTGAGGTGACTACCTAAATGTAGTCATTCCTCGATAATAGTTTATTGTATGATTCTACCACGGTATATGGGTTTCTATAGCTAGCCATTATATCATAGGATCCTGGATCACCTATTTTATTCTAAGGGCAACTAATTATTTTACAATGTTATATTTTTATTCCAAACATTATGCTATTATCATTAAGTATCTTATTATACCTACTCATTTTTCATGTATTCATTCATATTGCATGTAAATTCATGATATACATGGTAGATAACATACAAACATAATGTAAATATGGCATTTTTAACAACTATATCATTCAGCCTCAATGTGATACCCAACATACTATGTGTTTTCTTATTCTATTTCATGTCATTTATGTTTCTAAGATTAAATTATGTGTATATATATTGACTTATACAAATTTTACCCTAATATTCCATTGTTACTTATGTAAAGATCATTATGTTCACATACTAACTATTATGCCCATACCTTATTTTTAATTCAAATCAATCATAAGGTGTTCAATTATCATTATATTGCTTAATTTATGCTTAATACATGATTTAACATCAATCTATCACATTACATTAATTAAGGTACCATTCGGCCATAAGTGGTTCACTCAATTTATGTTTGAATTCTTTATAATTTTATGTTTATTTCATGCTAATTTATCATTTTACCAAGTTATCTTAAATTTTTTTTTCGTTATTTCTTAAGTGCCTATAGTTATATAATGTATTTTTAATGGAAAAATTAAAATATTAAATGAAATTAAGTGTAAGGAATGTATCCACTAACCTTAATAAAGCTTGAATTCACCTACTCCTTCTTTCCTTTGTCCTTTTCTTCCTTGTTCTTCTCTTCCTTTTGAATTTCTACTTTTGGCCAAATTTGGGAGAGAGAAAATGGCAAGTTTATGTTATGAATTTTGACATATAAATGCCACCAAATGATCATGCTAAATATGCTCTACAAGCTTATATAAAAATTTCCAATTAAAACCAATAAAAACTCCATACTTTACCTAATTAGTGTACTTTTCTCTCACTAAAATTATTTAACGTCCAAGCTTGTTCTTGCTCCAATTAAATTTCTAAGATGGAGAGGATTCTTTATAGTGTAATTATGTGGAATTTGGGCTTAAAATATTGAGAAATGAGAGATAATTAAAGAAAAAATTGTGAAAACCTAATGAAAAAGGGATGTTCAAATTTTTAAAAAGAAAGGGAGGAAGATGGTAGATTTTTGGGCATAATTGTAGAGGATTCTAGACCCCTCTAGGCTGCCCATAATTTCACCAAATTAATGGCCATAATTTCTCCAGTTATTATTTCATCCAATAGATTATTTTTAAGTCACTTGTCAAGCTTTCTTGGATTCCTACACCACTTTATGCTATACTAATAAATATAGGTAATCAAGGCTAATTTTTTAATGACCATTATGCTTTTAGATGAATTAATTATGGCCCTTAAGCTCTCTAAATAATTTAACCATGGTTTTTCACCATTTTTCTAAAATTAATGCTCTACTTGTTAGAATGCTATGATAATTTTGCTCACATGCAATAATATATACAAAAATATATGGTTAAAATTTTAAGTCATTCTGACATCATTTCAATATACTTCTAGCTCTTAAGGTAAAATTAGCCGGTTCAAAATTCAAAATTTTAAAAATTCCAAAAAATATATTTTTCATGTCTAGTAGTTTATTTTGATCATATCTAATTTATCTATGTAATCGGAATAATTTTTAGAGGTCCTTAGAATATTTTACAGCTAGATCAAACTTTTGATCAACCAAATTTAGGGTATCGGGTAAAAAGTTCATTGTTTATTTTAAGAGCCTATTTAACCTTAATTATTCTTATATTATACAATCGACATTTAATATCTATTTTCATATTTTGGGGTTAAGTCAAACTGTCCACCAAATCACCCATCCTTGGATTTTCCTGGTCTGAGCATGTTTAACCCTTGTACACTTTATAAATTTTCCTGTATTCTTCAACTGTGATTACTCTAAAAAATATCCTAGGATTACTATTTATGTTCTAAAACACACCATGCAGGTCAGATGCAAATTTTGGGGTGTTACTGGTTTAAAGAAAGAAAGTGTGACAAGATAGTTGCAATTTATGCGATACCTTGCTCATGATGTCTATCTATATTTTTATAGTCCCTAGGTGGCTAGAGCCTATGTGGTTAGTGTACTTGAGTATAAGATATCTTGTATCTATAGTAAGCAAATTTAGGGCATCTGATGTGACAGTTCTATGGTATGGTTTGCTGATGTGACAAGCATGGAGCTGCTAGATCGGTTATAAAGTCCAATCAAACTGTTAGGACACTCGACCAATGCAAGTGATTTGTGGGCTTTCAGACCAGTGGACAACAATTGGACCTTAGCTTAGACTGGATTTGTGGCTATTAAACTGGATCCATGTATGATAAAATTAGGTATTATCAATTATAATATATTCATTTTTAATTTAATAATCTTTTTATTTTTTAAAATCAGTCAATATTTTGTTCAAAAATATTAGTTTCAGTATAAATGTATAATTTCAAAGTCGAACCATAGTTAAAAAATATTGATATTCATAATTTTTTATTGATGTTAATATATTAATTTTTATATTGATTAATTGCTTATTATTTGTTATTATGAGGTAATATTATATATTTTAATTATATTATATAATTTTAATAATTTTTCGTTATAATTATATTTTATTTTCAAATTTTTTATAATATTTATGTTTATCTTATTACTAAATGAAAAATATATTATTACTAAATTCAGATTATTTATAATTTCAATGCATTAATAAAATTCATTTCGGCCATTAACTCATATAAATAATAATTTTTTTAAAAAAATGTTAATTGGACACAATAAAGATAACATGCTAATTAAATCAAAACCATGTATTATGGTTTTACGTGTTTACTGATTTGATAAAATCTAAATCTATTAATTTAACCAAACAAGTTTTACTTTAAAGAAAAATTGGAAATATGAAAACCACAACAATTGTGAACACAACCTTAACTTTATGTTTACTCGTCGATCTTCGAATCAAGTAGCTCATGTGTTTATAAGGGCTTCTGTTTCATTGTCAGATTTAAAGGATAAAGAAAATTAATAGCATTTTAAAAATTGTAAATGCTAAAATAAATATATTAGAAAACTACGTCATGTCATATTTTTAAATTGTAAACTGGTTTTGATTCATGGTTTTATATACATTAAGGGTTGTTTTTTTCCACTATTGAAAAAAATAATTCTCATCTATTATATATATATATATATATATATATATAAGAAACATCAAAATATAATTAAGCTTGAATAGAGTTTACATCAACAAATATCAAATGGGAAACGTGAGGGAAAAATTCCTTAATCCAAACAACTGTAGAAGGGATATTATGCCAACTCTTAGCTAGGCGATGAGCTACTCTGTTGCCAGTTCTAGGAGTGAAAGAACAACAGCCATAGAGAAAATCCTTGCTTAATCTTTGACAGTCATTAATAATACCACCAAATCCATTCCAAATATCCAACTTATCCACCAAGAAGTTAATAGCATATTTACAATACAACTCAACCACAATGTTAGAGAATCCCAACTCCTTAGTCATGGAAAGTCCAAACAGCAAAGCCATTGCCTCTGAAGTGAAAGGATTCCAAGACCCCACCACTGTTTTCTATCCTCATGTCAACACTTGACCTTGAGCATCTCTAAAGACCACCCCAAGAGCCACCAAATCCGTCCCTATGATTCCAATATAAGCATTCATTTTCATAGCATTTGACAATGGTGGAATCTATATAGCCTTGTTTTAAGCATAGGACCACTGCATCCTTCAGATTGGATGGACACAGCCAATAACTCATCCCTCAAACTCCTAGCTGAGAATAAGATTTGTGAGCTTTCAACCACTATTTTTTCATAAAATAATTTATTTTTGGCAAACCACAACTAATAGCAAATGAAAGAGAACAAGGTAACCTCTTTCATAGATAAAAGATCCATAATCTCTGTCAGCCACCATTTGAAACTAGAAGTTTGAATTCTCATAGTTCGTGGTAGACTTGCAATCTCTCAAATTTGTCTCATGAATTAACTCTCATTTAGCAGCAATTCTGAATGGTTGCATCTCTGACAGATGGAAGAGATTTCATTGATGCATATGTAAATAACTTCTTTAACTGGTAATGCATTCAAGGACCCAAACCATAAAAAGCTACTAACCTTTAGAGGTACTTTAATACTCCATAATCGCTTACAGAACATCAAATTTTGATTACTTGAAATAGAACAAAAATTGTGATCCTTTTTCATATACAAAGCATGCCTATACCCACTCTTAACCATATATTGCCCTGAATGATGACAAAATTAGACTAACCTATCCACATTCCTTGGCAAACCCACTATAATCATTTTTACATGGTCCACATCAACTGGAAGCAATAATTAGTTTATAATATTCCATCTCCAAGAACCCCCATAGTGATCAATGAGGGAAGCTATTGTCACAGAATAATAGGCATATTTACATGGCATGATAACTCTAAGCAAACAAGGATGTGCAATCCATTTTTCTCACTAGATATTCAAACTCTGACCATTTTCCACTTGCCAGTAAGATCCCAAATATAGTAGAGCTCGACCTGCTAAGAAGCTCCTCCATGTATAACTAAAATTTGAACCAATATGAGCTTCAAATAAAGAACAATCTAGATAATTATGAGCCTTTAACAATCTAGCCAATAAGGATTCTAGATTTGCAGCCAGTCTCCAACCCTATTTCACTAGTAGACTAGTATTAAAATACTCAAAATCTCTTAACCCCATTCTTGCTTCTGCTTTTTGTTTGTACATCAATTTCTAACTACATAAATGCATTCTTTAACCACTTTCCTTTTATCCCCACCAAAAATGACAAATCAAAGCTCGAAGATCTCAACATAGCCTAATAAGAAGAAAAAAAACACAACATTATATATGTTGGAATAGCTTGCGCCACTGCCTTCATAAGTAGTTCCTTGCTCGACCAAGATAATAATCTTTTATTCCATCCTTATTATCTCTACCACAATTTATCTTTAATTTTATTAAAGATAATCCTTTTTTAGCACCCCACCATAGTAGGAAGACCCAAATAAATCTCATGCTGATCCACCATTTTAACCCCTAAATATTGTGTAAGTGTCTCCTTAAACTCAACCTTCACACTGGAACCAAATGAAACTTCAAATTTGCTGAGGTTTACTTTTTTATCCTGATAGAAATCCATACCTTTGTAGTACAGATAAAATTACAGCTGCATCTACAATTGAAGGTTAGATAAAAAGTTAGCTATCATTAGCAAATAAAAGATGGGAAATTAAAGGAGCTCCATTAGAAATCTACAACCCATGTAGAGCACCTGAATCAATGGTCGAATTTAACAATCGAGTAAGGCCTTCAGTATAAATAAGAAAGAGATATGGCGATAATGAATCCCCTTGTCGAAGACCACGAGAAGGAGTAATATGACCCACTGGATTACCATTAAATAAAACTGAATAGGGGGTTGATGTCACCATTCTCATGACTCTATCCATCCACTTCAATAAAAAACCCAATTTCTCTATGACTGCAGATAATAACGACCACTCTACCTAATCATAAGCCTTAATCATATCTAGTTTAAGTGACATGAATTTATGTCCAACTGCTTTTCATATGATGAAAAGCTTCACATGCTACTAAGGCATTGTCTATAATTAATCTCTATGAAATAAAAGCACTCTACCTCACATCAATTATATCTCCTATAATTATTTTCAATCTATTAGCTAGGACTTTTGTAGCAATTTTAAAGACCATATTACAAAGACTAATAGGTCTATATTTTGAAATGAATTTTGGATCCTTTACCTTTGGTATAAGATAAACAAGTGTATGATTAAATTAATTAGGCATGTCACCTCATTCCAAGACATCCACAACCACTTTTACCACATCACCTTTAATTGTACACCAATATTTTTGATAAAACAATGGCATGAACCCATCAGGGTCTGGCGCTTTTAGAGGATGCATCATTTAGACCACTTGACACACTTATTCCATAATGAAATGCTTGTCAAGGATATCATTCATGTCTTTCGTAAACATTGGATAAAGAAAATGGATGTCCTCAAATTCAATTTACTACCTATTGGAAGAAAATAAACCAGAATTGTTACTCTATCCAACTATACATACGTAATAGGCAATATTGGACAAGGTTTCTTATTAAAATCATATGTATTCAATTTAAATCCTATTTGGCTTTGTTGACCTAACTCCATTAAAATTTAATTTTATAAAAATTTTTGGCATAGTGATGGCTGTATTTTTAGCCTACCCTCCTGCAAGCAAGCAATTTCCACAGGCCCTCAAGGGCACATCAATATATCCACACACATTCATCATACATATACCTCATTCAACTACTTTAAGCAGTCACAAAATAAATATATACATACTTGATTTATACTGAGTTCTAAACTATCTTAAATCTTTAGCCATACATACTCATACTTCTCCACTATTAATTATACATATACATGCCCAAAAGGTAAATTCAAAATATTTTACAATTAAACTATTTGATGACCTGCTTCAAGATTTCTTTAGTGTGCTTATTCCAAAAAATTTATGAGAAACCTACATGCGGTCAAATAAAACTACGTGCTGAGCACTTATATGCTCAGTGGTAAATGCATATCCAAAAATTTGTCATTCAAGCAAATAACACAAGAACACCCAAAATCATAAAGGTAACTATGACTTAGTCAACCAAATTCCATGTTAACACATACGCATTTTTTTCCATTTTTATTTACCTTGGCATTTATTAATTATTATTATTATTTTTCGTTTTATTACTTTTTTTCATAATTCTATATAGTAATCTTATACTCATTATATACCATTAATTAATTTTTTTCCATTTAACTCTTTTTCTTAATCTTGGCCCCAGCGTCACCTAGTAAAAATATCTAAATTGGATACACAGGACATGGACCCAAAGGCCCAATAATGGGTGATCCTAAAGGATCATAGAGCATGAACATGATATATACTATGATCTGTGAACATGTGACATAGGGTAGACTATTATTAGCCTACCAAATCGAGTCATCATGACTCGGATCGCTGAAATATGTTCTTATGACTAGTCAATTATATCTTGTATTAGATTTCATTAATAGACAACTAAGGCCAACATTAAATAATTTTATTTTTAATATTCTCTTCATGTCTTAATCTTGCTTGATATGTCATAATAATTTATTTCATGCTTTAATTCATCACAATACCTTAAATCTTAAAATTTTCGTACTATGCATAATAGGATGCTCATATGAAAATGTTACATATCATTAAAAAAAATTTAAGTAAATTGGTAAACACTTGATTATACTTGTACACATTTGTTCACATTTTAATAGCTTAAAATACTACAAATTCACCTTGATCTTCCTTTACCTACATTCGGCCAAGCTTAGAAATCATATTTTTTTTCATCTCTTAATTATTAATTTCATTTAATTCCATGTCCAATTAATTACATAAGAATTTAATTTGACTTTATAATTAAATTAAACCTTAGTAAACCTAAGAAAATTTTTCGGCCAATACATGAACTTTATATTTCATATATGTTTTCTTTTAATTAAATTATTTAGTTAGTATTTAAGCCACATAAATCCATCCATATGATTCAATCACACTTTACACGCAAAATTGATATTAGTAATTCATATATCTAATAAAAATTTCATAACAATTAAATGGAAAAAGGTTGGATTTATGAATTTACTAACCTTCACCTTCTTTATTTTCTACACAAAACCAAATTTTTCACTCATCAAAACCCTCAAATAAATGCTTCTTTACACCAATATAACCTCACAATCAACATCTACATACCTTAATTAGCATAATTGTTCCTTTAAATTAAATTAAAAACTCTAATTTTACATACCTAGGTTTACACTTCCAAGTTCCACTCTTGAATTCTCTCACTTTTCTACCTTAATTGAAGATTAAAAGATATTAAGATGAAGAAGAGGGGTTAGAATCATTTTTAGAAACTTTGATTTAGTTGGATTAATGGAGAAAATTGAAGAAAAATCAATAAAGAGGGAGAAAGGGAGGTGCCGGCCAGCTCAAGGAAGAAGGAGGTGAAAGGCTGGAGAAGATTTTGCTATGATATTTCAAGCCATTTATAAGTCCCTAATTGGGTTGGGTTTGGTCCAACAAAGCTAATCCAACCTAATTTACCTAATTTCCCCTTTTAATGCATTTACATTACCCTAAATTCTCTTTCCAATTTTCAAAGCTCAAATGCTATTAAAAATGATTCCATCATACTTAGAATATTTAAATTAGCCTATATAAAAATTTGTGACTCAATCAAAGTTCGTTTTCGATCCGCCTTGCCAAAAATCAGTCGGATTAACTAAGTTTTGGTGTTACCGTAAATTTAATTTTTTTCTACCAAATTGTACTCTACCTCATAAAGGACTCAAGTGCAAATTTTGATAAGTTTTGGAGCTCATTTGATATTTTTGCAAGTCCAATCAAATCTAAAATCAATCTAGTTACTATTTAACTCGAGTTGCGACTTTTTCGAATTTTTTACTTTTGGAGACCTATTTAATCTCAATTTGACTCAAATTTCATCCCCAGACTCATGATGACTAGTATTTTTTATGGTTGACTAAAATATTTTTCCATTTTCGGCATATTTATACCTTCGATGTACTAGTCACCATCAGGAAATACTATTCACGACTGTCTGGACTGTCAATCCATTATAAATCTCCCCTACTTATAAAAATTTCATCCTCAAAATTTTTACCTGCATTAAACAACTGCAAGTATTGTTGCCTTATGGTTGCTTTAGGTTCATAGGTAACTTCCTCAACATTGTGGTGATTTCATAAGATTTTCACCAATGGAATTCGCTTGTTCCGAAGCTGCTTAATTTCTCTTACCAAGATCTTCATCGAGTGCTCCTTATACATCATATCTTATTGTATTTGAATTTCTTCTAATTTAATGACATGGCTTTGCTCCGATCGGTATCTGCAGAGCATAGATACATGGAAAATATCATGAATCTTTTCTTACTCCGAGGGTAGCTTTAATATGTATGCCACTGGCCCTACCCTTTGGATAACTTCATAAGGACCAATGAATCGCGGACTCAACTTGCCCCTTTTTCCAAACCTCAAAATCTTCTTCCATAGAGATACTTTCAAAAATACTCTATCACTGACTTAAAATTCAATGTCTTTTCTTTTTAGATCAGTATAAGACTTCTGTTGGTCCATAGCTGCTTCAATTGATCTTTAATCACCTGTACCTTTTCCTCGGTGTCCCAGATTAAATCTGATCCTAATAGTTTTCTTTCACTGAGTTTAGTCTAACATAATGGTGTTCTATATTTTTTTTCCATAAAGCACTTCTTACGGGGCCATCTTGATACTTGACTGGTAGCTATTATTATATGCAAATTCAACTAAAAGCAAAAATCTTTTCCAACTGCCTTCAAATTCCAGTACAGAACTCCTAAGCATATCCTTCAATATCTGTATTATCCATTTTGATTGTCCATTGGTCTATAGATGAAAGGAAGTACTATAGTAAAGTCTGGTGCCCAAAGCTTCTTGTAAGGCCTTCCAGAAATGAGAATTAAATCATGGGTCCCTATTGAAGATAATAAAGATAGGCACTCCATGCAATCTCACTATTTCACTCATATAAATCTCTGCTAACTTGGTTAACGAATAATCCATCCAAACCGGTAGAAAGCACTACAAGAAAATTGTAATTTAGCAACGAAAATTAGCAACGAAAAAAGTCAATTTTTCGTTGCTAATCAAAAATTGCAACGAAAATTTCAATTGTTAATTCGACGGTTGCTATTTTTAGCAACGGAATTTCTATTTCATTGCTAAATTTAGCAACGAAAATTGAATTCCGTTGCTAAATTCAACACCGCAAGATTCGGTGACTTGGTCAAATTTAGCAACAGAATATAAACTTCCATTGCTAAATTTAGCAATGGATATTAATTTTCGTTGCTAAAATTAGTAATGAAAAAATATATTCCATTGTTATTTTTAGCAATGAAATTCATTTTTCATTGCTAAATTCACCCATAAGTAAAAAAATTAATGACGGTTCTGTCCGTCGCCAATCCGTCGTATTTTAATATTAGAAAACCATTATTATATGCTAGTCTAATTGGTATTATCCCCATTCCTACAGGTATGACTGAAATCCTATTGATTTACACATTGTTAACTTCCTAAAAATGTGTGATATAAAAAGGGGAGAATCATTCACATAGAAATTACAAATCATTCACATAGAAATCCTATATCAAAAACAAGCATTTCATTGTATGTCCCAATTTACTAAATTTCAGTCGATATGAAATTGAAATCATGCAATCAAAAGCTTCTCAATAGCTGAACAGGAAATTATGCTACAACTTAATTCTCATGCCACTATTATTATATTCCCGCCATTCCATCTATTTCTAGTTGAATCACTCTCTAGATTATTAAGTAAACTTAAACATCTATGCTGAATCACTCCCG
Source organism: Excoecaria agallocha (assembly GCA_037975025.1). Taxonomy (NCBI): domain Eukaryota; kingdom Viridiplantae; phylum Streptophyta; class Magnoliopsida; order Malpighiales; family Euphorbiaceae; genus Excoecaria; species Excoecaria agallocha. The sequence continues at coordinate 104,787,071 of CM075806.1, read as the reverse complement.
ACATACATATTGATACTGATAGCATTGACCTTGACTTTAATCTTGGATGTATTCTAATAAACATTTACAAAATAATATGAAAATTAGGGAGGGTTAAGTGGCCAATGGAAGATATAGCCAGAAACAACAATAGGGTAAGCAATAAAAAAGCATATGTATACTAGAACAGAGTACCTACAAAGACTATGGCAGCATTTATTTCCTAAATTATATATAATAAAGCACAAAAATGTATTTGCAAGTTCAATTTGAATAGGAAAGGCACACAAACAGCTCCATACATACATGTCCAATACACTAATAGTCATGCATTAACAAGGTTATATCTTAATAATAATAATAATAATAATAATAATAATAATAATAATAATAATAATAATAATAATAATAATAATAATAATAATAATAATAATAATAGTAATAATAATAATAAATTCTAATATGTATCAATGCATTATAAGTAAATATGTTTTACACAGTTATCCATACATCTTGCATAAATATAAAGTTCAAATCATTGAATTAGTCACATAATTACACTTTTGGTAAATAAACTAAATTACACGTTTGGCGAAAGTAGAAGGCAATTTTATACCACCACCCAAATTAAGAGTACCAATCCAATGCAATTTAGTTCATTTACTTTATTTCGATACAATATTATTTTAAATTTTTAAAATTAAAGTAATATTTCTATTGCAATAGTTATGAATAATTAGTCATGTTTGAGTCATTTTGAAATACAGGTTAAGAGCAAATTTAATATCCATTGAACACTGAATTAATTACTAGCTCTGCTCCTAATCAAAAACCACATCATTGACATTGCATTTAAACAAATTTATAACCAAAAAAACATATATTTCTCCACTTTTAAACTAATTTAACAATATCTAAACTAAATCCAGTTAAAGAAAAACCAATTTTGTGAACTTCTTAAAATACATTCTGCGATGATGTAAGCAAAAAAAAATCTCTCTAATATATTGATAATTTGATATTCATAATTTGCAATTTGTTGATCTCTTGCTTTGGCTAGCATTGTCAACTTGTTTCCCCATTCAAGTAAAAAATAATATTAATTTAATTAGCAGCAAAGAAATATATCATAGCTTAATTTCTATTTTATATTTCTAACAAACATGAAAAATACTTAAATGTCCCTCATTTACCAACGGAATTTAAATTCTTTTGCTATGTTAGCAACCAAAAATAAATTTGATTGCTATTTAGCAACGAAATTCTCTTTTGGTTGCTAAATAGCAACGAAAATATATTTCTTTATCTAACTGGTGCTCCCTAAGGAGAAGTGTTTGGTCTGATAAAATCTTTATCAAGTAACTTCTGTAATTGAATCTTCAATTCCTTTAATTCGGTAGGTGCCATCCTGTAAAGAGCAATGATATAGGCGCAGTACCAGAAGTCACATCAATGGTAAACTCCACTTTCCTGTCAGGTGGTAAATTAGGCAAGTCATCAGAAAACATATTAAAAAATTCACATATAGTTAGAACATCTTTCACTATGATTTCTTCCTTTTTGACTTCCATAACATATGCCAAGTAACCGATTTATCCTTTCCTCAATAACCTTTTTGCAGCTGGAGCAGTGATAACATAAAAAAAAATATTCTTTGGCCCACAATTATGACTTCATGCTCATCTGGAGTTTTGAGAGTGACCCGTTTACGTTTACAATCAACTGTCGTTTGGTAGGCAGACAACCAATCCATCCTAAGTATCACATCAAACTCATGAAATAGGAGTTCAATTAAATCAGCTAGAAAGACACAACCCTGCTGACTGATTAGACAACCTCTATATACCCTATTTATCACGACATTGTGCCCTAAGGGATTGCTAACTAGGATATCTTGTTCTAGTTGTGAATCTTTCAAACCCTTTCCCCTTGCAATCTCAGTATTTATGTAAGAGTGTGTGGAGCATGGATCAATCAATGAATAAACTAAATATGTAAGGAAAGTGAATTTACCTACTATAACATCAAGCACATCTTCCTCTTCCCAAGCTCTCACATCATAGGCTCGACCTATGGTCCGCCCTTGGCCTGTCTGTGGAAATTGCAATGAAGGTCTAAAAGAAGCTGGTTTAGAGCCTGCTCCTCTACCATATCCTCGGGGTGCTACAGGTACTGGTGAAGTAGCATTAGAAGCCTAAAACATTAGACAATCTTTCATCTGATACTCATGTGACCTGCATCGAAAAGAAGCCCCAGTCAAGAATCTGCACTCACCCAAGTGTCTTTTCCCACAATGATCACACATTGGATAGGTACCTCCACCGGAACCCCTAGGTGTACTGCTAATAGAGGTAGCAGGTGGAATATCAGAGGCTCCACTTTCAACATCACCTTCCCGTCGACTTTGATCAAAAGTCATAGTTAACTATAAAACAATAAGACCAAATATACTTTAATTCCACAATATTAACATTTATCATAAGGCATGTATATGTATTTAATTTTTTTTCGATCTTAGGACCGGTTAAACCATACTCTGATACCATAAAAATATAATACCCTTACTCCGTCCAACTATCCGTACGTAACAGGCGATATAGGACAAGGTTTCTGATTAAAATCATATTTATTTTCAATTTAAATCCTATTTATGCTTTGTTGACCTAACTCCATTAAATTTTATTTTTATAAAAATTTTTGCATAGTGATGGTTGTATTTTTAGCCTACCCTCCTACAAGTAAGCAACTTTCGCAGCCCCTCAAGGGCACATCAATATATCCACATACATTCATCATACATATACCTCATTTAACTACTTCAAGCAATCACAAAATAAATATATACATACTTGATTTATACTAAGTTCTAAACTATCTTAAATCTTTAGCCATACATGCTCATACTTCTCCACTATTAATTATACATATACATGCCCAAAAAGGTAAATTCAAAATATTTTACAATTAAACTATTTGATGGCCTGCTTCAAGATTTCTTCAATATGCTTGCTCCAAAAAATTTATGAGAAACCTACACGCGGTCAAATAAAACTACGTGCTGAGCACTTATATACCCTGTGGTAAATGCATATCCAAAAATTTTCATTCAACCAAATAATACAAGCACATCCAAAATTATAAAGATAACTATGACTTAGTTAACCAAATTCCATGTTCACACATACGCATTTTTTTTCCATTTTTATTTACCTTGCCATTTATTAATTATTATTATTACATTTTTTTTTCATAATTCTATATAGTAATATTATACTAGTTATATATAATTAATTATTTTTTTCCATTTAACTCTTTTTTTTAATATTGCCCCCAACATCACCCAATAGAAATCTCTAAATCAGATACACAGGATATGGACCCGAAGGCCCAACAATGGGTGATCCCAAAGGATCATAGAGCATGAACATGATATATATTGTGATCTGTGAACATGTGATATGGGTAGACTATTATTAGCCTACCAAGTCGAGTCGCCATGACTTGGATCGCGGTAAATATGTCTCTATGGCTAGCCAATTATATCCTGTACTAGATTTTATTACCAGACAACTAAGGGTAACATTAAATAATTTTATTTTTAATATTCTCTTCATGACTTAATCTTGCTTAATATGTCATAATAATTTATTTCATGCTTTAATTCATCACAATACCTTAAATCTTAAAATTTTCATACTATACATAATAAGATGCTCATGTCAAAATGTCACATATCATTAAAAAAATTCTAATTAAATTAGTAAACACTTGATTATATGTGTACATGTTTTTTTTTCACATTTTGATACCTTAAAATACTACAAATTCACCTTGATTTTCCTTTATCGGCCAAGCTTAGAAATCATAGTCTTTTTTTTTCATCTCCTAATTATTAATTTCATTTAATTCCATATCCAATTAATTACATATGAATTTAATTTGACCTTGCAATTAAATTAAAACTTAGTAAACCTAAGGGAATTTCTCGGCCAATACATGAACTTCATCTTCCATATATTTTTTTCTTCTAATTAAATTATTTAGTTAGTATTTAAGCCACATAAATCCATCCATATGATTCAATAACACTTTACATGCAAAATTAATATTAGTAATTCATATACCTAATAAAAATTTCATAACAATTAAATGGAAAAAAGATTGGATTTATGCATTTACTAACCTTGAATTTGCCTTGGCTCCTCAAATCTCTTTCCCTTTTCCTTTGTCTTTAGAAACACCTTCACCTTCTTTATTTTCTACACAAAACCAGATTTTTTACTAATCAAAGCCCTCCAATATATTCTTCTTTACACCAATATAACTTCACAATCAACATCTACATACCTTAATTAACTTAATTGTTCATTTAAATTAAATTAAAAACTCTAATTTTACTTATCTATCTTTTACACTTCCAAGTTCCACTCTTGAATTCTCTAACTTTGTCTACCTCAATTGTAAATTAGAAGCTATTAGGATGAAGAAGAGAGGCTGGAATCATGTTTAGAAACTTTGATTTAGTGGGATTAATGGAGGAAATTGAAGAAAATTCAATGGAGAGGGAGAGAGGGAGGTGCCGGCCAGCTCAAGGAAGAAGGAGGTGGAAGGTTGGAGAAGATTTTTCCTTTCTCTGATATTTTCAGCCATTTATGGGTCCCCAATTGGGTTGGGTTTGGTCCAACCAAGCTAATCCAACCCAATTAATCTAATTTCCCATTTTAATGTTTTTATGTTACCTTAAATTTTCTCTCCAATTTTCAAAACTCAAATACTATTAAAAATGATTCATCATACTTAGAATATTCAAATCAGCCCACATAAAAATTTTTGGCTCAATCGGAATCCATTTCTGATCCGATTTGCCAAAAATCAATCCAATTAGCTAATTTTCGGTATTACCGTAAAATTAATTTTTATCTATTAAATGAAACTATACCTCATAATGGACTCAAATGAAAATTTTGATAATTTTTGGAGCACATTTTCCATTTTTAAATGTTCAATCAAATCTAAAATCAATCTAGTTACTATTTAATCGGAGTCGTGACTTTTTCGTATTTTTGACTCTTTAAGATTTATTTAACCTCAATTTGACTTCAAATTTCAACCTGAACTCATAGTGGCTAGTATTTTTCGATGCTTGAATAAAATATTTTTCCATTTTCGGATGTATTTATATTTTCGGTATATTATTTACTATCAAAAAATATTATTCATGACTGTCGGAACTGTCAGTCCATCACAAATAAAATTGAATTATATGCTCTTCTAAATCATGACCCACCATAGGTATGTTATCCCCATTTAGCAGGCAATTGATTTTATTGATTTGTTTTCTCTTCGAAGTTGTAGCATGGAAAAACTTTGTATTTCAGTCACCCTCCTTCAACCGTTGCACTCTAGACCGTTGCTGCCGCATCATCTCCTCTCTTAATTGATATTACTCTAGTTTTGTAACGTGGATCTGCATCTATTGATATTTTCAGTCCAAGTACCCCCTTTGAGTCCACACCGAACTGATTGTGTGGCTACACACAGGGTCCCTACTCCACATGCTCTCGAATTTAAACCGGTTGGTAGTGGAACCATAAGTGAGATCAGTATCAAATTTAATAATAATCGGTAAATGATCTGATCCAGTAGACAGAAGATGCATGACTCTTGCTTTCTCAAACTTTTGGATACAAGATAACGAGGCAACAGACCTATCTAATTCAATAAAATTCTCATCCTGTCTACCATTATCCCACGTGAATGGATAGCCTATATAATCCAAATTTGATAAACAACATTTGATCAGCACATCCTGAAAAGACCAGATAGCGAAATCCTATCGAGAAACACTTTTCACTTTCTTGGTTTGTGCTAGGATTCCATTGAAGTCCCCAATGACCAACCAATCCATCTGAGTTGGACAATTTAATTGTCTAATCAAGTTCCAAGATTTATATTTAAATTCTCTCAGGCCATTAGATTCCTGCAAGAGTTATCACTTATAGTTACTTTGAAGTCCATGTGATGAGTTGAGAAAGACAACAAAGCCATATTCACATTATCCTTCCACATGCAGGATAAAACCACTATTTATTATATAATTAGAATAAGGAATAATTTACAGTATTTTGAATTAAATTGCCCGGTATATACTGGTTTGGATAACATGGAAAATTCAACGGTCAATGCCAGGAAACGTGTGAAAATGAGGCTGAGTAGACTTGACTTATGAAGGAAACCAATAACGACGAAAAAAAGATGGCAATTTCTTTTTTTTTTTTTTTTTTGAAGAAAAAGATGGCAATTTCTGAATTATATGTAACCATACAAATTTTTATATCCTTATCCGTTTGCTTGGTGCAGAGTCCAATCAAAATCCACCAAAACGTGGTTCATAAAATAATTGTTTTGATAATATCTTCTTTCTCCAACCAACCAACCATATGTTATGGGTGCACTTGACATGATTTCCTTTTATTTGAGTTGGATAATATTTTTTGTAGTGTAAGAGTAGAATTCCCATCGCAAAGCATGCCTCTCTCTTTATATATATTTTCTACGAGAAATAATGACATCAATAATGCAGTGACTCTATCAAAATAAATAAATAAATAATATTTTTTTATAGAGTGATAGAGTGACACGACCGACTTGATTTTTTTTTTCCACACATGGGTGCTTTTGTTTCCCGGAGAAAATAACACGATGCCGTTTATTAGTTTTTGTTTTTCTTAAATTTTAAATATTTTTTCAGGTCTATCTTATCCAACTTTTTCCTGTTTGAATTTTTAAATAATGTAAAAATTAATTTCAATATATTGAAAGGCTTCATGTCCAAACTTCACTCTCACTTTTTTCATGTAAAAAAACTTCTCCAGATTTTGATAATAATTGTAGTCCGAATTTAGTTTTTATAGGAAAAAGGAAAAAAATTAAAAAATTGGAAGCGAAATTATTAATAGATCCAAATTTGGAAAAAAAAAATAAAAAAAGATGCAAGTGAATTCGCACTGTCGCTGTTTCCACTGTGATGCTTACCCAAACGCAGGATATGGACACTTAAACAATCTTTTTGATGTAGATCATTCTTATTATTTTCATCTTTTCTCTAAAAGACAAGTCATGAATATTAAATTCAATAAATGTCCTTTTATTAGAAAAAGTATATATTATCCAAAGAAAAAAATATATTGTCCGTTTTTTTTAGTTTGTTCTCTAATTTCACAGATATTTGATGGAAAAAAAATATTTAAGTTTGTTCTATGTACAATGGGTGTTGTTCTCTTGAATTTAATTTTTTAACTTATATATATATATATATATATATATATATATATCCCACTGCATTATAACCTAATACTAATAGAATGTATTAAGTCAGTGAATAAATGAGTTTGAAACTAAAGGTGAGCATGAACCAATCAACTGGTACATAAGTAAAAAAAAATAATAATAATAAACAGTTCATAAATATCGATTCTTTAAAATCATTAATCAGTCTGTTATATTCGTTTAATCAATCTATTAGTTTGGTTAACCATTAAAATTTATAAAATAAAATTATAAAAAAAAATTAGAAAAATTTTAATTTAATTTTAAATGTGTAAAGTAATTTAAAATAAAAATCATAAAACAAATATAACTTATTAGCCAAAATTCATGTGCAATAAATTAATAGCTAATATTGTAAAATAGATTTGATATTTATTGAAAATTGACATGTTTGATGTTAAGTCAAATAAAATTTTAGATAATATTAAATGTTAAAATATAAACTATAAAATATAAAAAAAATGAAATTAAATGCTATTATATATGATAAAAAAAATATATAAAAGTTAATCAGCACGTGATTTTCTTGAATAATGATATGCACGTGATGCTTACTTTTCAATATTTTGTTTTCTACAAGAATTAGAAATTTTCTCATAAAGTTGTTTGTATAGTTACAGGTGAAATTTATTGAGCACTTTTGTGAGGTGGCACATGAATGTTCAGTTTGAGATAAAAAGAAATCTCTTGGTTACAAGCACTTGTGTAAGCTCTCTTTCAGTAATATGTATCATCAGTTAATCTAGTTAAGCATATGAGAACATAAGCAAAAATGTAGTAATTTGTTTTTGATGTCATATAGAATATACATATTATCTATTTCTTTTGATGCATTAAAATAATTGTAACAAATCGTCAGAACAATTGTAAAGTATAAGAAAAGAACCATTCAGATTGCATTAACAGGCCAGTGACATCTCTTTACATGGTTCTGAAGCCATTAATGGTATTTGCTTCATTATATTCGTGTAGTTCAATTTTTTTGATCATTTTATTGTGGAGGCCTTACATCTAAGACTTCTAGGAAGTAGTAATTGATGTGCAACTTGAAAATTCACACTTGTGATTTTATGCATTTTAAGGAAAATTTAGATGCTTAACAACTATATGCAACGCCCTAAAATTGAATCTAACCTAACTAGTATATTTTAGAGTATGAACAGTAGCACTAGAATGGTATTTGGGGTAATTATATAAGCATAGTATAGTAAATTTTATAAGTACCTAAGTGTTAAACGTGTGCAACCCTGAAAAATTCTAGAATGGGTGATCTGTTGGAAAGTTAGCACTTAACCACTAGATGAGATAATATGTATTAAATGGAGTTTGGTGGTACAATTTGAGATGAAATTGAGGTTGGATAGGCTCTCAAATTGGACAACAAAAAATTTACCCAGATTGTAAAAGGGTTGGCTAAAATTTTGACTAGCCTGAAAATATTTCATAGACCTTCCAAAAGTATTCTATTTGCCTAGATCTACTAGTAATCCTAATTAATATTTAAAAGTAAAAAATAATTTTTCTGACAACTTTGAATTTATGAATTTTGTACTAGCTCATTTTACCTCGAGATCTGGAAGTATACCGAAATGATATTGAAATGTTCTAAAATTTTAGACACACCTTCCATAATATGTTTTTGCATGCAAGGAAAAATTTTATAGTATTATGATGAAGAGAACATCGATTTCTAAAAAATGGTGAAAACAGAGGTTAAATAAATCCGATCCAATTTCATAGTAAATATTTGGAGTTAATTTTTTTGTTTGTTTGATAAGCTGACCAGTGTTAACTTTTTTTCTTAGTTTCTTGTACAGAGATTTTTAAAAAAAATGCGCGCAAACAAATTAATTACAAGAAAATGGTTGCAAAAATTAATATTTTACCAACAGGGTGGGGCCTGAATTTCAGCACAATAAAAAGCCGGTTTCCAGCAAAGAGTGGAGTTCACATGTCAAAAATTGACATTGAGAAGAGCTGATTTTCGGCAATCTCGTCCAATCATCACAGTGGTCCCGCATGTCGAATTTTGGCATTGAGAATAGAAGGTTTCCAGCACACCATTTTGCTAATATTGTTTACTGTAGCTCTATTTTTCGAATTTTTTTTAAAATTAACCCCAAATTCAAAAAGAAACCTCTATTATTGCCCCTGTAATTAAAAAATACCATTTTTATTAGACGGTACACGTTGATTGGCATTATTAAAAATATTGTATTCATTCCTACTGTTAACGACCGTTTATGCCGTTTTATTCTCCCTAAGAACTATGTTAAAGTCCGGCGGCACAAGAAGCTTCTGTGGATAGAACACGCAGATGCTATTACTGGTCTTGCCATTAACAATGGCTTCATCTATTTGGATTCTTGGGATAAGTGCTTGAAGATATGGAGAGCATCTGATCTCCGGTGTTTAGAATCAATCAAGGCTCACGATGATGCAATTGATGCACTTCAAAAGATTAGGATCCTTGTTTTGACTAAAGGAGATTTTGGAAGAAATCCATTGGTACAGATTCAATGGATTGAAAAATGAAATGAATCATTTTAAATTAGTCCGGTGGATATTAAGTTGGTTTGAAAAATAAAATAAATCAATTTTGAATTGAATTAGCAGGTATTTTATTTGGGTTGGATTGGATTTGGATCATTTTTATAGGCAGATTTGAACAAAATTTTAGGTTTGGGTGGCTGATTATGGCAAGAGATTATTCTTCAGAATTCAAGTAAGAATTTCCTACTGTTACTCTATTATATGTTGAATGGCCATTAGAGTATTATTTATCCATTATTTTTATAATTATGACAAATTTATTGATAAAATAAATTAATTTTAGAAATATATAAAATTTGTAATTAATTGTATAAATTTCAAATGTGAATTTTATCGTACAATCTTTAAATTTGGCCGAGGATGCTTTCATCATCAATTTACTATAGTCAAAATGAAATTAGGAGGCTGTTATTATATATAAATAATAATCTATTGGTTTTTAATTGAAATAAGAATTTTTTTTTTATTGAAATAAGGATGTTTTAGGTAGTTGGAGCTCAAAACTTTTTGCAATTGCTTTACTGGCATCAGATCAAAGTTCTACTATCACAGGATAGTATTTGGAGGTGGAAAAAGCAGATTTTGGAAAGCTAAATATACAATTACTGGCAGATGCATAGTCTGGTTGTTAGTAGATTTTCGTCTGGATAGGAAGGTCATCTCCTTGTTCTAGGTCCAGAGACTTAAATTAATTCCATAAGCGGTAGTTTAAGGTTAGATCTTCAAAACTTGTTTCTATGGTCGGGGTACGTATGTGATTAGTGTCTGTAAAAGTCACTAGCTTTTCTTAAAAAGACACTATTGCATTCCCTGAATGGTTTGACGTAGCATTTCCTTGTCCTGCTTTTTGTTTAAGTGATGTTTTTTTATGTTGCATAAATACTTTTGAATGTGAATTAGCTTCATCAAAGTCAACACTGCCATTCCTCCTATGTGTTCTGATGCTTATGTCTATAACTGAAGTCTATAATTTGTTCAATTCATAAATTAATGCTTGATTTTTCTGTTTACAAGATGAACATTAAGTTTTATCCCTTTGCCTGGATTTTTCTTTATTATTTGTTCAATTCATAAATTTTATAGCTTTCATTATTTTATAAGAAATTACGCACAAATTGATTGAATGTTAGAGTTTTATTTGTCAATGTTAATACGTTAAATTGAAATATGAGGGAAAAGAAAACTGAAAACTATTAAGTCTTGGTAAATTATCACCCAAATATTTAGAATGATCAAATGTGGAAAAGTAGGGTTTTTGTTGGAAAATTATGTAATTAGGCAAAAGAATTTTTTAAATAATATTTTTTTAAAAATTAATAACGGTTATGGAGTATATCAGAAAATATTTGCGGGTGTGGGATGGTTGATAGAAAACACAGCTAGCTTTAACATCCTCCATCAAGCACGTGTGCCGGCCCACCTTGGTTGAAGATGCTGATCATAGCTGCGATATATATATATATATATATATATATATATATATATATATATATATATATATATATATATATATATATATATATATATATATATATATGGAGAGAGAGTGTATAGAATTTACAGTTATTGATTAGTATAGACATCAATTTGAGATATATTAATATGTAAGTAACTAAATGTGATAGCTCACTTAATCAAAAATTTTGAATTTAAATGTAAAAAATAAATATTTTAAATACTTAAAATAAAATATTTTATTTTTGTATAAATTTAAATTAATTAAATAATTAAATACCGAATAAATTATATATAAAAAAATTAGACACTTAAAAACTATTTTATAGAAATAGTTTGAATTTTATGATTATTACATAGAAACTATTTCTTTTATTGAATTTTAGACATAAAAAAGCAACTATTTCTTTTTTATATAATTACATAGAAATTGAAGTTTTATAAAAACTAATTAAATATTTTATAAAAAGTAAAAATTTAATGGTGCTGAAAAAATACATGGTAATATAATTGTGTAATTAATGAGAAAATAATTAAAAATCTTGATCATTTTATATGCATAAAAGTCCAATAGAATAAAAATGATTGAATTATTATATTAATTATAAATCACTACAAGAAAATCAGCAAATAGCAACGGAAATTAGCAACCGAATATGTTGAATTTTCATTGCTAATAAAAATTAGCAATGGAAAATAGCAACAAAACATTCGGTTGCAAATTTGGCGGTTGGTAAAAATAGCAACGGAAATTATTTTCCGTTGTTATTTTTAGCAACCGAATTAGATTTTCCGTTGCTATTTTTAGCAACCGAATAGAAATTCGGTTGCTATTTTTAGCAACCGAAATCAATTTCCGTTGCTATATTTAGCAACCGAATAGAAATTCCGTTGCTATTTATAGCAAACAAAAATCAATTTCCGTTGCTATTTTCAGCAACCGAATTAAAACATCCGTTGCTAAATTCGGCAATTATTTTAAAAACATTTGCGACGAAATTTTCGTCTCTATTCCGTCACTAAATTATTATTGATTTTTAACACAAAATTACTTTTACTTTCGAAGTTAGAAAATCAATATTTATGCTGATATATCTGACAATTGAAACAAAAGTACATGCTGTTCTTACATGCTAACTAGCAAAACACAGTGACGAACAGAATGGGCTCAATAATTGATGATAGATTCAGGTCGTGTACAAACTAGTTGTAGCAAATCCAATAAAGAACTTAAGAAATCAATATCTGGAGTAAATATAAATCATAAAAAATTCTAATTACATATAAGTGGTCACCACAAAGGAAAGGCACCAGTTACTTTTATTACAAAATTTCCAATAGAAATACACATGAAATTTAGGACAAGCTACATAAAGAGAGAAATTTGGCTCATGCAAACTAGTTAATACCATCAATATTGTTATCAATTTCCTTAAAATAACTCAAGTACATATCGATAGGTTCACAACTCAAGTAAATGTAACATTTTTGTTCTATTTAATTTCATTCTCTATCTAACTAATTTCACAACTCAATTAACTGCAAAGGAAGAACAAAAAAATAGAACATACTGCAACACACAAAACAATAATAAAAACTGCATCTAAAGAACAAAACCTACTGCAACACCACTCTTACTCATTTATTTAATTGCTGCCGAATGACCACATATCAACAGCTGGACCATAATTTGTCATCCCAAACAGCAAAATTAGAATTTTATATACATAAATTTATAAATATAATAACTTTCACATTTATGGGCTCACAAATTTGAAAAATATCGAATTTTTAAAATTTATAGTTCTTTTTGTGAAGAGCTGTAATAAGAAATCATAGTACAAAATTATCCAAAAGTTTTTGATTTTATAAGCTTTTTAATAGAGGAATGGGTGAGAGGATGTTTAAATTTAAAATTTTATAATATTTTTTTTAAAAATGGGATAAATTAGTGGAATAGATGGAGTATTTGATAAAAATGTAAATTAGCTAAGTGTTTAACGATAAGTAACGGTTTATATCAGTAATTATTAATGAAATAATGACTAACAGCTCCTAGAAGCCTACATTTGAACAGCAAGGATGCAGAGATACTACACAAAATGCAAAAAGCAAACCAAAGTAACCCTTGGCAGTAGCCCTTTGAGAAGAAGCAAGCTACACCAGATAGTTCATAAATATAAACATACTCTAAAGAAATTTCTATTAAGAAAAAAAATGCATACCTGTGCAAATGCAGAGCCACCCAAAAAAAGATTCCCGCAAGATCCTAAGCAAACATCTTCTACTATGTAATAGATACATTTGATATGGCAAATAAAGAAACACTCAGTCACCTTGTCCCATATTAGGGTTATCACAAAAGCATAAGCCCTTATTATTGGTTCTGACGCTCAGACAAAGGTGATTATATTCTAATCAATAGAAACTTCCAAATAATCCCTTATGCAACTTGCAAATTACGGTACTCTTAACAATTAATCCTTTCCACTAATATGTGGCTCAGAATTTGGGATATGATATGTAAAAAAGGAGGCCAATAGGAGTCTTTTCATACCCATCGCAATTAAGTTCAATAGAACTTAAATATATAAGACAATTATGAATCAATTGCATAGGACGAAACCTCCCAATATCTCATAAGACAAACTACACACAGTTCTTTATTCATATCATGATGCAGTTACCACTTGAATTCTGTAACAACTTAAATAATAAGCTATTTTTTGATGCATATGCTCCATATTCAACAGTAATATCTGAGAAGATGTAAGTTTATAAAATAAATATGCTAATATTTAAGTGGTCATGAAATCTTTATTGCGATAATTTTTTAAAAAAAGCAGTACAGCACACATAAATGCATGCAATGTGTACATTGGCTTCCTGCAGGTGCAATACACATGTAGACCGCATACAAATATCTAGAAAACATTTATGTTTTCAGTTGGAAAATTGAAAATCAAAACACACAAAAAATTAAGAGGATGAATGAGCCTCACAGAATCAATAAAGTCATCAGCAATCTCCAAAAGAAGATCTTCAACTTTAGGATCTAGTTTTCCTTGTGAATCAACCTAAGGACATTCAAAAGATAAACAATATGATATGTGTCATTGAAATAATTGAAGAGAAAAAAAAAGTAGCAAAAGAAAATGAATAATAGACAGGGTGAATGCCAAAAAGACCTGAGAAACTAAATCCTGTATCTTTCTCTTCCCGAGCAGTTGATTAGTTGCTTCGGTTCCTTGGCTTGAACTTCCCCCTGGTGTAGTTGTACCAGATGCAGTCGCATCTGGCTGTGATCCTGTCAAACTAAGAGTTTTTTGGCCTGGCGGTCCTTGAACCCTTGGAGATTGCTGTTGCTACTGCTGATTCAAGGGCAATTATTGCTGTTGCTATAATAGTTGTTGCTGTTGTTGTATTTATTGTTGTTGTGGCTGCTGTTGTTGCTGTTGCTGCGGCTGCTGATGAAGTTGCTGCTGCCCCATTGGTGACTGCTGCTGTACCAGCTAGGATAATTGCTGTGGGTTTAATGCCATGGAATTCTGATGCAACTGAGAAGACGAAGCCAGTTGCTGCTGCAAAAGGGCCTGTGACTGCCGCTGCTGTTGAAGCAAAAATTGAGATGATGCAAGATTAGACATTGCTGGCATTTGCTTTAACCATTGCTGTTGAGACAGAGAACTCGAAATCATAGATAGCTGTGCATTCTAAGCCAGCCCAGATAGATGCGGATTCATGAATGCCAATGATGATGTCCTTTATAGGTTTGAAACCTGTAGTTTTTAGAGATTCTATAACAATTAACCAGATAATAACAAGAGCAACAATTTCAAGATTCTGTCCAATAAATGGTTTTAGTGTTTAATGCAAGATAAAAAGGGAGAGAACAATTTTCTTTCCATGGAAAAGAGGAACACTTTATTTAATTAGCCCCTTGGACGTAAGTAAGATATGCTGATTATCAAAAGCATTCAACATGATAGGGCAGCAATCACAAATGAGGGCAACCCCGAGGCCAACCTGAATTCTCACCCAATACAATCTTAAGAATAATAAGTACAATCTGTAAAGAAGAGTATAACATAGCTAAACTAGAGAACAGATATACTAAAGAAAAATTACTAAAGAACAAAGATCCAGCATGTATTAGCAGCATGAGTGTGATAGAAAACATTGGAAAGGGCATATTCCAAGAAGTGTCAAACTAATAGAAAGAAACTTAGTACCAAAGCATAATGAAAATGTATCAATTGAGAGATAAAAATTAATGGATATCATAGCTCACCAAATCCAGCATGTATTAGCAGCATGATTGTGATGGAAAACATTGGAAAGGGCATATTCCAAGAAGTGTCAAACTAATAAAAAGAAACTTAGTACCAGAGCAGAATGAAAATGTATCAATTGAGAGATAAAAATTAATGGATATCATAGCTCACCAAATCCTCTACATGAAGTAGAAAAAATGATGTAATTACTAAAAATTGATACCTGAGATGAGCTGAGTTGATTTTGTGCCAATTGCTATCTCATTTGGCCAGCATTCATCCGCTGTTGGGAATAAGCAAAAGCACTGTTAGGCCTCAGTTGTGAGGTCAAATTTAGTGAACCCATCATTCCCATGGCCTGCATGCCCTGCAAAGGCTGTCTTGGAGAAGTACCAGGATGGAATTGGGACCCTTGGACAAGCCCAGCTTTCTGCCTCGGCTACACCCAAAGAACCTCAGTAGTTTTAGACAATACAATCAATAGCTCTAAACGTATTGTTAGACAATACAAGAGTAGTTGAGAGTTGGTCCTTCAGCTTGTAATTTTGTAAGCAAGCTCAATCCACGCATATACAATAAAACAGCCTCATATACCGGTGGTATTAATTCCTATTGCCATCATTCTATTGTTCTATTTTTTTTATTAATGAAAGCGATATATAACTAATTAATTTATATTATCAATTTTTTTTATAAAGGAAAAGGGGAAACATAAATTCGAATTCAACATTTTCTAGTACATTGAAATCGACATCCACTGCTATAATATCCTTTTAAAGATTATATATTACCAAATTTCTTTTTTTTTTTTTTTACAAAATCATCACTCATATTTTTGACGCTAATTATTTTAGTTTTTACCATTAGTAATTTATTTGTAGGACTCTTAAAATAATATCTCAAATTAAATTTTATTTAAATTTGATTTTTGAGACAAGAAGAATTAAATTAATTTATAGATTGTTTCTATCTATGAAATCAATTTGGCAGTTCAGACAATACAGGCAGAAAAAAACTCCTGGGCAATAGTAGACAGCAAACATCTTCTACTACCAATCACTCCAAAGAGAAAAAGAGCAAACAAAGCAAATGAAAAGCAGCAGCTCGCTGACACCAAGCTCCACAAACAAACAGAACAACTGATAGCCTTGTAAAAGGAATTAATTAATCAAAATCCAAACTCGCGATCAGTACAAAGCCTTTCCCTATTACTCTACTGTAAAATACTATATTGTTTTTTCTAATTGATGCCGCTAAATAGAAAGGTGAAGAGTGACATACCTGAAAATTTCTCTCATGTGAATATTTATTATGAGACCCAGATCCACCATAAGAGATAAAATCACTTAATAAAATATCTACCTATAACCGGCGTTTGAAGATGAACGATGGGTGTAGAAATGAACGGCTTGGCATGAGGACCGGAGGAGATGTCTGTCGTCGACTGCTTCGTTAGAGAGACAGAGAGAGGGACGGTGGTGTGTGAGGGAAGAGATGAAAATCTAGGGTTTTCCCAATTTATAGTTCTAACAAAGGTAAAAGTACTTAAATGCCCCGAATTTAGCAACGGAATCATTATTCCGTTGCTATTTTTGCAATCGAATTAAATTCGGTTGCTATTTAGCAATGGAATTTAATTTTCGTTGCTAAATAGCAACCGAATTTTATTCGGTTGCTATTTTTCGTTGAAAGTGAAATTTAGCAACGGAATTTAAATTTCGTTGCTAATTTAGCAACCGAAATTGAATTCCGTTGCTAAAATAGCAACGGATTCATTGCTAAATAATGGCGCCATAAATTCCCTCCACTTTTAGCAACTGAAGCTAACCAAATTTTTTTCGGTTGCTAATTTTATAAAATTCAACCAATTTTAGCAACGGAAACTATATTTCGTTGCTAAATAGCAACGGAAATACAATTCCGTTGCTAAATTAGCAACGGAATAAATTCTGTTGCTATTTCAAGATTTTCTTGTAGTGAATTTAAGCATAATGTATCTGTCATTCATTTACTATAATATAGCCATGAGCTTTCCTTGTATTCTTTTGGTATGCCCAATCATACCACGCATGTAAGAAGTGTCTTCAAACCTCTCATTACTCTTATTAAAATGCCTTAGGTTGTTCACTCAAGTAGTGACCTTGAATCTGATATTGAAAGTTGTTTTGAGTCTTTCTTGCACGTCAATTTTGTATTTTACTATTTCATTAAAAGAATTAAATTTACATTTTTTTTTCAGAACTTTGGATTCAATAGTTAGAACAACAATGGAGGGGGCATTGAAAGATCACAGCTTTAACCAACTGCCAGTGAATATTTATGTGGCATGTATATATATGATGAATAAATCTTTGAAGTTAGATTAGAAATATAAAATTCTACTATTGTGAGAATTAGATTTTGTATGTATATTTTAATGGAATAAAATTCACCAGTTTAATTGTGAATTGGGAGAGGGTCCAATTGGTTCAATGATTAAAAACCGAACAAGCAAAAAATCATAAAAAAAAATCGGTATGAACTGGATAAAAGCCGTATAAATCGGTGAAAATCGGATAACAACCAAATATAACCAGAAAATCGGTTTGAACAAAAATAATCATTTTTGTCAAAAATATTCATGTAACATTGTTTTTTTACTAGAAAAAATATAATATAAATACAAATACAAAATAATTGAAATTTAGGCATTTTTAATAAATTTTTTATGAATAAAATAAAAATTATAATTTATAATTGAAAAATATTGTTGAAAATTTACAATTTTTTTACTATATTTATATTAAATATACATTATAAACAGTGAATAATTTGAAAATATTGCTTTAGGATTAGTGTTTTGATGATAAATGTGTTTTTTAAACTATTTTTTATTTTTTATATAGTTATATTTTTATAATATTTATAGAAAATTTTAAAAATAATATTATTTAAAAAATGTCTGGTTGAACCTTATAAAATTGGTTGAACCAAAAATCCTTTATTTTTTTAATTTTTTATACGATCCAATTTTAATAACATTGCTCGTTAGTTTGGAGTCAATGCCAAACGCGGGTGTGCTTCTACAGACGTCAATACCTTAAACTACACATACATTTTGCAAATTTTGTTTATGGTTTGGCTCAAACCACGAAGAAAAAATAAATAAATAAAACCCATCTGCCACTAACGATTAACTAAAGAAAATTTAGGTATATATATTTAGGCTTTCATTAAAATGCGATGGAATGTAATACGTACTTAATTGACAATTATTTATTCCATTGACTTGTGCAACTTGTGAAATAACTTATTAAAACGTGATGGTGTGGGTTATATTAATATTTTTAAATTACATAACACTTTAAATTAAGATGGGATACAACTACTAATTAGTGTTTAAATAACACAAGAAATCAAATTATTCTGTTTGGGCCTCTGCGACAAGATCTCCTCTATTATTGGTATATTCGATTATAATATTAATAATCAATACAATTCATTAATCAATTATTGTAACAAAAATACAAGTTCGAACCATCAAAGAAATTATATATTGCAAAAGATTATATAACTGATACAAATTTTGACACGCAACATGTTTGTACACTCATGTCCAATGGCTTTCTAAGTCAATTATGATTTTTAATTCATATATGTGCATATTGTAGAATATAATATATGATTAATTGACAATTATTTATTGCATCGGTATTAGGAAACTTATAGAGCAACTCTTTTTAGGAGTTGGCTTCTGCCAACGTAACCAATAAAATTTATTGGAATAGTTTAAAACTTTTAGATAAAAGTTATGCCTCACCTTAAACTCATTACAGACATCAATTCAACCCTAAACACGTCTAAATCTTGCAACTATGCTATTATACACTTATATATATATATCAATTACTCTTTTGAAATGATAATTTCAATAGCAAATTTTTGCATCAAACGACAAACACGTGATTAATTAAACACATCAAAATTTAGCCTTTTCTATTGGTGTCTCTTTTTCTAAACTTTTTTTTTCATTTGATTTGTTTTCGCTCTTTTAAAAACATTAAATTTAATAATTGATTAGAAGTTATATGTTTGGTTCAAAATTTATATGTAGTGATTTTTAATTAATTAGAGGAAAAATAGTTACATTTTGATAAGCTTTGGCGTGTTATAAAATATTTGCAAAGTTTAAATATGTAAAAAGTTTTCTTTTTTCCAAATTTAAATGGAGAAATATCTATTAAATCAAATTATTATAATAACTAATACCTGCTAACTACTTTGACAAAAAATTAAAATAACAATTAATAGATAGCAGTGAACGATGTCATTTTTGTTGTTGTATTTCAAGAAATTATAAAACAGAAAATTCAAATTTTATTTCTTAGTGACATTTAGAGTTATGATTAGAAATTATATACTCGTCTTAAATAATAATAATAATGAGAGGAGCAGCAGCTTTTCCGCTTAGGAAAAAGCACCTTCAGTTCCTTGTAATTCAACTATATATATATTTTTAATTGAATTCCTTAATTTTTTATTTTTTTTATTATATTCCATCTGTAAATATTTATTTTGATGATATTGATTTCAAACAGTATTAGAGAGAACAAAAAAATAATAATTCAAAAGTTCAGCATATTTTAAACCGGTACTATTATTTTACTAAGTTAATTAAAATTAGATCTAAAAGTATATTAAAATAATAAAATTTAAAAATTCAATCTAACATAATAAAAATTAAAGGATTCGAAAAATGGCTGTCCCTTCAATTTAGAAACGCGTGACGGGAATATCGTTGCATTCTTTTACCCACGCAACCATATTCATATTAAATTTTAAAATATGACATAATTTAGTGTCTGAAAGTAAACGAGAAAAATACAAAATTTATTACTCTGTTTGGCCATGTGCAATCAACACTTTAATAAGTATATTCGAAATTTTATAATATATATATACCCGGCAACCAATTGGGTCATTATCAGTCATCACCCGTCATCTGCGTGTTATGGAATGAGTTTTTATTCTAATAACCAATGTAAAAATGGAGTGTATCTTAAATTTAACCTTTGATTACATTAAAATTATATACTTTTGAAAATTAATATTAAACTTCTCTATGTTTTGGATAATTTACATTAAATTTAATTTAAATATAATTGATAAAATTAAAATGCATAATATGTTAATTTTATGGAAATGTAAAAAGTGACGAGTAAGTTTTTTTTTTTAATTTATATTTTGATGGGTCCAACTATCATTTTAAGCTGATTTCAAATGAAATTAATAGAGCATGCATCTCAATTGTATTAGCCCCCACCTAAATTGTACATAATGTGATTGATTCAAAAGTGTAAAAATTTGATGTCCACTTTTAAAAATAGAGGAGCTTAATTTAAAAAATAAAATAAAATTCAGGGAGTTCAGAATTTTTTTTCCCATAACCAATTGAGTACCTACAAAGTTTGTAAATAACAAAAATAAATTCAATTGCCTTTAGAAAATTGGAATGTATTATACTCAATTGCGCTAATATAACATTACATAATATTAAAATTAACGAGAAAATAAATCAATTTCGGTTTCAATTTCCACTACTCTTACTGGGCATATAGGATACATGTTTTTATTATAATAGTTCTAATATCATATCAGTATAGTTGAGTGTTTTACACTTCTATTTCCTAAAGATAATGTAAATTTATATTTATTATTTGTCAAAATAATAAGTATATATGTGCAATATGTTATTATTAAAATTTAAGTATTCAAATGAATTTTTTTTTATAAGCCAACATATTTTATTAAAGTATAAAAAGGAAAGACAATTACAATTACAAATATCTCAGACTTAAGAAGATCCAACAAAAAACAAAGAAACAAAATACCTTATCAAAATTCAACTAAGATTCCTAACTAGTACTGTTCAATTATTTGGGTTGAACCAACCAACCCAACCAGATCAATCCGACCAAACCAATAAATTATGGTTTAGATAGTTTTTAGGTCGGATTTGGTTACATCTCAGTTTTAAGTCACCTAAAAGGTTGGGTTATCAATATTGCATTGGGTTAAATGCTAAAGCAACCATCTTCATCATTCTCTCAATCGATCCATCTTTTTTCCTCGTTTTCTTTAGCATCCACACCCTTCTCTACCTAATCTGATTCGTCTGCTTCTTTTACTCTAATGAAAAAAAGTTTTCTCCTCTTTAGCATCACGACACTGCTTCCCTCCGATTGTTAGACCTCTCGCTGGATGGTTGCGACTTCAATCAATGAATCGTCCTTCAGAAATTATGATTTTAATGGTAAGATGATTTTATACTGTTATAACATATGATGCTAGGCTTTATGATGACACTGTTCTACTCGCACCAGCTTCTTACTTGAAAAGCACCTCTTGGCTAGATTTGGTGACCCTTTCTTTTGAATTATATTCACTTCTTAGCTGCATATGTGTTTTTTTCTTGGTTTCTAATGTTGATAATATGCCTTCATTTTAGGTCTGATAAGTTATTGTTTATGAAATGTTTTGAATTGTGAGCTCTAATAATGAGCAATAGTTTTTACGTGATTTGTCATTTTGATTTTGAATATAATGACTTTTTCCAAAATGCTGATAACATTGAAACATTTTGAAGAAATTAAAAGCTATTTATCTCTCTCACAACTTTGTGAATTCATTTTTAGCCTCCTATACCATGCTTTAATTTCAGGTTTATACACTTCTTTTCCTTAAATTTTGTTGTTAAGTCGTAATAGCAGCAATTTTTTGTGGGTTACCTCTGTTTTATGATCATCATTGATCAGCAACTAAAGGTTAAGTTGATTTTTCTTTTCAAATAATTGTAACTGCGAATTTAATTTTACTATATAAATAGTTTGTTTTAGATATATTCAAAATATATTGAGATTATGAAAGCATCTGAGCAAATTTGGCTAAAACATTTAGCAAAGACATGTATTTGTTAGGAATGAAAATGGATAAAGAAGAAAGAATAGGGAAATGGGTATTTTTTGTTGGAGATGTGTCGTTGCTTATTTGGTGTCTTCAACCTTCGGCCCTTACTATGATCTTCTATTTCCTTTTTCCTGTAATTCTCTCTACCTGGCTACCCCGATTTCCCTTCTTTATAATTCATGTTTTATTATCTATCACTTCAAATCCTTTTAGTAAGTTTTAGTTTAGCCTTGCTTCTTTTTCAATTCTCATCCTTTCATTGCTATCCAGAAGAACTGAGCCATTCTTGGATCTTTAATAACAACAAATTAAACATTGTATCTCACCATCTCTTCTACTGAAGGACAGCTATGTTTGTAATAGTTGATTAGTAGAACTCCTTCACCATTCCCTTTCCCACCAATACTTCTGCTCATATTAATAATCAAAGTTACTATAATCACTGTTGTTTTCATTTTAAAAAATTCAAGAAATAAGATGATTGGATTCATTTGCTGCTTGGACTCCTATGTATATATAAATATTTATTTCCAATACAATGATACACTTTTTCATATTTTCAAACCAACTTTTAAAGTTGAACAGAAAGTCTTTTTAGGTGGAAAACTAAAATATCATATGTAACTCATCAAATCATTGTTTGCATTTGCTTAGGTTTGATTCTAGGAGTAGAAGTATTTCTTGTCCTCTTCGCCCTATCCCTAGGAAAAAAAGTAGTAGGTTGGATTCTAGAAAAACTTATGCTATATGGGATCATGCATATTGGAGGTTTATTTTGCTGTTTGAGGTAAGTTCGATGCTGATTTAGCTACATTTTGGTTGATTTTATTTTTATTTGGCTCGAAAGTTGGCATTTCACATCTCGAACATTCTTGAAATAGGGCTCGATCGAACATTTCTCTTTGCTATCATTTATGGGAGTTGGCTTATCTCTGGACATGAGTAAATGTTGTTTGCTTATCATTGTAATGAGATAAATTGAAAAGAAAGTAGTTTATAAGCTTCTAAAAGCATGTGAAATGTTTGAAGTCTAGTTGGCTATGATTTTCTATTCATTCTTAAGATACTATATTTTCTTGGAAAGATAAAGAATATGATGACTATACATTAAGAGGATGGATTGTAAATTGATCTTGATAGGTTAATAAAAAAAGGGATATTGGGCTATAAAGAGCATTTATTTCATACAGTGCATCATCTTTCTTATTTACAAATCATTTAGAAACGTGTTTCCTTGTTCCATGATATGAATTTTCAGAGATTCACAATCAATAATTGGGGCTAATTTGAACATCTCCTAATTGCATGAATTTATATTCATCTTGCAGTCTTAGGGTGAATTAAAGAAAAAAATAAATAGAGAAGGAAATTAAAAAGAATATTTAGATTGAAATGCAAAAGGGTTTATGTATTAATTATGCTCTAAAGGTTTATTTTTCTTTATTATTTTACTTTTATAAGTTAGATTTTGAAAAAAAATTTGATGTACACAGTAGTAAATTTACTTTAAATTATTTCAAACCATTTGAAACCGCCCCATCCCGTTATAAATTATAATAAAAAATAGCTCCAAATCGTCCATTTTTATGTACATTGGTTTGGTTTGGGTTGGGTTTATTTTATTTTTAACCCAATCCTACCCATGAACAACCTTATTCCTAACCCACATCAACCAGCTGTAAACTACAATATCCATAACTTGACAACCAATAGCAAAATTAATCATATCCAAAGTCTCTCATATTAAGCAAGCTATTAGATCAACTTATTTGTTAATTCACTGTTTAGCTAATCTAACTCCTTAATTTGCTAATCTAAAAATTCTTTTGGCTAATGAAAGAATAAAACCTTGTTCAAAGAGCTTCTATATTGTTGAATATACTAACAACCTTTCATGGTCTATCCTTCATATAATTCTAATACCAATACATTGCATTCAAAGAATCAAGTTAAAAATGAATTTCTAAATTTTGTTCTTGAAGAAACCTACAAGAGATCGTAAGAGCTTTCTTAACTGCACAATTTGTACTTGATTTGAATTCATAATACAAAGATTATAGGAGAAAATGCAAATAAAATCATCCTTTGAATTTCTTAAAACCCCTCCAACATTAAAAGGGCTTGGTTTCCCAAAAGAAGATTTGTCAGTATTTAACTTGAGAGCTTGATAGTCACGAGGAGACTAGATTAAATGATTTATGATTTTAGTAAAGACTTTGTAATTTTTAATACCATAAAAACTAAGGATGAGATCCTAACTGTGAAAAAATCAAAATCTTTGTTGGCTTTAATCTAAAAAGAGAATCTAGCAGGGGATAAATGAAATAATAGATCGCCATTCGTTGACCTTCTTTGAAAAAATTTAGGATTATATTCAAGCCAAATTTTATAAATCGATGCCATAAAAATCACAAGCTAGACTTTTTGTTGAATTTTTTTTTTCATTCACAAGCCAATTCCATTGTATCAAGAAATTTTTAAAGGAGTTTGAGAGATAAAACGATAATATCCATAAATTAGTGAGCCTATACTGGAGATTAGAAACCTAAGAGCAAAGAATAAACAAATGCTCTATTATTTATTTGCCAACTTTGCATGCACAAGCATAAGCTTCTATTTGGCCTATAATATTTTTTGGACCAAACTTTATTTTATTTAGTCTTTATAGCTTGGACCTATAAATTTTAATTTGGCTATGTAATCTGAGCCCATATATTTTATTTGATTCAATTGGCTATAACCCACATATATTAGTTGGTTTTAATTAATTAATTAATTAATTACTGGACTATGTGGAATTATTAGGCAAAGTTAATTTTTGCTTAGGAAGTGAGTTTGTGAGATAGTCACTAAACTGATGGAGTATATGGGCGACTGAGCAATTAGTGGAAGAGGATCCCGAAGAAAACTAAAGAGGAAGAAAAAAAAAGAAAACTCTCATCAATTTTACACAAAAACCCTACCCAGTTCAATGGCTTGATTTTTATAGTTTCTTGCAATTTTAGCTTTATTTAATCATTTTCCAATAGTGTAATCTAGTTTTCAATCAAACAAAATCATCTTTTCATTTTCATTTTTATTGTATGTCTTAGAATTCCTTAAGCTTTTTGCCAAAGTAATAATTTAAGAAAGCTAAACCCTTTATTTAAAGTTAGATAGCCGCCATTAGATAATTTAAGAACACTTAAATTCTCTAGTATGCTCACAATCATATGCACATATTGTTTGATTCGTACAAAAATGATCGAACATTATTTTTGGTAGGTTTGATGGAACTTGTTCTGAAGATGCCACAAAAACCAAGAAATTTGTTAGGAAACAATGTTGTATCTGAGTCTTAGGACTTAAAGAGAGCCATTGCTATTAAAAAAGTTGTAACATATACTCCACATGTATCTTACATGGTAAAAAAATAGGGAAAATTTTTCCTTCATTGTTAGGTTTAAGAAGAGAAGGAACCGGTGTAAGGTTTTTCTGTTAAAGATAGAGTTCATAAAGATGGCATAAAAAGGGCTGGATATTAAACTATGGAAGAATTTTTAAGGTATGGAGTTTAGAGTTTTCTACGAAATGGCTACAAAGATTTCTAAATATGAAAGCTTTCGAAGGAAGACAATTATAAGAGAAATGCAGTAACAGAACTTATTGCTAAGATATTCATAATTTAAAGGCAGTAGTGGCTAATTTGGTGTCTAATATATCTTTTACATGTCTTTTGTTGGTGAGCACAGTGGATGAGAAAAAGAGAAACTAACTAATAACTCCAATTTAATGTTTTTTTAAGGTGTTTTTATTTGTGTTTTCATCTTATTTTAAGTGTTTTTAGTGTTTTATGTATTATTTCCTAAACTTCTTGCTAAGTTAGATTATTTTGATGATTATTGAGTGATAGTGTGCTTATTGGTGAATTTTTTACTTTTGTATAGAATTTTGGCTAAGGTCACAACTGAGACAAATTGGTCTTAGCTGTGACTCTTGAAGATTTCCTAAAACTCACCAATTCATTATAAGTCACGGCTGAGATAGATTGGTCTCTACCATGACCCAATCACCTGTTGAAAAAACCAATCTAGAAGCATTGGCTATGGCTTAGACATAATGGTCTTAGTCATCACCCCTTCAAAAGTACATTTTGCAACAGCTTAATTAGTCACGGCAGAAAAAAATTTGTCTCAGCCATGACCCTCTTAGGATATAAAAGGCAGAGTCTGCTTGGCAAGAAGTGAGATGAAAATTTTCATTTTCTCTATTTTTTTCAGTAGTTTTTAGGATTTTTAACATTATCTTTAGTTGTAAACTCTTTAGTTTTATTAATTTAATAATTTTGATAGATTAAAACACTAGTTTTTCATTAGTTGATCATAGTTTTAGTTTAGTTTCAATCAAAACTTGTTGAGATTGGATAAGAGAAGCTTATTCAGATTTTAAATCCAAATTCATCAAATGGATTTAATAGTTTCTTTTTCTCTTCTCTCTTTACTTTATTCAATGTGTAGTAAATAGTAAACTTATTGCTTGGGGATTTATGAATCCCTATACCCGTGTAAAAATTTGAGCTATTTTATCATCTATATATGATTAGATGTTTTATTTCTCCTTGTGATTATCTCAAAGTTCATTTTATGCAAATATTTTATCATTCTCTTGTTTTAGATGAATAGCCTTATGCTTGTTTGGATTGAAAGTTTGAATGCTTTGTTTTTACATGTTGTGGCTGTATGTTTAATAGTGATTCTGGAAGAGAGGCTATTAGATCTATAGTTATTGCATTAAAGATCCAAAAATATATGAAAAATGAATGGGCATTGGGTTGATTTGTTTTGGAATGGGAAATTGATCAATTTCTAAGTGTAAGACCTATGCTTAAGCTAGCTATTAGATTGGCTCCAGAATGAAAAATTGAATAGTTAGAATAGTTGGCTCCAGAATGGGAAACTTGAGTTTTGTTAGGTAATCCACATATAGATCATATTAATTTTATATTAAAATTTTAATTCGTATTAGGTATTGGAAGGATTGGAGACTTGAGCAACATTTTAAGTAATTATTTTATGTTAATTTCTATTCTCTATTTTTATTTTTTATTGCATTGCATTTTTAATTTAATTCACTTTATTTTTTTTATTCAGATTTGAGTAGATATAATTTTAATCAACAAATAATTGGGTAATTCTTTGCATATATAATTAATCAATTAAATTTATCTCACAACACAATCTTTTAGGTACGATATTTTTGAGGTCTTAAATATATTCCTCTATATTACTTTGCTGATTCAGTACACTTACTAACGTTTGGTCAAGTTTTTGGTACCATTGCTAAGGATTGGTATTTTTGTGTGAATTTTTGATTGATTATTTGTATGTGTTTTTCTTTATCTTATTTTTATTTTACTTGTCTATTTTTCAGGTGATATTGGTGTATAAATAGATTGTAATTGCAACAACTAGCATCGTTTAATCCTAAAATTGAGGGGAATCTGCATAGAAGGCGAAGAGAATATCAAGTTAGAAATATGAATGATTAACCACTACATTTTAATGTACCTTTCGAGAATCAATACGGAGTAGGACAATAATAAGCATGACATCAAGAACATCTTAGATCTAAGACCATTAGAGATTATGCTACTCCAAAGTGGAAGGAGGATCATAAGAAAATTTTGCTACCTTGAAAAAAATACTTTGAGACTAAACCGACTACAATCATTAAGGTTCAAAGGAATCAATTTTTAGGATCAAAATGGGAAGACCCGGCATAACACTTGGATATATTTTTGGAAATTAATGAAATAGTTTAGATTCAAAGGTTTTCTATTAATGCAATTAGGCTAAAGCTTTTCCCATTCACTTTAATTAGGAAAGCTACAGATTGGTTACAAATACTTCTTAATCAATCTATAAGGTCTTGGGAATAAATATAAGAGAAGTTTTTGGTTAGATTCTTTCCTCCAACAAAGATCACAAGTATAAAGAATAGTATCTATAACTTTCAGCAGTTGAGTGAGGAATCTTTTCATCAAGCATGGGAAAGATTTAAAAGGTTATGAAAGGGTTTTCCTCATTATGAGATAGTTATGCATCAGCTTATGTCAACATTTTATGTAGCTTGTAACCCCACAATAAGATATTTATTAGATGCAATATCTGAGGGTAGCTCCATGAATAAAATTTTTGAGAAGCATTCTTGTTGCTTGATGAAATGGCAATGCTATATATAAGAGGCAAAGAATTCATAACATAGATGAGTTGCAATGTTAAAGGCATAAATGGAATTGTTAAAGAAGGAGTTAAATTGATTGAAAATTCAAAATTTTTTAACTGTATCACAAGAGTGTGGTTCATTTGAAGGATTTATTTTGGTGTATGAGTTGAAAGAGAATGAGTCTTACACCAAAGGGATGAGAGATGTAAATATTAGTCATGATTTCAAATGGAATTATCCATTCATGGTGGAGAAATCGTCCTAACTTTTCATAGAGAGAGGGCAATCAAGCATTAACCTCAAATACCCAACCTAGAGCTCTATTCAATCCACTAACAACAAATGTCTAAAGTAGCCATAACCAAGGATATCACCATACTTATCTACCTCTACAAGTGCAAACACATTTTCAAGCACCTTACCAAACACCACTAGCTCCTCAATCGAATTTCCAACCACTTGGATTCCAAGCTAGACAACCCCTACCATGAGTAAGAAGCCAAATTTGGAAGATATGTTTGCTAGTTTCATAACTAGTCAAACTCAGTTCATGTCTAACTAAGAGGCTAAGTGAAAATCATAAGAGCAGTGGAATAGAAATTAATATGTAGAAATAAGGAATTTGCAGATTTCAATTGGGCAATTAACCAATTCAATATCCACAAGGTAGTATGGTATTTTTCCTTCCAATGTGGATTGAAACCTAAAAGAAGAAGCTAAGGCAATCACTCTAAAGAGTGGTAAGGAAGTGTAAAGAGCTAATCATAGTAAGTATTCTTCTTCTTAAATGGTAGACCTGATAATGGAGGTATGTACTTCTAACCCTAAGAGTGTTGATGATGTTCCAAAAGTGAATGATAAAGGTAAGGCCATTTTAAATTCTAATTTGCCTATTGATGAATCACGTTTTCCTTTTCCCTCAATAGCTAGAAAAGAAAGGAAATTTTTTAAATATGTTTAAAATATTGCATGTTAATTTTCCTTTTGCTGAAACTTTGCTTCACATGCCTAAATATGCAAAGTTAATGAAGGATTTATGCTCTAATAAGGATAAGCTAGAGGGGATAGGAATGGTTCAATTATCGGAGAGTTATAGTGTTATTTTAACTAATAAAATTCTAGCTAAGTTAAAGGATTCTTGTAGTTTCACACTACCTTGTGAATTAAGAGGGAATTTTATTAGTAACGCATTATGTGATTTGAAAGCAAGTATTGATTTGATGCCATATTCAATATGTAAGAAGCTGAAGTTAAGAGATATCAGGGAAACCAGACCGACCTTTAACTAGTGGACTGTTTGATGAAACATCCAAAAGGGATCATTGAGATTTGCTAGTCAAGGTAGGAATTTTATATTCCCCATAGATTTTTTGGTAATGGATATGGATGATGACAAGAAGGTGCCCTCATCATAGGAAGACCATTCTTAAATAATGTCAAAGCACTTATTGATGTACATGGACAAATGGTGACTCTTCGATTCAACAATGAGGATATGGTATTCGATGTTAACAAGGTAATGAAACATCCATCGTGTGAATTTAAAGATTCATTGTGTTTTGCTGGATGTAATCAAGATTTCATAGAGGAAGTACAAGAATGAATTTTGTAGTATGATCCTTTGAAAAGCTGTTTGATGCATTCATCTAAAGATCAAGGATTAACCAAAGTTGAGAATGATGTTTGTAACACCCTAATCCACTAACCATGCATATGATGGAATATGACATGGTATGAATATCATGATGGCACAGCGGAAAACAAAAATTTTTATCATACATACCATACATATCCAAAGCTAGAATCGAAACATGTAATTTTAGGGTTTTAAACTTACAACTTTAGATGCCTTTAAAACTTGATTTTGATGATGATCAGCAACCAAGAAGGATATGTCCACCTTAGATCTTCACCACCAATGCCAAGGAACAGCCTTTACGCCACTCCCTCTATTCTCACACACACACTTGCAAAGATGGCTTAAAATCAAGATTGCTAGCTCTATGATTGTGTATTCGGCAATGGGAATGATTTGAAGCCACAAGATCTGATCTTGTTCTTCCTTTAGGTTACTGTTTCAGCCCGAGAACACAAGAGAACAAGAAAGATTTCTTTCCCCTTGAGTATTTCGGCCAAGAGAGAAAAAATAGCAAAAAATGGCATACCTTTTATTCATTTAATTCATTAATATATATCACTCAATTTAGGTCAAGTGTGAGTGCCAAAAATTAAGTGTTAATTTCAGCCTCCATCACTTCCTAATTAAGAGATATATCTTAATTTAAATTCTATTAGAATTTAAATTCAAATGGCATTAGTCATTTAATCAAAACAAACTTACTTTTTAAGGTGATAAGTTGCCGAATTCAACTAGTATTTTAGTTTGAATTTTGGCTACTTTAATTCTCTCTCAAGTATTATATTTTGATTAAATACAAATTAGGATTTAATACTCAATTAACTTAATTATACATAGATAATTAATCAATTGAAATTAAACCTAGCACATGCCAACAAATTTCTCTCGTGACCAACATATTTGCCTAAAATAGCTAGCTGTTTTAGGCAAAAAACTCATTTTACAGATTTGCCTAAAACAGCTAGTCGCACCTTGACAGTTTTGCCTAAAACTTACAAATTTGCCTAAAACAGCTAGCTGTTTTAGGCAAAAATCTGTTTACCCATTTTATGCATTAATTTGACTTTAAATAAAAGTCCAAATTAATTTCCAATACACAATTTAAATATTTTAAGCCCAATGCTTTGTGTGCGATCCTATAGGTCCATTTAATGTTGGCAATGAATTAATAAATTAATTCAAAGGCTATATATATTCTCTAGCAAGATATTATAGCATTCCAAATTAAATGAAATTGCATATGGCATTTAGTGACCTAATGCAATTTTGCATAGTCCCTTACTCATAAATATCAGAATTAATATAAGGCATGGAACTAGTCATCCTTATATATATTAATTCCTTTCTTGATATTCCAGTGACACTGAACTCTCAGATAAATAATGATTACTCATTATCTCATCTCGGTATGGCCATACACTTCTCAGTTCACTGATCAAGTGGCCGATGATATTTTCTCTCTTATTGAGAGGGGTAATCCCTTCACTTCTCTCATGCTCTCTAACATGAATTAATGCATACCCAATCATACCCGTACTTGTCACTCTGTTACGAGCACGTTAGGTGTATGTCAAAGTACACAGTAATTCATAAAGAGTTTCATAGAGATTTTAGGTCTAAGAACTCCGATACAAAACTTGCATATGAGAAACACTTATGACTTGTACCATGTAGTGTTCTCATGAGCGGATCGTATCCAGATACCATGTTCTTTAACATGTATCTATGATCTCTGATTGACACTCTTGTCCTAATGATCCGTAAGACAGAACTCATAATATCAAAGAGAGCATACTAGTCTTAATTCATTGTTATTCCCATAACAATGACTGACTAGGGATATTTAGAATGAAGTCTCATTTGTTTCAAGGTCTTACAACCATGTGCCTCACACATGATAACTTAAACCGAAACGACATTCTTGGATAGTTTTATCAATTGATATGCACAGGAATACAAAAGATAAAACTAATGCCTCATTTTATTAATTTCAAGTATTTCGTTACAATGCATTGGGGCTAGGGCTTACACTAATCAATCATCATCATAACCTAGCAAAGGTAAGGCATGGATAATGATAATAAGCACAGGCCATAATTATTACATGCCACAATAACTTAAAACAAACTTATAATTAAAAGGCCTAATATAATGCCAAAGAAAATACATAATAAAATCCTCAAGCAACTGCACTCAGTCAGATTTTCTCTTCAAAGGCTGACTAGCCACCAGCTATCGATCCACTAGAGCTTAACCAGTACCTACACGGATAACAAACCCGTGCTAAGCTATAAAGCTTAGTGGGGAACCCAACTCCAAGGATAAACTCTAATAAAATATCATAAAATCATTACACCTTTCAAATTAAGGAAACATATAAGTCTACAATATTAAACGATCTCACCCTTATTATACCAAATAAATCTGCAATCTTAAACATGAACATTATTCTTACAATCATCTAGACCTCATAGTAATTGATAGTACAACTTTCATCGTAAGCATTTAATCACATTTATTATGCATGATATGCCTCCAATATTCACAAAAAGCATAGGGGAGTATACATATCATACATCGTCTATAAGAGATATTTTAGGTGTCAATACTTCACTTATGTCATGCAATCTTAGCTATATAATGCAGAGTGGAGAACTACATTTCATTTATATCATTCTAGCCAAAAAGGAATTCAACCAAGCAATATAGTAAGCCATTTATCATGTTCACATTACATAGGTGAAGCAATCGATATAAATATATATGTGTGTGTGTGTGTGTGTGTGCACATATCCTTATTTAATAGTACATTGTTGAATCTTTTAACTTTTAATAGCCTGCCTAAGTGCTAGTTCAAAGGGTGGATAACGGGAATAATAGATACCAAAGGTATCAAACGATTGACCCAAAGGGCCAAACTATGGTTCCATAAAGGAACAAAGTAATAGACCCAAACGGGATTGGTAATGGTTCCAGCAAGGAACAAATAATAGACCCAAATGTGGTCGAACGATGGTTCTATAAGGAACAAAACCCAAACAGGGTCAACTATGGCAGCTGTTGAATCCCTCTAGGCATGCCTATCTAATCCACAATTGAACTAAGACCCGCAGCTTTATCACTTTAAGAACATCTTGAATTCATCATATTCTTCCTTATTTAATACAACCTTTTCTTAAACATTTTCCACAAATGAGCATATATCATTCATTTATATAGCAATACTGGTTTAAAGTCCTGATATTCAAGAATGCATATCACATGTTTATATACTTGCATGGTCTTCAGATAACTTATATCGTACACTAGAATGCTTTAGCATAATGGTAACTGAGTATTATGCAATACTAGATCAAAACAATGTTTTAAGAACCTAATGCAATAGGCATCATTGAATATAAGATAATGAAGTAACAATATGATTTAAATTTCAAGGTTGACTTTGGTAATACCCAATGATAGTTCATGAGAATGAATCCATACATATAGTCATACAAACCATGAGCACATGACTCCACACGTAAAACATATTCAATAAAGAAGAACATACTTGAGTGGTTCCTCAATACCATCTCTCTTTACATCATTATACTCAATTTAGTCATCGCAAATTCATTTTATTCAATACATTATATACATGCATTTTATGTCTCACAAGTAGCGAAAGTAATCAAATGTGAGATTAATGTTTACCTATGTCATTTATAATGTCTTGGTAAGGCTTCACCGTTCAATTATTTAATTTAGAAATCATATGGCTTATTAACCACCACTTAATCAACATAATCATCATGTACATTACTTATGGTCCATTTAATTCTCTCCAATAATATTTTATAATATGAGATTCACGATTTATGAAGAATTTACAGCTTAGAGTGTGAAGTAGAACCATTAAAAGAAAACATACAAGTGGTCGTGTCCGAGAAAGGAGAGAAAGCATACATGATCACGCAAGGAGAACAAAGGCCAAACATGCGGCCAAGCAGAGGGAGAATTAAGCCATTCATGTGGCCACATAAGGAGAAGGGCAGCCATTCACGTGGCCACGCAAGGAAACCAAAGACCAATCACACGGCCACACAGAAGAAGAAATAAGATATTCACGTGGCTACGCAGAGGAAGAAATAAGCCATCATATGGCCATACAGAAGAAACCATAAGGAAAATGCACGACCATGTAGGGAGAAAACAATGAAGAGGCATGGCCACGCACTGAAGAAGCAAGGACATCATGTGGCTGTGTAAAGAAGCATGGGTATGCATGGCCACGCATGAAGGAAAGGAGAAGGACACACGGCCACGTAAGGCATATCGGCAGTCTGGATTAAAAATCCCGATTTCTAGCTTAATTGACTTTGAACCCTAAAACTCACCTCAAGTACTTAGATTTAATCATTCTCTGTTCATCTAAGTCACTAAAATTTAACCTTCACTTTAACTAAGGGGACACATACAAGAACATGGGGAAATCATCAAGTAAACATTTATATAGAGTTCCCATACCTCAATACCAGCTTCATATCCTTCAAAAATCCATATATCTAACTCTTTCTTCCTTCTCATAGTCTTGATCTATCTGCTTCTCCTCTCTCCTTATACATAGGAACAACAACATGATCTTACAATCCCTCATGACCAAAAATCATAAATGAAGAAAAGAAGAGGAAGAAGAGATTTTCAAGGGAAGACATTACCTTAAATCTTAACTCACAAACCCTAACTCCCCTTCTCCAACCCGTAACCAGCAGAGAGAGAGAGAGAGAGTTGTCTCCCCCAAAAATGCTGATCCCCTCAATCTCTAATCCCCTTGTTTCCTTCTCCAAGAAGTTATTAAGTGAGTTGGGATAAAATATCTCATTGTGAATTTCCAAACTTGCCCTTATTCAATTTGACCCCATCAACTTATCTCTTTTGACATTAACACCCAAACTTCTAATTTACTTCAACTATATCCCTCTTTAATCTTAATTTTAACCATACTTAATTTACATATATGTTGAAATTACCAAAATACCCCTAATGGTTCTTAACCTTAACAATGCAAAATAATTCAATATTTGCCTTAATTAACCATAATTTTCATCACTTTACTATAATCCGGTTAGGGCCATGATTGGGTCCTTACAATCTTTGGCAGATTTGGAAAAGGATTGTAAAGAAGATGACATAAAGGGAGAAATGTTTGAGCTTCCTAAGCGAGACTCCAAAACTAAACTTAAACCTCTTATTTATCATTTGAAGTATGTGTTTTTAGAAGATGATAAGAAATCTATAATAATTTCTTCAATTTTGATAGGTAATGAAAAATAGCTTTTGATTGGGGTGCTTCAGAAGCATAAGAAAGCGATAAGATGGGAAACCTCTGACCTTAAGGGAATTAGCCCAAGCTACTGCACTCATCACATTCTAATGGAAGAGAATTGAAAACTAGTGGTGCAACCCCAATGAAAGTTAAATCTAGTGATGCAAGAAGTGATCAAGAAGAAAGTATTACAAGTATTATTTTTCCAATTTCTGATAATAGTTGGATGAGTTCTATTCAGTGTGTCCCTAAGAAAGGTGGTATGATTGTTGTAGAGAATAAGCATAATGAACTCATTCCAACTCGTATGATTATAGGTTAGAGAGTGTGCATTGACTTTAGAAGGTTAGACAATGCAACTAGAAAAAACCATTTCCCTTTACTATTCATTGATCAAATGCTTGAAAGGCTAACGGATAATGGTTTTATTATTTTTAGATGGGTATTTGGGATATTTATAAATTCTCATAGCCTTGGAAGACTAAGAGAAAATAAGCTTTGCTTGCCCATTTGGTACTATTACATATAGGAGAATGCCCTTCAGTTTATGTAATACACCGGTTAAATTTCAATGCTATATGATGGCTATATTCCATGAATTTATAGAAAAATTTATGAAGGTTTTCATGGATGATTTTATGATTTATGAATGGGATTTTAAGAGTTATATAGAGAATCATGATTTAGTGTTTGGTATGTGTGAAGAAAGCAACCTAGTACTAAATTGGGAGAAATGTTACTTTATGGTTAGGGAATGGATTATCTTAGGCTATAAAATTTCTAAAAAGCGGATAAAATTAGATAAAGCTAAATTAGAAGTCATAGAAAAACTTCCAGCCCCAACTAATGTGAAAGGAGTAAGAATTTTCTTAGGTCATCTGAGATTTATAGTAGGTTCATAAATGATTTTTCAAAAATTGCTTAACCATGGTCTAGCTTTGCATTTCACTTTTTTGGTGAGTGTTTGTAGGAATTCAATACTTTGAAGCAAATATTGATTTTAGCTTCGGTAATTATTTTTCTGGATTGGAATCTCCCTTTTAAGCTGATGTACAATGCAAGTGATTTCATAATAGGAGTTGTGTTGGGATAAAGAAAGGAAAAAAATCTTTTATACGATCTATTATGCAAGCCATACTCTAATAGGAGCTCAAGGCAATTATACCATGACTAACAAAGAACTACTTATTATAGTATTTCCTTTTGAAAAATTCCAACCTTATCTTCTTGGAGCTAGAATAGTTGTTTGGTCTAATTATGCAACTCTAAGGCATCTTTTCACAAAGAAAGAGTCAAAACCAAGGCTGATTAGGTGGGTTTTATTATTGTAAGAGTTTGATTTAGAAATCAAGGACAAGAAGGGAGCAAAATATTTTGTTGTCGATCATCTTTTGAGACTAGAGCATGAACACATTAAGAAGGGAGAAATTCTAGGTCTTTTTTCCTAATGAGCTATATATGCTGTGTATGTTTGTGAAGTTAGTATGCCATGGTATGCTGATTTGGCAAATTATCTTGCTGGTGGTTATGTTCCTAAAGATTTCTTATGGAAGTAAAGAAAGAAGTTGAAGGTGGATGCACAACATTATTTATGGGATGACCCAATTTTATTCGAGCTATATCCAGATCAAGTGTTAAGGCATTATGTTCCTGAAGAAGAGTAAGAAGCAATTATGCATATTTAGGAAAGGTAGAGGTCATCATTGACCAAATAGAATGGTATCAAAAATTCTACAATTGGGTTTCTTCTGGCCTACTCTTTTTTATGATGTTAAGTCTTTTGTCTCTAAATGTGATAAGTGTCAAAGGATTGGTAATATCTCTAAGCGAGATGAAATGCCACTTAATAATGTTTTAAAGATTGAGATTTTTGATGTTTGGGGGATAGATTTCATAGGACCATTTCTAAGTTCTTTCAAATTTGAGTACATCTTAGTGGCAGTCAATTATGTAAGCAAATGGGTTGAAGCTATTGCTACTAGAACATGTGATGCTAGAGTGGTATTAAAGTTCCTTAGAAGAAATATTTTTGCTCAATTAGGACATCGAGAGCTATCATAAGTGATGGTGGCAAAAATTTTGTTAACATCAATTCCAATCTTTACTTAGGAAGTATGGTGTAGCTCATAAAGTCATAATCCCCTATCACCTTCAAGCTAATGGATAAGTAGAGGTTTCCAATAGAGAGCTAAAGGCCATTTTAGAAAGAATGGTGAATACCTCAAGGAAAGATTGGTCTAAGAAATTAGATGATGCTTTATAAGCATATTGCATTGCGTTTAAGACTCCCATTGGCATGCCACCTTTTAAGATATTGTATGGGAAAAGGGTTCCATTACCTATTGAATTGGAACACAAAGCATTTTAGGCTATTAAATTTTTAAATTTTGATTTAAATAATGTAGGAGAAAAGAGATTGTAGTAGTTAATTGAGCTGGATGAGATTAGGATATGGACGTATAATAGTATTGCATCTTACAAAAAGAAGACCAAGCATTGGCATGACAAGCTGAATTCAAAGGAGTTTATCTTATATGATAGCCATTTGTGATTATTTCGAGAAAGCTGAAGTTGAGGTAGAAAGGGCCATTCAAAGTAGTGGATGCCACAAATTAAGGAGTTGTCACTATTAAACATCCAAATGATCATAAGGAATTCAAAGTTAATGGTCACTACCTTAAGCCATACTTCAAATCAAGGTTTAAAGTTGCTTCGGTGGTAGTTACTCTCATGGATGTTCAGTAAGTGCATTCAAAGTTGAGCTGACGACTTGTTAAACTCATAACTCTCTTTCTTTAACCTTAAATTTTTAGGTGTGTTTTTCATTTTATTTGTTTGTTTTACTTTTCAAGTGTTAATTTTTATCATATTTTGCTAAATTCTGTGGTTCATAAATCATGAATTTATTCTTATATTGTTGAAATTTAATTTAGATATGTATGTGTTGATTGACATGGGTTTGAATTTTAAAATTTTTTGCAAAAAAATTGATAGTCACGGTTGAGATAGATTTGTCTTTGTCGTGACCAATATGAAGTTTGATGAAGTTTAGTATAGAATGGCTTGTTATGGCTGAGAGGAATTGGTCTCAGCTATGACCAGTTTGAAATTTGCATGTATTTAGTACAGAAGGCTTGGTCATGGAAGAGACCAAATGGTCTCAGTTGTGACCTATGTAAATTTAGTGAACCGAAGGCCTTGTTACGATTGAGAGGAATTTGTCTTATTTGTGACCAATTAAAATTTTTTTCACCTTCAGTCCATAATGGTTCATTATGGATGAGACAAATTGGTCTCAATAATGACCAATTAAAATTCAAAATGTGCATTTTGGCATCTAGTGTGTGTCACAATAGAGACCATTTTGTCTCAACTAGGATCGTAAGGGTTCTAACCAAGATGATCTATAAAATGCCCATTTTGGTGAGTCTTTTCACCTTATTTTCATTTTCTTCCTTCATTTGTCTATATTTTTAGCCCTCACACACTCTCAACACTACATTTGCTTCTTTTTCGGTGAAAAATCAACAAGTAAGCTTTTTCTACTTTATTTCATTCAAACTTCTTTTTGGGTTATCTGTTTTTGTTTGTTCAAGGCATGATTTATTATGGGTTTGTTGTCAGTTGTCTCAACATTCATCACTTGTTCATCTTTAAAAGATAGCCTATTAGAACTAGTAATCAATATTGGTTTCATAATTACTCCTAGTGGGTTATCCCACATTGAGACTAAAATTGCTAAGTCATCTACTGATTGATTCTCATCCCTAGGTATAAATTTGAAAGTGCAAACTTCAAATCACCTAGCCAATCCATTCATGCATTTCGTATAGGGCAATAACCTCTCCTCTTTGATGGTCCATTCGCATAAAATTCATAAACTACCAGTAATGAGTCTCCAAACACTTTTACTACCTTTTCCACTAAGGCTAATAGGGCTTTTAATCCATACACACAAGCTTCATATTCGGCCTCATTGTTGGTAACCTTATATCTTAGCTTTTTAGCCAGAGGGAGCTTTTTACCATCCAGTGTTACAAAAACTACTCCTAGTCCAACTTCTTTACTATTGATAGCTCCATTGAAGTACATCTGCCATATTTAAACCATAATGGCTGCAATATCTTTATTAAAGAACTCATACTCATCTCAATTCCCTTCCAATGGGTGATCAGCTAGGAATTCAGCCACTGTATGGCCTTTGATAGTTTTCCTAGTGATGTACTTGGCGTTGAACTCTTGCATTAGTATTAACCATCTCCCCATTTTACCTACAAGGATAGTGCTGACTAAAGTTACTTAAGAGGGTTATACTTGGTGACTGTTTGAACCCTGTAGGAGTGAAAGTAATGTCGTAACTTCTTAAAAACAAAAATAATTGCCATGCAAATTTTTCAACTTCTGTATACTTAGCTTTATAAGGCGAGAACATTTTTTATTAAAGTGATAAATATCAAATTCAACCCTAAACTCATCTTTTTGGCCCAGCATAACACCCACTGAACTTTCCTTAACTAGATAAAGAATTAGGGGTTTTGATGGTCACGGTGGCTGCATCATTGGTAGATGTAGGAGATATTCCTTAATGCTGTCAAAAGCCTTTTGACAATCTCCATTCCATTTGGACAATTGATCTTTTTTCAATACTTTAAAGATCGGTTCATAGATCAAGGTGAGCTTAATTGATGTACTAGAGCCAACTTAAAACCTTTTAATTTCTTTTTCCATCCATTGCATGAGCATTTCTTTGATTGCTTTCACCTTATTCGGGTCTATTTCAATCCCTCTCTAGCTAACCACATGGCCGGGCAATTATCCTGAGGTAACCCTAAATATGCACTTCTTCGTGTTAAGGCAAAGATTGCACTATTCAATCCTTGAAAGAACTCCACTAGGGCCCCAAAGTGACCTTCTTTCATTACTGACTTGATCACCATATCATCTACACAAACCTCCACTTCTTTGTGAATCAAGTCATCAAGGATCTTGGTCACCATCCTATGATAGGTAACACCAACATTTTTTAATCCTGAAGGGCATTACTATAAGTAAAAATCTCCAATTCTATGATAAAGGCTATCTCAATCTAATCTATAATCTTATTAAGGATTTGATTATATCTAGCATATCCATTAACAAAACTATACATCATGCATACAACGACGCTATCAAGTAGCACGTCTATATGTGGTGAAAGGAAGTCATCTATTGGTTGAGCATTATTCATATCCCAATAGTCAACATACATATGAACTCTCCCATCCTTCTTGGCTACATGAACAATATTGGCTAGCCAAGTAGGATATTGAACTTCTATCAGGACTTTTGCTTCAATTTGCTTTCATACTTTTTTTTAAAACTTTTCTACCCATTCTAGCCTAAGAATTTTGAGTTTTTGCTCGACCAGCTTGCAATCCAAGTACGTGGGTATGGCATGTTAAGTGACACTATAGTCAATTCCTAGCATGTCTTTGCAAGTCCAAGCAAAGACCTTTTTATATTTTTTTAATATTCTTTCAAATTTACATCTTTCTTCAAAAGTTACATATGATACAATCAAGATTTCCTTTGGATTTTCAAGTGTACCAAGATTAAATGGAGTTGCAATTGTAGATTTAATATCAAATATAAATGACTCAAGGTTGTGATCATGCACTATGAAATCATGAGAAACATCACACAAGTGAAATTGTTCATATTATTAATGTAACTAGAGTTACATGCATTATTACTAAAATGTTCTAGAACTAAAAGTACATCCACAAAGGCATCCTCATCTATTTCTTATGACGTAAGTGGATGGGTCGATGCCTCACCTTATTCGATACACTGTGGAGACCTTTTATTTGTCCTCACCAATGCCTCTCTTCTTAGCTCGGGCATTGGTACTTCAAACTCTACCTTTTCTTTCCCCTTAATATGGGTAGCCAATGGGTCTAGGGTGATAATCTCTTTCGAAATATTACAACCCCACTGATATAGCTTCATTTTGATCTCTTTATCCCATAATCCCTTAGCAGGCTTGACAACCCTAAGGGACCAGTCAAACATATCATTAAATATTTTAAAACCTGGCATAATCTTGTCCCTTACCATCATAAGCTTATTTTCATCATAATAATGCTAAACGAGAGAGGCAGGCATAAAATAATCAGAGAGGAAAGCCTTGACCTTAGAATGTTCTTGGGACTTTATCTTTTTTTTACTCCCTAAATAGCCTAGGCCCCTTCTACCACATTGGCCAGGAATGGTAACTAAAGCATTTAGACCCTATGAGTTCTAGCCTAAACTAGCTTAGGAAAGAAATTCATTCTTCTTCAATATCTATAGGGGTTATATGAAACCCATTAAAAGGTTGGTTGGAAATATCCAACACAAACACCTGATTCTCAAGAGCAGCTTTGATAGTAACCACCAGACCTTCATATGGGATTTATATCATTGATGTAAAGTAGAGGGCATTCTACCTAACTTATGAAACCATAGCCTCCCTAAGAGGATAGAAAAGTTAGTCAAAATAGGGAGGACTATAAATTCAACTTCAGATACAATTGGTCCCGTTTTGACCAGTGCCTTGAACATCCCCACTACTTTTCTTCTATAATTATCATAGGCAGTGATGGTCAAACTGGATTTATTCAACGTCAATGCATCTATTCTAAAGGCAGTAAGGATTATTAATGGATATACATTAATAGAAGAATTATCATCAATCATGATAGAGGAAGTATACTTTCCATTAACCTGAGCTCGAATATACAATGGATGATTGTGTTCATACCCTTCTACTAGAAAATATACGTTAGTATAATAATATTCTCTTCTAAACTCCCTTTCACCAAATTAAGTAACTTAGATAGTTAAATAGTTGTAACTACTGTAGATTCGTACAAGGACTCAATAAGTTTTTACCTATGAGATAGGGAATATTGCAACAAGTCTCATACTGAGATATGTACTAAAGTCTTCTTTAGTTTTCTAAGGATCCGGTCATCCTCTGGCTATTTTTCTACAGGCGGTGCTATAGGTGCAAACAGCTTTTATACCTTGAGAATAACTCTTCTGCTTCTTATAATAGGTTTAATCACTTTTTTACCCTCTTCATCAATGTCTTTAAAATCCCTTAAACCCTCCAGGATTCCTTTAACATTCTCCTTAGCATCAC
Source organism: Excoecaria agallocha (assembly GCA_037975025.1). Classification (NCBI taxonomy): domain Eukaryota; kingdom Viridiplantae; phylum Streptophyta; class Magnoliopsida; order Malpighiales; family Euphorbiaceae; genus Excoecaria; species Excoecaria agallocha. The sequence goes on along the minus strand of CM075806.1, from coordinate 104,744,223 downwards.
TATCAGTTTCTTAAATATTAATCATGAAAACCCATAACTTTAACAACCCTTCTTTGAATGGTGACATGAGATCTGTGCAAGTATTTTCATTTGGTAAAGAGAATAAAAACAATAAATATAGGCCAAGATAATGCATAATAAAATAATAGAAAGATCCTAAGCTAGTTCTCCAAGTTGCATCTTGTTAATCCACTAACTCAACCTGGGTGCAAATAAGCAAGTGCATTGAAGATGCAACGAAGAGTAAACTTGGTTAATTATTGTGTAAATTAAAAAAATGATGATAAATAAATAAGAAGAAAGGTAACAATATTAGGCAATATCATCATGGATATTAAAAAAAATTTACTAAAGTTAGCAATCTGTACCGAATAAAAATATAGCAGTAAGAAATCTATACCGGATAAAAATATAGCACTAAGAAAAAAATAATAAGAAAAAACATGTCAACAATCACACATCACAAGGCATAAAGGTGCAAAACACTAAGCCACCGTGCAAGCCATGTAAAAAGGAAACCATGGATAGCTAGAACAAAGGGACGGGATGGGCCATAAGTGACAGAAAGCATGCATGACAAAAAAATATCACGTCACATCCCATTGCTAGTGTGGGGCGACGAGCACCCCTAAATCTTTTTCCCATTTGTCATGCCTGGAAGCAAAAATTGATGCCAAGAACAATGTCCAAAACAAAAGCTACTTAAATCATGCACCAAATAGCAGGAAAAGCTCAAATTATCATCTCTAAATTATCAAAACCTATTTTTGGGCATAAAAAGCAGGAAAAGCTCAAATAAAAGGCTAAATCAAGCATAGATGAAAAATATGCCAAAAACATCAAATATGAATTTAACAAATAGAACTCAAAGAAAACATAAAAATCATGTGAGGAAACTCAAGAAAATAAACTTAAACATGTTATAAGTGCAAGACAAGATGAAATATGAAAAAACTATTTAAGGTATACATATACAAGATAACAAAGGAAGAAAAAGAGTGATATAAAGTTATTTACAAAGATAAAACTCTACTTTAGTACACAAAATTTATTGGTTTTTTTGAGCTTAAAATATTACCCTTGGTTAGTTATCTTAATCAATCAAAGGAATTCAAAGCATCTTTGGTGTCCTTCTCCTATGTGAGTCTATGTAAGCTACCCCTTTATGAAAACCACCTCTTGTTTCTTAAAATTAGGTTTTTCTCTCTTTTGTAAAAACCAAAAACTCTTTTTTTTCTTTTTTATTTTTAAAAGAGACTATTAATCATTACCATCAAATGAGCATGAGAGCTCATTTAATGCAACTAGGATTTTTATCTTAGCCAGCTGGAAAAAAGTGTTAAAAAATGAGGGATGGGCATCGCCTAGAGAAGACAGATGGGCATCCCAAAATCTCGGATAAAAAGGTCCCTCTTTTATTGTGGCATGGAAGATGGGACATGAGTCGTTGGTGATAGACAGGCATCTCTAAACCCTAACACATAATTTTTACTCCAAAGGCATAATTTTATACCCAAAAAAGAGTGCAATCAAGCAACATTTAAAATATAGCTTTTGGCTTATGAAAATCAAGGGAGGACACTAACATTTTCATTCCTTATCTCTTTAATGAACAATTGTGTCCTCATTGAATAACCCTAATCTGAGCTACCTCAAGATCTAGTATCTACAGCCACCCCTCAAAAATTAGAGAGCTTAGTCGAGGTTTATTATTCCTTTTATGGTCGTACCAAATGAGGAGTGGCACAACCTCTATCACAAGAACTTTCTTTAGTTTTCTCATACTTAAAAAGGAGACTATAGAGAAAATAGTTGGCAAAGAAACTTAAAGGTGGATAAAAACATAATAAGGAGGTAAATGAAAAGAAAAAGGAGAATTCTATAAAGAAAAGCAAGTTTAAAAGAAAATCTATAGAGAATGATGAATCTATTGGAAGCAATGACGCTAATGACATAAAGGATAACTACTTTTTGGTTGGTAAGATTCCATATCCCTTTTACTTGTAATGTAAATACAGTTGTGTTGCCTTCTTATTTTTAGAAAAATTAAGAAGAGGTTAAGGAGATTTTATCACTAAGAGTGAACAACTAGGCCTCTAACAAAACTAAAATGTGCAATGGCATTGCCATCTAGATAAAAGACCCAGAGCACCAAAACAAGTAGTGTTTGAAAAGTCTATAGAACATATGACTAAGCACATCAAGCCCCTACATATTATAAATGACCTAAATGAGGGCTTACTTCCATAATCCCCGTATAACATATAAGCTATCAATATTATACTTCAAAAAATATTACATGCTTTGAGGAAGACTAAGGATTATTTGATTCAACTAATGTATTTATGTTAGCTTTCATAAGGAAGGTGACCAAGACATTAAGAGTCTTACCAGTAGAGATCATTGTTCATAGCAAGACATCATTGTCTACATTTTTTGTTGTGAAATCTAGCACAAGATATCAAGCTCTCCTGGGGAGAGATTAGATTCAAGCCAACTAGTGTGTGCCATCTTCTCTTCATTCTTGTTGTTCTAGAAAATGAATGATGTGGACGTAGTTTAGGTAGACAATAAACCTTTTAAGGCATAAGTAGATGCAATAGATGGAGTATATTATGATGCAAACGTGGGTCTAACTTGATTTTTAAGGAGAAATAATAAGGGATACCAAAAGTCAGTTATGGTTGCTTTTAGTTCTAGAGAAAGATTGTACAAGTCTATTATTATGATGAAAAATATGGACTTCATGCCTAATAGGAGGCTGATTCCTATGATTACCATTGAGGAAGCTAATGATTAGTTTCTCTAATAAGGAACTGGTAGTAGCTATAGCCACTATCAATAAAGTTAAAATGCAATAAGCTATGGATAAGTTAGTTTCATCTGAGGAAATTTCTCATGTATGTGGATTAGAGATCATATTTGAGGAATTTCCTAAAAAGAAGATTGAGGAAATATTAGGTTTAATATTTGTAGACAAAACCTACTAGATTGGGTGATTTGAGGTTTATGTCCAAGACCTACTAAAGGAAGTCAATCTAGTTACATCTGAGGAACCAAAGGTTACTTCTGATAATAGCTATTTGAAACTAGAATTAAAATTCAGGATTCTAGAGCTACTTAAAGAGTTCAAAAACTACCTTGCTTGGGAATATAAGGACATGTCTATGTTAAATAAAAATCTAGAGTATTGCTTGCCGATTAAACTTGGATATTTGCCTTTTAGCCAACCACTAGGAGGATGCCAAAAAAAAGTCAAATTAAAAGTCAAAGAGGAAATTGAAAGGTTACTCAAAGCTAGTTTCATTAGACCAACTAATTAATATGCACAATGGCTAACAAATATGGTTCCTACAATAAAAAAAATGGAAAACTCCATATTTGTGTTGACTTTAGAGACTTTAATGCCACCACCCCCCAAATATTTATACGTTATGCCTATCAATGACATAGTGGTTGATGTTATGCTAGTTATAAGATTTTAACCTTCTAGGATAGTTTTGTTGCATACAGTCAAATTCTTATAGTTGATGAAGAAATACCCAAGATTGCCTCTAGGTGGCATTAGGACATTTGAATGGCTAATCATGCCATTTAGTCTCAAAAATGCCAATGCTACCAATCAAAGTGTAATGAATGCAATTTTCCATTATTTAATTGGTCACTAAATGGAAGTATACATTGATGACATAATGGTAAACTCAAAAAAAGAGTCAAGCCATGTTAATCATTTAAGGAACCATCAATTGAACTTAAAACCACTTAAATGTGCTTTTAGTGTTAAAGCTAGAAATTTTTTTTGGATTCCTAGTTCATCAGAGAAGAGTAGGGGTGGATAAGAACAAGTTAAGGGTAATTATAGAAGCCAAACTTCCACAAAATAAGAAAAAAACTGCAATAATTCATAGGGAAAGTCAATTACCTAAAAAGGTTCATTTCTAACTTGGCAGGAAAGATGAAAGGATTTTATGGCTTGTTAAAAGCTAAAAAAGATGGATAAGTTTGTATGGGAAGATTAAAATCAAATTGCTTTTGATAAAATCAAATATTATCTCGATAAACCTCCTATTCTTATACCTCATAAAGAAGTTATTCCTCTTAAACTATATATCTCTCCCTCATATTGTTTTATTAGTTTTTTACTTTCATAAAATAATGCACAAGGTCAGGAATTGGCAATTTTTTATTTAAGCATAATATTGAATGATTGTGATGGTAGAGATTCATTGAAAAGTTATGTCTAGCTCTATATTTTACAAGCATTAAATTAAAATAATATCTTATTAGGTCTAAGATGTATGTAGTACCATAAATAGATCTAGTTATATATATGTTAACCAGGCTACTTATCATAGGGAGAATAGGTAAATTGGCTCTTTCTTTAGCTGAATTTACTTTAGCCTATCTTCCCCATAAATTTATGAAAGGGCATGCCCTAAGTTTCTTGTTGTTCACCTTTGTATTGAAATAATAAGAGATAAAGAAGTAGACTTGAGAGTTTTCCAAAAGGAGAAGTCCCTATAAGTTTTGAAATATGATGGCATTAGTATAAAGGAAGCTACTAGAGTAGGTGTTGTTATGACTTCTCCTCTAGGTACCAAAATAGCCTTATCATTCATTTATGGCAAATAACTGAAGAAATAATTTCCTACAATCTGGGAAAGTATTCAACAACCTTAAAATTATTTGTTTGTGTTAGGTTGAATAACACCTATATCACTTATTAATAATAACAAATGTATTTCCGATGAAAATTTTAATGCATGATAGCCCTTAGCCATTCATTAATAAAACAAGACTAATATGTGGCTTTATGAAGTTCTTATGCATTTTTAGTAATAAGTTAACTTGGCCTCAGACCATAATGATCAAATGCATGTATATAGCAAGTTAGCTTCAAACCACTTAAATGAAATTTAAAGTCAAATCATAGCCTACCAAAATTCCCTAATCAAGCTCATATTTAATGCAATTAATAGGCATTAAGCCATTTTTAAATGCATGAACAATGAACTAAATTAAAAAAAAAATTGGCCTTAGGCCATTACATCAACATAACAAAGTATATAGTTAGCCTCAGGTGTTGGGAATTATCGGTTATATGCATAACATGCATAAGCAAAATTTAAAATTTTTAACCAATAGATCTGATCTAGCCATGAATTTACAATATAAATATTAATGAGAATAAGAAAAATCACCTTTGATTTTTATTAAAAGTTGATTTTCCTTCTTACCGGGTTGTCATAAACCATAGTGTCCAAAATTGAACACCTCCACTAAGTAATCCAACCTAGAAAAGGATTGAATGAACCAAGAATGATGGAACACAAGGGTTGGATGAATTCCCCTTGATGCTAGCAAGGGAGTGGCAGCTAGAGTTTTTCAAAGAGAGAATTTCTTTTCTCTTAGTGTTCACTTAACCCTAAAAATCCTATCACATGGATTTTTATAGTTAGGTTAAAAATCCAACTTCATAATGGAATTGAGCTCTTTGAAATTGCTGGAAAAATATTAAATGGTCTTCTAGAATTATTAATAATTTATTTGGGCTCAACTAAATCCAATTTAAGTCAATTCATAAAGGACTATGCATAAAACCTGTAAACTAGGTCCTTTATGCATACACTTGGATTTAATCACCCAAATGAATTCCAAATCCATCCAAATTAAATATGTAGGCTCCATAACACTTATGAAATATATTTAATTTATTTGGGTCCAAGAATTAGGCCTCTAAGGCCTTCTATATGGGGTTGGCGTGTAACCCTTCCTCTAGAGGATTTCTACTGCCAAAACCAATTCTCTAGGCCTCTTTTAATTCATCCAATGGATCTATTAATTCTTATATCATCCCTATAACACTTATAGTCCAATAATAATTAATTATGAAATACAATATTTTAATTAGGTCCATTTTATAGAATATTTCTAAAAAGTTATACAAACAATTCTACTAAATCATAATTAATTAAACTCTTTAATTAATTATTCTCTTATTCATTTCTCTTCTCCCATAATAATATTAAATATTATTAACCTTATTATTTTACCATTTTATCCTTTACTCTATATGTGTGTGACCTATTGGGTTCCTATCCATATTGGCAGTATAATATGTAATTACGAGTTCTATTCAAAACTCACATGATTTAAACTTCTTTAAATCATTTTATCAATCTCTATTGATATTTATGATATACTATTATACAAATCATGAGCGGCCTCTAGTTAGGCATTATGACTACCCAAATGTTAGGAAAGTCAAGTGGTTTGACTATAACCTTCCATAGAAACAATTACCGTGCAATTACTCCTTTCACCACTCTTATCTCAATTATATTCTAAGTATGGATTTCTGTCAACTCATATAAATCTAATTATGTATATTCTATTAATTTAACCATTATTCTCAAAATGCCCTTCATGGATCCCTATCCATCTTGGCATATTACTCTGGCCAGAGATTCTCTGAACAAGGCAATTATAGAATCATGTGAGATAACTTTCCTTAATAAATCTGGGATGATAAATCCTTTGTCAATCAATCAACTATCTTCAAGTAGGTCATGATATACCTAACCTTCTAACTATGTTCACCGTCAGTTGGAAGTAATCAGCTATAGAGTCAAAGTATATCACTTGCTACTTAAGATAACCTTGGTGATCTCAAGTCAAGGATACTTGCACAACTGCTATGAAGAGATTCCCCACTGACATAGATTTAATATCCATGTAAGGATTCTCTTTGCAGGTCTCCAATGAACATGTTCTTCTAACAAGCATCCACATGTTAGCTTTGATCATCTTCCATAATCACAATTATGAGAACCACTGCTTGAACTATTCAAGAAGCATAACATGTGCTAGTCTATCTGAATTAACAATGTCCTACCTTGTTAATTCTATGACTAGGGATATTTAAATATTATCACATTTGCATGCAATAGACATATCACATCATGAACACTTTTTATGATTGCCTTTGCCTGTGTTTATAATATCTAGGACTTCATTTATGAATTTAAGATTTACAAACTCATGTATTTAAACATAGCATTAATAAATGAATGATGTCTTTTATTAAGAATATGAGTTCATATATATGAAATACATCCCCATTACATAAGCTCTAGGGCATACTCTCTAACAATCTCCCATTTGCACTAGAGCCAATCACTCAGATGTCTTAAACCCCTGTTATTTACATGGTGATCATGCTTTATATTGAAAAGTGCTTTAGTGAGGGGATTCGCCACATTATCATCTGTGGGGACCCTTTTTATTTTCACATCATTTCTAGCTACTATTTCCCTTATGAGATGGTAGCGTCTGATAACATGCTTGGATTGCTAATGAGATTGTGGTTCCTTTGCTTACACAATGGCTCCATTATTATCATAATATAAAGGAATCGAATCAACAATGCAAGGCACCACTCCTAGTTCAGATATGAACTTTTTGATCCAGACTGCTTCTTTGGCTGCTTCTGTAGTAGCAATGTACTCAGCTTTTGTCGTGGAATTAACAGTTGTTTCTTGTTTGGAACTCTTCCAACTAACTGCTCCTCCTCTAATTATGAACACAAAATCAGACTGTGATTTACAATCATCTTTGTTAGATTGGTTGTTGGCATCCGTACACCTATTTACTTCCAAATTGCCCTCCCCATATACCAAGAATATATCTTTAGTCCTTCTCAAGTACTTAAGGATATTCTTGACAGCTGCCCAGTGTTCCTCTCCAAAATTGGATTGCAATCCGCTTGTGACAATCAAAGCAAATGCTAAATCTGGATGTGTACATAACATAGCATACATGATAGAACCAATTGTAGATGCATATGGTATTTTATTCATGCTCTTTCTATCCTCTAGTGTCTGTGGACACATAGACTTAGAAAGGTGTTTTCCATGCCCCATGGGTATAAACCCTTTCTTAAAGAGATCCATATTTAACCTCTTCAATACTTTATCTATATATGTACTTTGAGAAAGACCTAGCAACCTATTGGATCTATCTCTATAGATCCTTATTCCTAGAATATAGGATGCTTCTCCAAGGTCTTTTATGGAGAATTGCTTGGATAACCATATTTTAACAGATTGGAGAAGAGAAATATCGTTTTCCATGATTAATATGTCATCCACATATTGAACTAGGAAGATAATTACACTCCCACTGACCCTTTTATACACACAAGGTTCATCTTCATTCTGTGAGAAACCAAAATCTTTGATTGTCTCATTGAATCATATGTTCCAGCTCTTAGAGGCTTGCTTCAATCCATAAATGGATCTTTGAAGCTTGCATACCTTTTTGCCATCTCCTGATGTGAACCCTTCTGGTTGTGTCATATACATATCCTCAGTCAGATTTCCATTTAGGAAATTTTTCTTCACATCCATTTGCCAAATCTCATAATCATAATGAGCTACAATGCCTAAAAGTATTCTTATAGACTTAAGCATCGCTACAGGAGAAAAGGTTTCATCATAGTCAATACCTTCTTTTTGACGATAGCCTTTTGCTACTAAGCTAGCTGTATAGGTAACTATATTACCTTCCATTTCAATCTTTTTTTTGAAGACCCATTTCCACCCTATGGGTTTTATCCCTTCAGGTGGTTGAGTTAAAGTCCATACTTTGTTCTCATGCATAGATTCCATTTCAGACTGCATAGCCTTAAGCCATAAATCACGTTTTAAACTATTCAAAACTTTTTGATAGCTTGTAGGCTCATTGTCCTCTACTACAATTATGCCTCTATCTGAATCAATGTGAAATCCATATCTCACAGGGATAGAATGCATCCTAGTAGATCTTCTAGGATTTTGTATATAATTAGGTTCAACTGTAATCTCATCATTATGAAATTCAGTCTCAGGTTCAATCGATTGATCTACTTCTACTTGTGGGTCTTGAACTTCTGCAAGTTCAATTTTACTCCCAACATCATCTTGTAGGAAAATTCTCTTTCCAAGAAGACAACATGCCTCGAAACAAACACCTTTTTTTCTAAGGGATGATAGAAATAATATCCAAACGTTTCTTTTGGATATCCTACAAATAAACATTTGTCAGAATTAACATCTAGTTTGTCTGACATTGTCTTCTTCACATAAGCAGGACAACCCCATACTTTCATATTAGAAATTATGGGTTTCTTGTTATTCCATATCTCATATGGAGTAACATCAACCGATTTACTAGGAACTCTATTTAACATATAAACAACAATTTCTAGTGCATATCCCCAAAAGGACTTAGGCAAGTCTGCTCGGCTCATCATGGATCGAACCATATCTAATAGTGTTCGATTTCTCCTTTTAGATACACCATTATGTTTTGGTGTATTTGGTGGAGTCCATTGAGATAAAATCCTATTATCTCTAAGATAATCTTGAAATTCTTTACTTAAGTACTCTCTACCTCGATCTGATCCAAGTGTCTTAATACTCTTGCCAAGTTGCTTCTCTACTTCATTTTTGAATTCTTTAAACTTTTCAAATGCTTCTAATTTATATTTTATTAGATAGATATATCCAAACATGGAATAATCATCTATGAAAGTAATGAAGTAGGAGTAACCTCCTCTAGCATGTGTAGTCATTGGACCACATACATCTAAATGTATTAAGTCCAAAACCATTTTAGCTCTCTCTTCTTTACAATAAAGGGAGCTTTGTCATTTTTTACAATAAACAAGATTCACATGTATCAAATGATTCATAATCAAATGACCCTAAATCACCTGACATGTGTAATATGGTCATGTGTTTCTCATTTATATGGCCTAAATGACAATGCCATAAATATGAGGTATTTAGATTATCTTGTTTCATTCTCCTGGTATCCACATTATGCACTTCTTTAATTAAATCAAGAACAAATATGCCATTCTCAATGATAGTTTTAGTATAAAACATATTGTTCTTAAAAATGTAACAACATTTGTCTTTTAAAGAAATGTCATAATCGTTCAATAATCAACTGAAAGAAATAATACTTTTGGATAAAGCTGGAACATAATAAAAATTATTTAATTCCAGTATTAATCCATTTGCAAGAGGCAAATGATAAGTCCCCACAATGGTTGTAGAGATTTTTCATCCAGTAGTTGACTGCAGATATATTTTTGCCTTTCCAACTCTTCTACTGCTTTTAAGCCCTTATAGATCATTACACAAATGAGATCCATATCCAGTATCTAATACCCAAGATTGTTTTGAAGTAATATAATGAGTATTTATTTCAATCATATGAATACCTGAAGTAGAAGCATCAGCTTGCTTATTCTCCTTGAGAGAATCTAGATAGGCCTTGTAGTTACGCTTTCAATTACCATCTTTTCCATAATGGAAGCAAGTTCCTTTGGGATTCTCTTTCTTGGCAACCTTCTTCTTGGAAACCCCACCATTCTTTAGCTGTGCCTTGGTCATCTTATTCTTCTTCTACTTCTTGTCTTTAGCAGAAGTGACAACCATGACACTTTTTGAATCCTTCTTGAAGGATCCATCAGCTGTTTTGAGCATGTTGATTAACTCAAGAATGGTTACTTGGATCTTGTTCATGTTGAAGTTAAGCATGAAAGGTGTATAACTTGGAGCCAATGAGTACAAAATTAAATCTATGTATAGATCATTATCCATTACATAGCCAAGTCTACTCAAATGCTCAATATACCCATACATCTTTAATGCATGAGTAGCAGCCGAAGTGCCTTCCACCATTTTATAGTTAAATAGAGCTCGAGCAATCTCATATTGCTCAGTTCTAGCCTGAGAAGAATAAAGCTCCTCTAGATACAAAATGATGGTTCTAGCATTCATCATATCATGTTGCTTTTGAAGCTCAGAGGACATAACACCCAGCATCAGACATGCCGCTGCTTCACTATCCTCATGTATTTTTGATAAGTGCCCTTAATCTCATCAATGGCATCATCTGATGGAAGTGGTGGTGGATCTTTATCCAAGATATAATGAATCTTTTCAGCTTTGAGAACAATTCTCACTTGTCTGATCCAGTCAGAATAGTTGCTGCCAACCAATTTGTTATCCAAGATTGATCGTATGTTAATGTTTGATGTGCTCATGATGATGACCTAGATGTGAAGAGAAAACATATGAGAGTATGGACATATATATGTATGCATTAATTAGGTCTTTAATTAATCCATTTACTCCCATAATTTTATTGCAAATTAATAGCCCTCACTATATAATCCGAAAAAACCCGATGGTTTTCTTAGTGGGCCAATATCCAATCCTTGATATGTAATTTGACCATGACTGTGGTCAATAAACCAAACTCCATACCCTTGAAAGGTAGGTATCTCTATACCAATTGTGTCTCCACACAACTATTGGATCATTAGGTTATCAACTCTTGATACATGTATATCATATATGCATTCCCTAATCTTGCCCTAGAACCATTAGCCTTGGTTATGGTCAACAAGCTAATGGGCGAGCTAAGATGACCCATTTAATTAGATTCGAACATATTTGATATAATGTGAGCTTGACTGTGGTCAATAACCCACACTATAAAGAACTCTGGTTCTCCTCCAATTAATGAAAGGCTTATATACCTTAGTATTTGTTTGAGGGATTTTAGTTAACTAAGTCTCAGCATACATGGTTGGCATACATTGGTATGCATCCTATATCTATCACAAATTTAAATATAAGCATACAAATATGGTATAGTTATGGACTTTACTACATATATTTTCTCGAGCCAAAAGGGAAATAAAAAGGTCATACCTAGGTAATATGCATGATTCAAACAAGTAAAAATAATTACATTATCTTCAATTTTGTTGGATCTCCATTCGGCCCATCTTGCTCCTTGATAGTGGTCTCCATCTCTATCTCTAATTCTAATCTAAGTAATCTAATTACATATTACAATTTGAAAAATAAATACAAACCAAAAACAAGTGGTCGAGACATAAAAATCCACATTGGGCCGAAACATGCATTATGCTAAAATCATTCACAAATTTAAATCCAGTCGTAAATATAATTAAGCCCATTAAGTGGTTTTAATGAATTAAAATTAATCCAATTAATTAAAGGCCCATTTTAATTAATCAAATTAATTAAATACACATTAATATATCAAATATATCAGATTTAGAAGATTAAAAATCGTTCTAAACAAGAACCCACCAAGAACACCAATTTATTGAACTTTTCAATTAAACTAGTTTTCATGCAAAAATAGTTCGATTTTAATTTTGTTTGATCCTATGGCTTAATATCACATATTAAACACATAAATTATCATCAAAATAATTTTAGAGTGGATCAATAAAAATTTAATTTAGAACAGCCACTAAAACTTGTATTGAAAAATAAAAACCCTACACGCCAAAAACAATGATTCTTTTCTCAAAAGAATCGTTTTTAATTTTTATTTTATATATTTGATCACATACATCAAGAAATCAATATTTCTCATTCATGAACAATCAAATCTGATATTTTAAATTTCATGAAATAAATAACTCAAAAATAAAAACTATTCCGCAAAAAATATAGAATTGTAGATTCATGGCAAAACCTGGATCTAATACCATGTTGGGAATTATCGGTTATATGCATCACATGCATAAGCGGAATTTAAAATTTTTAACTAATAGATTTGATCTTACCATGAATTTACAATATAAATATTAATGAGAATAAGAAAAATCACCTTTGATTTTTGTTGAACAATTGATTTTCCTTCTCACCGGATTGTCGCAAACCACAGTGTCCAAAATTGAACACATCTTATTAGTAATCCACACTAGAGAAGGATTGAATGAACCAATAATGATGAAAAAAAGGGCTGACTGAATTCCTCTTGATGCCAATAAGGGAGTGACGGCTAGGTTTTTTCAAAGAGAGAATTTTTTTTTCTTTTAATGTTCATTTAACTCTAAAATTCCTATCACTTGAATTTTTATAGTTAGGTTAAAAATCCAACTTTATAATGGGATTGGGCTCTTTGAAATTGCTGGAGAAAATGTCCTTCTAAAATTATTAATAATTTATTTGGGTTCAATTAAATCCAATTTAAGTCCATTCATAAAGGACTATGCACAAAACCCATAAACTAGTCCCTTTATGCATACACTTGGATTAATCACCCAAATTAATTCCAAATCCATCCAAATTAAATATTTATGCTCCATAACACTTATGAAAAATATTAAATTTATTTTGGTCCAAGAATTAGGCCTCTAAGGCCTTCTATATGGGTTTGGTGTGTAACCCTTCTTTTAGAGGGTTTCTGCTCCAAAACCAATTCTCTGGGCCTCTTTTAATTCTTTCAATGGATCTATTAATTATTATATTGGTCATATAATGCTTATAGTACAATAATAATTAATTATGAAATAAAATATTTCAATTAGGTCCATTTTACAGAATATTTCTAAAAAGTTATGCTAACAATTTTATTTGATCATAATTAATTAAACTCTTTAATTAATTATTCTCTTATTCATTTATCTTCTCCTATAATAATATCAAATATTATTATCCTTGTCATTTTACCATTTTATTCTTTACTCTATATGTGTGTGACCTATTGGGTTCTTGTCCATATTGGCAGTATAATATGTAATTATGAGTTTTATTCAAAACTCACATGATTTAAACTTCTTTAAATTATTTTATCAATCCCTATTGATATTTATGATACACTATTATACAAATCATGAGCAGCCTCTAGCTAGGCATCATGACTATCCAAATATCAGGAAAATCAAGTGGTTTGACTATACCCTTCCATAGAAACAGTTATCGTGCAATTACTCATTTCACCACTCTTATCTTAATTAGATTCTGAGTATGGATTTTTGTTAACTCATATAAATCTAATTATTTATGTTCTATTAATTTAAACATTATTCCAAAAATGCCCTTCATGGATCCCTATCCATCTTGGCATATTACCCTGGCCACAGATTCTCTGAAGAAGGCAATTATAAAATCATGCGAGATAACTTCCCTTAATAAATCTGGGATGGTGAATCATTTTTCAATCACTCAACTATCTTCAAGTAGGTCATGATATACCCAACCTTATAACTATATTCACCCCCAATTAGAAGTAATCAGTTATAGAGTCAAAGTATATCACTTGCTACTTAAGATAACCTTGTTGATCTCAAGTCTGAGGATACTTGCACAACTGCTATGAAGAGATTCCTCACTGACACAGATTTAATATCCATGTGAGGATTTTCTTTGCAGGTCTCTAATGAACTTATTCTTCTAACAAGCATCCATATGTTAGCTTTGATCATCTTCTATAATTACAGTTATGAGAACCACTACTTGAACTATTCAAGAAGCATAACATGTGCTAGTTTGTCTGAATTAACAATGTCCTATCTTGTTAATTCTATGACTAAGGATATTTAGATATTATTACATTTGCATACAATAGACATCTCATATCATAAACACTTTTATGATTGTCTTTGCCTGTGTTTATAATATCTAGGACTTCATTTATGAATTTAAGATTTACAAACTCATGTATTTAAACGTAGCATTAATAAATGATTGATGCCTTTTATTAAGAATATGAGTTCATACATTTGGAATACATCCCTATTACATGGGTCTAGGGCATACTCTCTAACATTAGGCCACTTTGAAATAACACAAGTTAAAATAGAACATCAAAGAATTAATTAAGAACAGCCTGAAGCTAACTATAAGTCTAGAAAAAAGAAATCAAGCTTGAAGAAATTATTTATTGGGGAATATGGGGAAACATTTGTACCAACCATAGAGAATACTAGAATAGCAATTGGAATATCATATATTCACATGGTAGGTTAGCTGAATCGAACTTATTTATGCAGAGATTTCTAAAATTTTGAATGCAAGAGGAAGACATATGTAAACTAATTATTCCAATATCTGCCAATTGGATAAAAATTGGACTTAATTAAGTTATTATGTTCTTCTCTGAAGATTTTCATTTTTCAAGTAGTTATGCCATAAGTTAACAAGACAAAAATTAGGATCAAAATAATTGAATTATTGTCTATCGTGTGGGCATGTTGATTGCTAGTTAAGTATACATTTTCAAATTTTCTTTAATTTTATACAAACACATTTCTAACATAATGTAAGCATAAGATAAAATTAATTAAGGCTTTACCACTACTATCATTAATATCATAACTCATTAGTTTACCCCTATTTATCTAAATGATCAATCTCAATTTGAGAGAAAGGATTGGTAATAAACATAAAACCATCTATTCTTGTTCTATATTTGTTCGAATAAAATGCTTAGCTAATTCCACACATCTAACTAAAAAATTCCTTCTTCCAACTTTTCGATCTTCCCATTTATTCCTTATAAGCCTATCTTCCCCTAGTTCTTTCCATTCTACTAATGATAATCTCATATGTAGAAATTGCAAGTTGCCTAATTTTCTCCAAGTCATTCTCTCAATCATGTGCATTCATAAGGTTTCCAATTAAGTTTTGCACCAAAATTAGAATCATAAACTTTGTAAAACTAGCCTGTATAGAAATATGCCAAAGGTCATATAAAATTTGCAAATTTATAAACAAAATTTGTGTGAATTTTTTATTGTCTAAGATTCAAATGAAACTCAGAGTTAAACAAAACAAAATTGAAATTTGTATACATACCCATTTGCAAAAAAAAATTAAATTTGGATTAAGGAGTGTTTGTAGGTGCTGCCACTGCAACACTTGTGCTAGCTGGTGTGCTAGCTCACACTATTAAGATGTCTATTACATTGTATTCGACATTAGCAAGAGTCATAGTTCTTGCTATTACACCACACGCTACCATTATCTCATCGTTAGTTGTTACGATGTAAATTTATTACCCTAATATCTAGGACTAAGTTTCGAGTGAGTATGGTGTCTAACACTAGGCAATTTCAGAGTGATTTTATATAAACCGAATAAGTACTAAGATGGATAGGCAAATGTAATATAATAAAGTTTATTATACTAACTTTCCTATAATTACTTAATATTACATAAAAAAAAACTAAAATTATTCTAAGTGAACAAATACAATTCAAACCATGTTATTAGAATTATAGGGGAGAAGTCAAGTAATTTGTCTATTAACTTAACACAAATGCATGTAAATGATTGGAGAATATAGTCTATTATCCCTAATAGCAATTTTCATTTTTAATTAAGGGTATTCTTATTTAAAGTCCACAAGCACTCTTATGTCATTGAAGAGATAAATGAAAACCATAAAGTTATGTGTCAATTCCTTAATCCCTCAAAAAGAAACCCTTATCTCCAAGTAATTCATATCCCTCAAGCAAATTCAATTGTTTTTCCACCAAATTGCCCTAATTCTCATTGTAAAAAAATTGGTTAATAAGTTACATATTGTGATCAAGCATATATAACAAATTTAAACACCCAATTGAACTTAAATCATTCATGCATTGATAAAAAAATATAGTTATATAAGATCAATCCATCCTTGTAATCCTAATTAACAAAAACTTAGCCTAAATACATTGTGTTTAAAGCAAGCAAATACAAGAAAGTGTTATAAACATAAAAAAATAACTAAAGAGGAGAGTAAAAATTGGTTGATGACTCCTCAATGCTCTTCAAAAAAATAATTGATGTTTGAGTGGCCTCTTGGAATCTTTCTTCTTCTTTAGATTATGCTTTCTCTTCATAATCCTTTTGAATTGTATAGTTAGTTTCTTTAGTAGTTTTTTCCCTCCTCAAAATAGAGTGAACTACATATATTATAGGCCTCAAGGAGTCCTAATTGGTGTCTCTTGCCAAATTTTATAAGTATGAAAAGGTACCATAAATGGTTATGTTGGTTGGGTGTGGTGACAACTCGGCACACTAGGGCCCTCAACTTAAGAAGCCTCTATTATGAGTTACCATGATGGGAAGTAGTTGGCACTAGAATTCTTCTATCATAACTCAGTAAAATAGGTCACAAATTGGCATAGTAAGGCTTTATAATGAGTTGGCACCTAGTGAGATGAGTTGCCACAGCCACCGAACTTCTTTTTTGTTCTTTAAACTTTAATCCTTTAAGTCAAAACATCCAATTGCACTCCAAAACACACATTTGAATAAAAAAGCCTACTATTACAAAAGAAACCAAAAGTGAATTATAACATAACAAAATTAAACAAACATATGCATAAAACTTAAAAAAATGTTACATAACTAGCCTAAATAACTATGCTATATTGCATGGTATCAAATTCCCCCACACTTAAACCTTGCTTGCCCTCAAGCAAGAATTCTAAAGTCTAAGTGAGAGAACTATCAAAATAATTATCTTCTCCAAAATAGATGTAGTCTTCCCTAAAAATCATCTTGAATATGAAAAGGTATTTAAGAAAAAGATAGTTAAAAACTAACTTCCAATGCTCAACAATGATAAAGGAGATAAGTTGCATAGCATATGCAATAACTTTATAGTGCTATCTCAACTTATTAAAATTAAAATCAATAACATAAAGTCAAAATCCTAACCAAGCAATTTAGCTAAGATGAGCAATCTTCAAGCTTAGGAGTTTTAAAAACCTAAGTCCTTAAAAAAAACTAAACTTAAATCTTAACCATCCTAGCCTTAAGCATAGTTAGAAAATTGACTAAACATCCTATAGACTTTAAAAATAACAATAAGAGATAGTAAGAAAAACTTAAAGCATATACTAGATGAAACTTAAAGATTCTACTAATTAAGCATAATAAGTAAGTTATTAACATGGCATTAACATGTACTTCAATCACAAACAAGATAAACTTGGGGAAAAATTAAGTATAAGTGTAGAGAAGATAAGATTATGCAAAGATATAACATAGCACAAAAAATACAAAAAAAAAAAACAAAAGCATGCATATACAAAAACATAAACAAAACAAAATGAACTAGCCCCTTCCCTGCACTTAAAAATTCACATTGACCTAAATGTGAACTTAAAATATGAAAGTATAAGGAAAAGAAAAACTCCCCTCAATCCTCCATAGGAGATGGTAGAGGAGAATCAACTATATAACCAGCTTGGTCAATGAAGCAATTGATTTTGTGCTCCACTCTTCGCTGTCGACGATCAAGCTATCGATTTAAATTCCCAATCAAATTCAATTAGCACTGCATTACCTGTTGATTATCCAAAGTCTGCTCCTATATATGCAATTTCCCATAAGAAAAGCCATGAGAAGGGCTATTTGTACCCTTATGGTGTAAAGGCCGATATAATGCCGAAGCATGGTAGGGCTCCTCCTCATAAAACTCTTAAAACTCCTCATCCCCCTCATCTTCCTCTTCATCGGTCTCTTTTTCATCTAAGGTAGTGGGGATGCTAATCCTCTCCAAAAAGATCAAAAATGGGTAGGAATCTACAATGAAGCATCCACTACCTCTTCCCTTATCAAAGTTTGCTTTGTAAAATAAGATAACTCAAGAACACATGTTAAATTATAAAGATTAACATCTAAAACTTTAGTAATAATAGTTGCAACATGTCTATGAGTAAGAGTATAATCTTTACATGAGGCATAAAGAAATAATTGATTGGATATCCAATAATTCCAATAAACTTGCTTCTTTATGTGAATGCTGATGGAATATAACATGGCATATACATTATGATCATGCAGCATAAAAATAATAAAAATTGATCATACATACCACGCAATCCACAATAAGAATCGAAAACATGCAATTTTAGGGTTTTGAAACTTACAATCTTAGATGCACTTTAAATCTTGATTTTGATGATGACCAGCAAATAGGATGAACTTATATGCTTCAAATATTGATCACCAATGTCAAAGAAATAGCCTTTATGCCACTCCTTTCTATGTTCACACACACAATTGCAAGGAAGGCTTAAAACTTAGAGTGCTAGCTCTAACTAATCTTTGTGTATATGGCAATGGGTATTAAACTAAAGACACAAGACCTGATCTTGTTGTTCCTAAGGTTGCTCAAAGGCTGCCTAAAATCCAAGAGAAGAAGGAAGAGTCCTTTTCCCTTGAGAGTGGCAGCTTAGAGAGAGAAAAAACAACTAGGGCAAGATAGAATTAATTAATTTATATCACTAGATTAAGAAAATAATGGGTGTGCTAAAATCCCTTAGAATTAGGGATTATTTCTAGCCTCCATTCCTTCCTAATTAAGTGTTATGAATTAATTCAAATTCTATTAAAATTTAAATTCAAATTAATTTAAATTGGCATAAGACATTTAATCAAAACAAACCACTTCATTAGGGATTTATACATGCCAAAATTAATTAGGATTCTTCCTTTGAATTTCGGCCACATCACTCCTAATTGAGTTATTTAAATTGATTTAAATACTATTAAGATTTAATACTCAATTACCTTAATTATTCCAAGATAATTAATTAATTTAAATTAAATCTTATGGGCCGAATCTCTCTCTCTCATGGACCAAGGTCCAATTAACAATTTTAATACTCATTTCATACATTAATTTGACTTTAATTAAGTGCCCAAATTAATGCCCAATACTTTATTTAAATATTTTAAGTCCAATGCTTTATGTACGATCCTATAGGTCCATTTAATATTGGTAATTAATTAATAAATTAATCCAAAGGCTATATATATTCTCAAGCAAGATATTATAGCATTCCAAATTAAATGAAAATGCAAATGGCATTTAGTGACCTAATGCAATTTTGCATAGTCCCTTACCCTTAAATATCAGAATTAATATAAGGCATGGAATCAATCATCCTTATATATATTAATTCCTTTCTTAATATTCTAGTGACACTGAACTCTTAGATAAATAATGATTACTCATTATTTCATCTCGGTATGGCCATACACTTCTTAGTTCACTGATCAAGTGGCCGGTGATATTTTCTCTCTTATCGGGAGGGGTAATCCCTTCACTTCTCTTATGCTCTCTAAAATGGATCAGTGCATACCAAAGCATACCCATACTTATCACCCTGTTACGAGCATGTTAGGTGTATGTCAAATAACACAGTAATTCATAAAGAGTTTCATAGAGATTTTAGGTCTAAGAACTCCGATGCAAAACTTGCATATGAGAAACACTTATGACTTGTACCATGTAGCGTTCTCATGAACGGATAGAATCCAGATACCATGTTCTAAACATGTATCTATGATCTTTTATTGACACTCCAGTCCTTATGATCCATAAGACAGAACTCAAATTATCAGAGAGAGCATACTAGTCTTAATTCATTTGTTATTCTCATAACAATGACTGACTAGGGATATTTAGAATGAAGTCTCATTTGTTTCAAGGTCTAACAACTATGTGCCTCACACGTGATTACTTAAACTGAAACAACATTCTTAGATAGTTTTATCAATTAATATGCACAGGAATACAATAGATAAAACAAATGCCTCATTTATTAAATTAAATGCTTTATAACAATGTATTGGGGCTAGGGACTAACAATCTCCCACTAGCATTAGTCCCAATTGGGCATAGCTCTAAGACTGAATGCTCTCAAATGAGCTTCATACAGATTTGGATGCAATTGTTTCGTCAAAGGATTTGCTACATTATTTTCACTTGCTATCTTGCTAACCTTGACGTCCCCACGATCAATGATCTCTCTGATCAGGTGGTACCTTCTGAGTATGTGTTTGGATTTCTAGTGTGATCGGGGCTTCTTAGCCTGTGCGATGGCCCCATTATTGTCACAAAAAATTTCTAATGGATTTAGGATGTTTTGGGACCACTCTTAATCCAGAAATGAAATTTCTAATCCAAATAGCTTCTTTTGTAGCCTCATTCACTGCAATATACTCAAATTATATAGTTGATTCGGCAACGGTCTCTTGCTGTGACCTTCTCCAGCTGACAGCACCGCCATTCAAAATAAAAACAAAACTAGATTGGGATCTTAAATCCTGAGTGCTGGTCTAAAAAGTAGCATCGGCATAACCTTGTATGACGAGCTCTTCTTGACCACCATATACCAAGAAGTGATCCTTAGTCCTTCGCAGGTACTTTAGAATTCCCTTTACAGCAGACTAGTGCTTCTCACTAGGGTCTTGCTGAAACCTACTTGTTAAAATCAGTGTATGAGCAACATCCAACCTAGTACATAACATAGTGTACATGATAGATCCAATAGCAGATGCATATGGGATTCTACTCTTGTTGTCCATTTCCTCTTTGGTTTTAGGACACTGTTCTTTAGTCAAAGGAACTCCCAAAGCTAAAGGCATGTACCCTTTCTTTGAGTCTCCCATACTAAAATGCTTTAGTAATTTTTCTATTTACTTTTCTTAACTTAGTCCCAAAAACCGATTCGATCTATTTCTATAGATCCGAATACCAAGTATTGTTTCGGCTTCACATAAGTCTTTCATTGAGAAACATTTCCCCAACCATTGCTTAACCTTTTGCAATGTTGGAATGTCATTCCCAATGAGTAGGATGTTTTCTACATATAGGACCAAAAATACTATTATGCTCCCACTAACCTTCTTGTACACACAAGGCTCATCTTCTTGTGCAATGGGTTCTTGTTCCGCACCTGGTTGTGAACTTGATCCCATTTCCAACTCATCCTCTATAAGAGTTTGTGGTGCTTGAATTTCTCCAAGTTTTACTTTACTCCCACTATTTTTTCTTGAGAAGGAACTCCTTTTCCAAGAAAATAGCCTTGCGAGCAATAAATACTTTGTACTCGGCTTGTGAGTAAAAGTAGTATCCCTTTGTTTCTTTGGGATAACCCACAAATAAGCAGACAGTAGATTTGGACTCTAGTTTGTTAGATGTTAATTTCTTAACATGTGTTTCAAAGCCCCAAATCTTGAGAAACGACATATTAGGCTCTTTCCCAATCCATACTTCGTATGGTGTATTCTCAACTGCTTTAGTTGGAGTAAGGTTTAGTAGAAACGCATCAGTTTCTAATGCATAACCCCAAAAAGAGACAGGAAGATTAGTTTGATGCATCATAGATCGAACCATGTCCAACAGAGTTCAATTTCTCCTTTTGGACACACCATTCCATTGTGGCGTTCCAGGAGGAGTGAGCTATGAAATAATTCCACACTCCTTTAGTTGACTGTCAAACTCTTAGCTTAAGTATTCACCATCTCAATCTGATCGAATGTCTTTTATACTTTTGCCAAGTTGGTTTTCCACTTCGTTCTTAAACTCTTTAAATTTTTCAAAAGTTTCAGACTTGTGCTTCATTAGATAGACATAGCCATATCTACTGAAGTCATATGTGAATGTCACGAAGTAAGTAAAACCACCTCTTCACTGTGTACTTAATGGTCCACATACATCAGTATGTATTATTTCCAATAAGTCACTAGTCCTCTCACCTTTCTTGTTAAAAGGACTCTTTGTCATCTTTCCATGCAAACATGGCTCGCATGTGTCATAAGATTCTAAGTCGAATGACCCAAGCACTCCAGATTTATGGAGTCTTGAAATTCATTTTTCATTTGCATGTCCTAAACAACAATGCAATAAGTAAGAAGGGTTCAATTCATTTGATTTAACCCTCTTTGTATTAATGTTGTATATGGACTCTTTGTTATGTAGATCAAAGATATAAAGGCCATTTTGTAACATGGCAGTGTCATATAAAATGCCTTGGTGACGAATATGAATATTGCCATTATTAACAAAATCAAATTCATCAAAATCCAAACATGAAACTGAAATAATGTTTTTGCTCATAGCAGGCACAAAATAACAATTCATTAAATCTAAACAAAGTCCAGAAGGTAAAGTGAGTCGATAGTTGCCTATCTCCATGGCAGCAACTCGTGCTCCATTCCCTACACGGAGGTCCACTTCACTCTTCCCAAGTAACCGCCTATTTCTTAACCCCTGCACATTTGAACAAATGTGAGAACCGCAACTGGTATCCGATATAGAAATAAAAAGGTTAATTTCAATAACAAAAATACCAGAACTGGACACCTTAGCTCCATTCTTCTTTTGTTCTTCCTTGAAGAGAGTGTAATTCTTCCTCCAATGCCCTAACTTGTTGCAATGGAAGCATGTGCTCTAGCTCTCCTTGAGCTTTTACTCTTTGGGCTTGGGTTAGGCATGAGGTGCACTCCCACTTGACTTGGGTTTTGCCTTTCCCTTCCCCTTTCCCCTTCTTAATGCCTCCTTGAACCATAAGTATGGGATTGGTCTTTCGAATGTTCTCTTCAGCATTTTTAAGCATCCTATAAAGCTCGGTGACTGTCTTGTTCATTGTATGCATGTTATAATTCATAACAAATGGATCATAATCATCAGTCAATGAACCTAAGATCAAGTCAGTGGCCAATTCCTTTGGGACTTATACCTCAAGCTTCTCAAGAGTATCAAGATACCCTTTCATCTTGAGTACATAGGTACTAACGGGAGTACCCGCAGCCATCTTACAAGAAATCAAGGCCTTTGTTGTTACGAATCTCTCATGAAGAGCTTGCTCTTGGAACATCTCCTTGAGGTGCACTATGATCGCATAAGCCTCTTGGTTCATGAATTGATTTTGCAAATCAGGCACCATAATGGCCAGTATCAGATAGGTTACATCATTAGAGTCTCTCTTTTTGGTCTCAAAAGTTTCTTTTTGAATTGCAGAGGCATTCCTAGCAGGTTCTTCGGGCAAGGGTGTATCCAAAACATAAGACTTCTTCTCTTACTTGAGAATAATTCTCAAGTTTCAAGACCAGTCTATGAAATTGGTGCCATTCAGTTTGTGCTTTTCCAGGAACGATTGCAATGAAAAGTTGTTGTTTGAAGATGCCATTTTTCAATCTACAATAATTAACTTAGCAAGATTAAATGAGGTCTTTTTATAATCCCACAAATCAAATTAATATCCCTTTAAATAATTCGCGTTAGTGATTTAATGTGGGCCAAGATCCACTTTTCACAACAACTTATTAGTCAAGCTAAGCTTGTACACCTAACAAGTTGAGTTACTTAGGTAGGAAAATTCCAATCATGTCTCGTACATGACTCTTGGATCAAATGGGCTAACATCTTAAGATGTTATAGCACAAATCCATTTATTAGTTGCCTAGGTTCGGGCATCCCTTTCCATATTAAGTCCAACCTATATTCACAACCCATGCCTCACAAAGATAATCGGGCGCATCTAGGACTCCTAGTCTATGTGATCGATGATCGATGCCTTGACATGTTTCGAATTAGGAAGGCAACTTTGAGACTTACTATTTTAGGGATTAATTTTATTACGGCTTACATGGCATACGCTTTGTCATCCATTCATAGCATGCATATATATATAATTGTATAAAGTAAAGCGTGACAAACATGGGCCCAAAAACCTACAACTAAGATTCTATACTATTACATAAGAATCTTCAAGTTGGGCTTTTCCACTCCAGTAGGCTTCGTCTTGATTTACAAAGTCTTCAAATAAATTTTATACTAAGAAATAAATGAAACTTTTACAATAATACATAATGGCTCGTAGGCCATAGTTAATTATAAAAATCCAAGGCCCATGAATGCACCATGCATATCCATTCATCACACAAAACAAGCAAATAAATATACATAACAATCATGGATAAAACAAAGTCCAATTTTAATTAATTTAGCCAAGCCCATTAATGGAAATTGTGTACTTGAACTTTTAAGAGAAGACCCCATGATGGGCCTGGGCCGGAGCCCAATGGACTAAATCCTCTTATTGAATAAGTTCTCTTAAAAACCCAAAACACAAACTAGTTAGATTTGTGCCATAAATCAACTCTAGTATAATTTTCAATTTTGCCATTTTTAATTTTATGTCATACAGCCCATAAACATTAAAATTACATATAATATGTTCTAACATGAATTAAAGCATAAAATCATGAAGAACATATATCATACACGACATTCATACAAAAACAAACAAAAAACAATGAAACTAGTTGTTTAATGCCCATATAATGCCACAAAAATGTACAAACACTTAAAATGATTTTATGAGCCATTTAATAATTTAAATAAGGTCATAAACATTGAGTTAAGGTTCTGTTCAGATCTCATCTAAATGTGTTTTTGCCATTTTAATCAAAATAAAACAAACAATGTTGATTAAACATGCAACAAACACAAACTAGTCATAGTTTTAAGTGATTTTAAAATTAATCAATTAAATTGTCATGGACCAAAATTAAAACCAATTTTAAAATATGTCCAGACCTGTTATTAATCTTTAAAAATCACTTACAAACATGCCAAACACGTTTATACATTTAATTTTGAAAACTAGTTATTGTCAAGTATTTATAATTAAATCCGACCATGAACAGCTCTAAGAACATCTTATGACAATATATTAACATGTCATAACAATTATAATACCTAATAAAACATTTAAAATCATTTTTCCACTAAAACAATGCAAAACAAAAAGTCAAAATAGAAAATTTCTGCATTGCATGTTTTTAAACGAACGATTTTTGAATAATTATTTCATTCATCTAAAGCACTAAAATAAGCATCCACAAATGGAATATAACTTGGCATATACATGATTATCATGCAACGGAAAAATAATAAAAAATTGATCATACATACCATGCAATCCACAATAAGAATCGAAAACATGCAATTTTAGGGTTTTGAAACTTACAATCTTAGATGCACTTTAAATCTTGATTTTGATGATGACCAGCAAATAGGATGAACTTATATTCTTCAGATCTTGATCACCAATGCCAAAGAAATAGCCTTTACACCACTCCTCTTTATGTTCACAGACAATATTGCAAGGAAGGCTTAAAACTTAGAGTGCTAGCTCTAATCTTTGTGTATATGGCAATGGGTATTAAACTAAAGACACAAGACCTAATCTTGTTCTTCCTAAGGTTAATCAAAGGCTGCCCAAATCAAAGAGAAGAAGGAAGATTCCTTTTCCCTTGAGAGTGGCGGCTTAGAGAGAGTATACATTATAAACCTATATGCATTATAAATGAAAGTATAATTGAGTGTATGTTTGTTGCCTTACAACTTAAACTCCAAAATGTGTGATACATTGGAATTAACTTTTAAAGATGTATAAAATTCCATTATGAAATCAATGTATATTGGTTCATTCATATAAACAAACTAAGGCCACATGAATTCAACATTTTTGTAAAAGAATCTAACATACTGATATTGCTAAGTAGAGAGGTAGGGAGATACTTACATGACACAATCTCTCTAAACTTAAAAGAGGTGAATCTAGTATCTTCCTTTTCATTAAGAATGGGAAATTTATTCTTATAGATTGAGGACAAATCTACCTCTTGAGACTCCTCTTGAGGCCTTAAAGATTATAAACCCCTTGTTCTTAGCATGGTGAACAAAGAGAGTGGATGAAAGAGTTATTGGCTGCTTGAATGGATGGTAAGATGTTGAAGATGAAAATGGAGATGAGAGAATATTTGAGTAAAGTTTGAGAGAAAGAGAGAAAAAGAATGCAGAAAATATAAACACAAAAAAATAAAGTGAGAGAAGGAAGAATAGAGAGTTAAGAATATATATGCAAGTTAGGAAGGAAAAAACACATGGGGAAGTAAAAAGGCTATAGAAATTCAAAAAAAAAAAGGAAGACCAATATTTATAGAAAGGCAAAAGGAAAATTTTGAAATGGTGTGAAAGAAAGTAGGAAGTGAAATGACCTTTGGTGTGAATGGTCATGACTTTTAGGGTTTAAACACATTAATTCATTATATTTTATTTCTTTTTAAATCACAAAAACAACAAAAAATAAATGCTAAAATTTGAAAACCTATAAAAGGTAAATCAATGTGGGAAAATGTTGAAAAAGGAAAGGTCAAAAGGTGTTGGTCACGAGTTGTCATCATGCCTCACCTCTGTAATGAGTCAGCATACCAATGTAAACTCGGCACCAATGTCTGCTATAACGAGTCAGTTCGACACCATTAACTCTACATGCTTCCTCTCTCTATATCAAGTTGGCATGCCAGTCACGAGTTGGTACCTATCTCATTTATGTCAAGTTGTCACCAATGGCAAGAGACAAAATGAAACCTGTTTCCCAAGCTTAAAATATATAAAAAGAAAAACTCATACACAGTCTTTAGTATAAGGTAAAACAACATGTGTAAGGAGAGAAAACTATAAAAATAACACAAATAAGAATATAAAAAGCATAAATACTACAAAAATTTAAAATGTGGTTAAAGAGAAATAATACTTATCAAATAAAGCAATGTTACCAAAAATTGTATATATCTTAAACTTGTCCATCCTTGGGGGTGGAGAGAGTGATCGACCATACCTCATCAATGGCTTCACCAACCAAATAAGGCTTGAGTCAATGATCATTTACTTTAAATACCTCACCTTTATCATTAGCAATTTAGATTGCTCCATAAGGATAAACCTTGACAACCTTGAAAGGACCTGACCATTGTGACTTTCATTTGCCAAGAAACAAGTACAATCTTGAATTATAAAGCAAAACTAATTAACCTTCATGAAACTCTTTCTTAAGAAAATGCTTATCATGCCACATCTTAGTGTGATCCTTATACAACTTTGCATTCTTATAGTCATTCATCCATAACTCCTCTAATTCATTAAGATGAAGTAACCTTTTCCTACCAGCCTTCTTCAAGTCAAAATTCAAAGCCCTTATTTCCCAATAAGCCTAATGTTCAATTCTATGGGCAAGTGATAAGACTTTTTACAGATCAGTTGATATGGTGTAAGGCTAATTGGCATTTCAAAGGTTGTTCTATATGCACCCAAAGCATCATCTAACTTCAATTCCCAATCTTTTCTTAAAGAAGAAATTATTTTCTCTAAAATCCAGTTAATCTCTCTATTGCTCACTTCAGCTTGGCCATTTTTTAAGGGTGATATGGAGTAGTAACCTTGTATGTCACTCTATACTAATTTAAAATTCCTTCTATCACATTATTACAAAAGTGGGAATCTTTACCACTAATAATGGCTCTAGGAGTGCCAAACCTTGGAAAGATGATCTTGTTAAGCATCTTCTTAACCACTTTGGTATCATTAGTGATGGTAGAAATTGCTTCTACCCATTTTGAAACATAATCAACCGTAACCAATATGTACTTATTTTCTAAAGAACTAGCGAAATGACCTATAAAATCCATTCTCTATGCATCAAAAATCCTTTTATCTAGAATTCCTTTTAATGGCATCTCATGCTTCCTTAATATTACCCATTCTTTGACACTTATCTCATGTAAGCACAAATTTTCTAACATCTTTAAATAATGTAAGCCATCAAAAACCAGATTGAAGCACCTTATAAGCTATCTAGGTAACACCAAAATGACCACTGACATCTGTAGAGTGACAATGCCTCAAAACATCTTAAACCTCATCTTGGTGAATACATATTCTAATTACCCCATCAGCACATCTCTTATAAAGTAAAAGCTTCTCTCAATAGTAAAACTTACATTCATGCAAGAACTTCCTCCTTTGACTATAATCCAACCCATAAGAAATAATACCACTTACAATATAGTTGGCAATATCAGCAAACTATGGAACTTCCTTTTATGCTACACTTAGAGGGTGTTCATCATAAGAGTCTCATTAATTAGCACACCATCATTACTCTTCTTCAAACCCTCTAGATCCAATCTTGACCAATGATCCACTATGAAATTTTTAGCCCTTTTTCTTATCTTTAACTTCCCAACCAAATTCTTGAAGCATCAAAATCCACCTTAAGAGCCTAGGCTTTGCATCTTTCTTACTTAGAAGATACTTGAAAGTAGCATGATTCGAATATATAATCACTTTTTGCCCTACAAAATATGCTATAAACTAATCAAATGCATATAAAATAGCCAATAACTCTTTTTCCATAATACAGTAGTTGATTTGAGCTTCATCAAGCAACTTACTAGCATAATTTATCACATAAGGCTTACCTTCCTTCCTCTGCCCCAAAATAGCCCCTACAATAAAATTGCTAGCATTACCATGACCTCAAATTATTGCTTTCAATTAGGTGGCTACAAAATAAGTGCTAAAACTAGAGCTTTTTTCAAAGTATCAAATGCATCAAGATACATTTTATCAAACACAAAATCAGCATCTTTAACAAGCAAATTACATAATGGCTTAGGTATCCTAGAAAATTTTAATAAATCTCATATAGAAACACGCATGACCAAGAAAGCTACTTATATCTTTAACACATTTTAGAGGTGGAAAATTAGCAATCACCTCTATCTTTGTTGTATCAACTCTAATTCCTTTTCTTCATATAGAACACCCAAGAATAATGCCCTCTTATGCCATAAAGCGGCACTTCTCCCATTTAAGTATTAAGCCATGCTCTATGCACCTATCAAGAACTTTAGAAAGATTCTCTAGACAATGTTCAATGTTAGAGCCATAAACACTAAAATTATCCATGAAATCAAATCACTAAAGATGGAAAATATGCATATTTTAATGTAGCAGAAGCATTACACAAACCAAAAGACATATGCCTAAAAGCAAAAGTACAATATGGACATGTAAAAGTATTCGTAGCTTGGTCTTTAGGATGAATAGGTATTTGATAAAAACCACTAAGGCCATCTAGATAACAAAATTAAGGAAATTTAACAAGCCTTTCTAAAGCTTGATCAAGGAATGGTAATAAAAAAATGATCAATCCTAGTTGGTTTATTTAGCTTACGATAATCTATGCATATATGTCATCCTGTAATAGTCTTAGTGGGTTTTAAATCATCAGACGTATTTTTAACGATCATCAAGACTCCTTTCTTAGGGATAAATTAAATAGGACTCTCCCATTTACTATCACCAACAAAGCATATAATCCCATTATCAAGCAACTTAATCACTTCCTTCCTAACCACTTCCTTAAGAGTGGGATTTAATCACCTTTAACCTTTAATAAAAAGCTTAACATCATCTTCTAAGAGAATTATATGCATGCAAACCTTAGGGCTAATACCTTTAAATCATTAATAGAATAGCCAATAGCATCTTTATGCTTAAGCAACACATCATGTAAAGTATCAACATGATCATTTCACAAAGATGATTTCACAATGAAAGGAAATTTGAAGTTAAAGTCAAGAAATACATACTTAGATTGGATGGTAAAGGCTTGAGCCCTAGTTATACCTCTTTATTTTATAGAGTCAACTTTAAATCATCATCCTCCCTCAAGGGTTTAAAACTTGAAGCCCTATAAAAAGGATATGAGGTTGCCTTTAATTGATGTACATTAGCTTCCTCATTAGCATATGGTTCAATAGGATCTTGCCTTATGCATTCATGTATAACCTCATCAATAATGTCAAAGGAATCAATTCTACTTGCACTTTCAATTGATGAAGACTTCATCATCTTAAAAACATCAAACTTAACAATTTTATTATTTACCTCCAATGTGATCTTATCTCTTTTAATATTAATTATAGCATCAGCTATAACTTAAAAAGATCTTCCAAACAAAATTGGACTTAATATCTTCTTTCATATCCAAAATAATAAAATCAATAAGGATAACAAACTTACCAACCTTAGTCGGCACATTTTCAAGAATCCCAAATGGATTAGTGATAGACTTGGTAGCCATAAAACGACACATGTTAGTAGGCTTAAGCTCACCTAAATCAAGCCTCTTATAAATGGAATAAGGCATAAGACTAATACTAGCACTAATATCACACAAAACTTTGTCAAAATAAGTACCACCAATAACATAAGGAATGATAAAACAACCAGGGGTCCTTAAGCTTCGGTAGAAAATTAGAATGCATAGCTTTGGAAACTTCAAATAAAGATACTAACCAATAATCCTCTAGCTTACTTTTATAGGTAGTGATATCTCTTAAAAACTTACCCCATGTAGGTATGTCTCTAATAGCATCCATAAATGGTATGGTAAAAGTGATCTCCTTAAGATAATTAAGAAATTTGCCAAATTGTTTGTCTAAACTACACCTTATGAACCTTTGGGGAAAAGGTGGCATCTTAAAGTCTAGTTTAAGTTCATCATTTTTATTAGGTATAGCATCATCCATTTTATCTTTCTTAACCTTTGCAATATCAATTTCACTATCATCACATTTTCATTTTCCTTACTAGGCTTATCCTCTATCTCATCATTATCATCATCATTAACCATTTCTTACCCTTATTAGCAATACTTTCAAACTCTTTATCGCTCCTCAATATAATTATTTAACAAGTCTCTTTATATGCAAATTCAAGTTGGCTAGGAAGTTTTCCCAAAGGTTGAGAGTTAGATTAAGAGGCTTCCTGAGCAATTTAAGTTTCAAGGATTTGATTATGAGAAGCAAGTTGCTCAAGCTTAGATTTAATTTGCTTAAATTGCTATTCATTTTGCTTATTGATGGAAATTTGTTGATTGATGAATTACTCCATAAGAGTTTCAAGATTTGACTTGGGTTATGGAGAGTTGTAGGTTTATTTCATTAGAAATCTTTGTGCATTTTATGGTCTAGGCATTAGGTCAGTTGGAGGGTTAAGTTAAGAAGATGTATTGGATCATGAAAATCTAGGATGGTTTCTCCATAAAGGGTTATAAAATTTTGAATTTAACTCAACCCTTTGGTTAAAACCTCTTAGAACATAAGTGACATATTCATTAGATCTCATATTACATTATGCCTATGAATGAGATCCTCCACACAACTTACATACAACATTAGAACTCTCTAAAGAATTAACTTGAGATTAACTTGAGATTTACTTACCATTTTAGTAAGAGCATCTATCTTTAAAGTCAATAGGTTAATTATGTTAAGTTCCAATACTTCTTTTGCTTTTACAATTATTGGTTCATCACCTATGTAGTCTTGAGATGCAAGTTCCTCAAGCAATGTGACTGCCTTTTTTGCTTTCTTATCCATCTATTTCCCACTAGAGGCTATATTGACAATGTTTATATTCTTATTAGTCAATCCATTGTAAAAGATTTGAGGAATCATCCAATTCGACAACCTATGGTAAAGGCATTGCCTTTGAAGTTCCTTGAATCTTTCCCAAGCTAAACACATAGTCTCATTTGCACTTTTCTTGAAAGTTGTGATCTCATTACGAAACTCAATAGTTTTATGTGGTGGAAAATACTTATAGAG
Organism: Excoecaria agallocha; assembly: GCA_037975025.1. Taxonomy (NCBI): domain Eukaryota; kingdom Viridiplantae; phylum Streptophyta; class Magnoliopsida; order Malpighiales; family Euphorbiaceae; genus Excoecaria; species Excoecaria agallocha. Next base: position 104,712,082 of record CM075806.1, on the reverse strand, counting down.
AAATACTTGTTTTAATTAGTCCTATGTTGTGATAAACTCACTAAGCAAACTAGCAAGCCAAATTAGTGTATTATCCTTGATAGAAATGGAAATAGCCTAAGCCTTATTACATCATCTATCACACCATTGATCTTGAAGGTTGCACATATATATAGAAAAGGCAATATGTGAGCAGATGGATCCTCTCCTTATAAACCTCCAAATTGGTTGTTTTGTGCCATTTGGATGATATTTAACTTGATTTTGAAGTTAATGTTGGCAATTAATGGTGCCATAATGCCTCCAAAACTACCCGTTATGTCGAGCATGGAAAAATCACCCAATGTTCTTCACTCTGAATCAGTCATGATATTTAAATTTTGTTCCACTACTTCTTGTTGTCCTTATTCCTTATGAAAAGCATAAATCAACTCAATTAAATACCTAAAATCAAACTAAAAATATCATTTAATTCATAATTATCAACTCTCTTAAAATTAGGGCCATATCAGTGTGTATTGGAAATCAATGACCTCAAGACTATTTTAAGCAATAGGATTAAAACATAAGCTCAATAAGAGATTCAACTGCTTTTTCTTTTTCAACATGCTTGAGAGACCGTTTGCTACTATCTTAAAGAAAAAAAAAAGATAGAGGATCTGTTTGTCTGAGGCCTCAAGATAAGATCATTGATAATGATAGATATCATAACTGTAGATGAGTATTTTTTGATCCATGATCTCCATTTTAAACCAAAATTTACATACTCTAGAACTTAATTAAGATAATTACAAAAAATTGAGGCTAAAGCCTTAAGAAAATCAATTTTAAAGAGAATATCACTGCTTTTAGATTCTTACAAAGAGTGAAATATCTCATTTGTAGCCATAACCCTATCTAAGATCTACCTTCCTTTGACAAAAACACTCTATTCTTCTCCCATAACTTCTCAATAACCAATTTTAATCTTATAAAGATAACCTATAAGATTGATGGGTTTGAAATCCTTCAATTTAAAGACCCCCTTTAATTTTTAGAATTAAAGTAATGAATGGAGAATTTATGCCCTTAGAAAGACTATCTATTTCCTGAAACTTTTGAACGATGCTGAAAATATCCATTTCAATTATATCCTTAGTAGACTTGATGAATCCAAAATTAAATCTATCTAGGCCATGTGATCTTGTATTATCATAGCTCCAAACTCTAGACCTAACTTTATCTAATAAGAAAAAACCTTTAAGAAAACTTGTAAATTCTAGAGAGAGCTTTCTAAAGTAATTGAAAGGTAAAATTGGCTTAAGAGGGTCCTTTTCTAGATAACACTTCACTTAAGGAGCAAATTTTGCTTTTAATAGAAGTTGGGTCACTGAAAACACCTTAAGAAGTATTTAGAAGGCATAAACAAATCAAAAGAAGATCTCAAGGTAGCTAAAAGGTGGAAGAAGCATGTATTTCTATCGCCCTACCTTGCGCCAACAAAACTTAGATTTTTATCTCCAAATGAACTCTTTAGCTTTAAGATTCCCCCATAGCTTAATTAAAAGAATTCTTTGTCTAACATAAAATTCTTAATAATGGCATGGATGTCTTCATTATCTAAATCATAGTCAATAAATTCAATTTCTTTTTAAGATTTGCAATTATTATATCTACCATTCCACAATTGAATTTATTCAATAGGATAAGCTGACTGTTGAGAAATTTGAGCTTTCTTTGTAAATTTATAATGCCTTATTCTAGTGATTCATGCCACTAGATCCCATTTTTATTTAGAAAGTGAAGATTTTAAAGCCAACAATTGAAAAAATGAAAAGGTTGATGGAATATGACATGGTATGAATGTGATGATAGCACAGCGAAAAAACAAAAATTTTTATCATACATACCATACAATTCCAAAGCAAGAAACGAAACATGCAATTTTAGGGTTGTAGAACTTACAACTTTTGATGCCTTTTATTTATTGAGTTTGGTGATGGCCAGCAACTAAGATGACTCTATCCGCCTTAGATCTCGATCACCAATGCCAAGGAACAGCCTTTTACGCCACTCCCTCTATTCTCACACACACAATTGCACCGATGGCTTAAAATCGAGATTGTTAGCTCTCTTTTAAAGTATTGTGTAATGGCTATAGTTTGAAGCTACAAAATTTGATTTTGTACTTCTCTTAGGTTGCTATTACTACCCAAGATCACAAGAGAATGAGGAACTATCCTTTCTCCTTGTGAAAATTGGCTAAAAGAAATTCTTTGAGAGAGAGAGAGAGTTCACGCAAAACATAGAAGAAATTCCCTAGGGTTTCACATTTTTTCCAGAAAATATATATATCTCTTTTTCCTTTAAGTGATAAATCTCAAATATACTACCTTAAGATAATTAATATTAGCTAAAGATAATTAATATTTGCCTTTATCACTTAATTAAAATAAGTAATATTTATTGATAAAAACTCTTTTAATTTATCCAAGATAAAAACAAAAGACATTTGATCAAATAATATCACTTAATTTAGGATAAAAGATAAGTCATTTAAATCTAATAAACCACTTAAATAAAACTATACATGTGCCAAAATTCCTTGTTATTTCTCTAGGAATTTCGGCCACATCAAATTTCATTTAGATGATTTAATTAGATAAATATGTCTTTAGGATTTAATACTCAATTAATTAAATTAATACATGACATTTAATTAATTGAAATTAAACCTTATGGGCTGAATTTCTCTCTCTCATGGGCCAAGGTCCAATAGCAATCTAATAACCCATTACACATATTAATTTGAATTTAATTAAAAGCCCAAATTAATGTCCAATACTTAATTTAAATATTTTAAGCCCAATGCTTTGTGTACGATCCTATAGGTCCATTTAATGTTGGCAATGAATTAATAAATTAATTCAAAGTCTATTTATATTCTCTAGCAAGATATTATAGCAATCCAAATTAAATGAAAATGCATATGGCATTTAGTGACCTAATGCAATTTTGCATAGTCCCTTACCCATAAATATCAGAATTAATATAAGGCATGGAACTAGTCATCCTTATATATATTAATTCCTTTCTTGATATTCCAGTGACACTGAACTCTCAGATAAATAATGATTACTCATTATTTCATCTCGGTATGGCCATACACTTCTCAGTTCACTGATCAAGTGGCCGATGATATTTTCTCTCTTATTGAGAGGGGTAATCCCTTCACTTCTCTCATGCTCTCTAACATGAATCAATGCATACCCAATACTTGTCACTCTGTTACGAGCACGTTAGGTGTATGTCAAAGTACACAGTAATTCATAAAGAGTTTCATAGAGATTTCAGGTCTAAGAACTCCGATACAAAACTTGCATATGAGAAACACTTATGACTTGTACCATGTAGTGTTCTCATGAGCGGATCGTATCCAGATACCATGTACTTTAACATGTATCTATGATCTCTGATTGACACTCTTGTCCTAATGATCTGTAAGACAGAACTCATAATATCAGAGAGAGCATACTAGTCTTAATTCATTGTTATTCCCATAACAATGACTGACTAGGGATGTTTAGAATGAAGTCTCATTTGTTTCAAGGTCTTACAACCATGTGCATCACACATGATAACTTAAACCGAAACGACATTCTTGGATAGTTTTATCAATTGATATGCACAGGAATACAAAAGATAAAACAAATGCCTCATTTTATTAATTTCAAGTGTTTTGTTACAATGCATTGGGGCTAGGGCTTACACTAACAAAGGTTTAGGTCGCAATTTTCCTTTGAAAAAGATAATATCATTGATGGCTGGTCAGATATACCTTTGGGAAGACTACTCTATTTTATAAGACTAAACTTTGCAAGCCGACTACTATTAATAAAAAAAATATGCCCATTTCGCTCTTACAACAAGAATTTTTCAAGTGAAACATTGTCCCAAAAGGGGAAGATCAATAAGTCCAATGTCATTTACAAATTCCCGGAATAAATAATCTTTTTCTTTAATACCCAATCTACATTGTTCTTCAAGTCTCAACACTACCTTAAAATCATCCCCCATGACAATAGGCAAAGATTATCTAATAAAGCTCTATTATAATCCCTTATAAGAGTTTGAAGATTCTCATCTAATGGGGTATAAATTAAAAAAATAAACAATCTATATGAGAGGGAATTGGGTGACCTTTAACCAAAATCCATCCATCTCCTTTAATAGAGAAATAATCCTAAAAAAATCGATCTCTAATCATCAAGATTTACCAACTATTACCTTTAACTTTAACAAAAATTCAATCATGCTTAAGCTTTCCCAAAAGAATTTTAGTTACTTTAAAAGAAATATATCTCATCTTTTTCTTCTATAACAAAACCATCACTTTTTCATTTGATCTAGGATCCAATTGCATTCCTTTTAATGATAGAATTCAAACCTTTAATATTCCAAGTCAAAAAAAATTAAAAAAATAATAAAGCTATAAAAAATACTTTAAATCAAAGGTTCAACTAGAATTTCACATTAGAATATGTCCAAGTCGGCCTCCTTATATGCTTCCACACTACTTGCTCCATATTTCTTATAAAATCCAAAAAGAGCCCATCCCCCATTAGGGGTGAGCAAATTTCGATTCAAATAGAATCGAACCGATCCGATCGATTTTTTAATTTGGTTCGATTTTTTAGTTTTTTGGTTGATTTCGTTTTGAATTTTAGAAAACTTTGGTTTTTCTATTTTTAAAGGAAAAAACCGTAGAAAAATCAAATCGAACTGAAATTTTATATAATTATATAATTTTTTTGATTTTTTAATTGAATAATTATTTTATACATGTAAATTATCTTATTTTAAGTTGTAAATTATATGAGTACATTTATCAATTATTAATATCTATTTTAGGTTATAATTTAGAATTTTGATGATTAAATTGAAAATCGATTAAATAAAAAAATATATTTAACATTTTTATTGTATTATTTATTATATATTTTAGGATTCTATCTTTAATTTGAAATTTTATTTTGTACAATTTAGATTTTCTTACTTTATTATATTATAATTTGTAATTTTTAAATATAATTTTTTATTTTAAAAAAAAATAGTTTTAATTTTTGGTTTTTCAGTTAACCAAACCAAACGGATCAAAAATTTTTGTTCTGTTTGAATTCGATTATTCTATAAGTTTGGTTCGGTTCGATTGATAAAAATATTAAAAGTTTAATTTTCGGTTATTTTGGTTCGGTTCGATTATTAAACCTAACCGACCGTTCTTAAGTTTATTCCCTATTTGAAGTTTAGTACCCATTAAGCTTGCAATATCAAGAACTTTGTTTGCTTCATAAGAATGATCAAATTTTGGTTGTTTGGAGGCTACTAAGAAATGAGATGAATTTCTTTTTTGTATACAATCGTATAAACTTGATTTGCCTACTATTTTCACAATTTGTGAACTTGAGTCTTTATCAAAAACAACGAAAGACATGTTGCTTGAATCTTTGCCAGAGTCTATTAGAGCTCTTTTCTTTTTAAGAGGCTTCTTCCTTTTTTGCCTTTCTTCTTAATAAGGGGTGGATATTGAAACATTATTTTTTTAAGTCAAAAGAGTACATAGACCTAACCTTTTTTTCTAATTTTTTTCTTTATAGAGGGCTTATAGGAATCTAATTTCCATTAGTACTAAAATTGGTCAAGGAACAATTTGGATTTTGAGAATAGGTATCCACTTTTTGCCCACCATTAGCTGAACTAAAAGGGACCATATACTTAGTTTCGCTCTTTTGAGGAGAAGTAGACCCGCAATTTTAAGGCTTATTATCCATGCAATTAATCTCAATTAGCCCATATAAATTATAGCCCATATGATTAGCCTCATCTATATCTTTCCCTTTAAAGAGTTGATTGTTGGGATTCTTTTTTTTTGACATTTGTTTATTGGGAACCTCCATCTAATTAGGAATTGAGCCATCCACTAAAGATTATAAACTTTGTCAGCTATGGTGGCTAATCCTCTTTTGAGAGAGTAGGTGAGCTAGTGAGCAAAAAAAAAGGATTTTGATAAGATTGATGAGGAATACAGATGGTCATCAACACTTTTTTATCTAATGCTAGGAAAACTATGTAAGGTTCCTCTTCAATCCTTACAAGAAAGATGATCCCATCAATTCTAACTTTCAAAATCCAATCAATACTTTTCAGTGTAGATGTTAAATAAGAAGTCTAGCCAGCTCAAACCTTAACTTATTTTTTGCATTCTTATCTAAACAAATAATGCTCATATAAATCATTTATATAATGCTGAAAACTTCATGTTCTATGAGTGAAGAGCAACTCCTTCACATTTGATCCAAACAAAATGTTTAGTACTAATTGCTTTTGGTTCCCATGACTTCACATGCTTGAACCATTCAGCTAGCCAATCTAGGCCTCCTTCAAGCATTTTCTACTTGTCACCACAAAAAGAAAAGTTAGAATGATTAGGTTTCCACCCATTGGCCAATGTAAAAACTTTAGATAACTAGCACTTATTAAGATTACTTAAATAAATAAAAAATTTTAAGGATGTCACAACCACCCCACCAAGCTTTTATTTAATCAAATTAATCCCCTTTGTTGGCATTGTACTGAAAGTTTACAGCTCCTACTCTGTCATTCAAGGGCAGAACCATTTTTGCTTGCCATTAAACAACCTTTTATGTTCTCTTGAAAAACACGCGAAGAATTAAGGCTATGGATAACACTATAAGGGCAAAAATGGTGATCATGGAAAGAGGGATGGGAGACAAGTTGCTGAGAAGGAGAAGGTGAAGGGTTTTTTTCAAAAGAGATGGCGTATTTTAAAAATTAGTGTCTATATTAATTTGGGACTCTATATATGTATCAATTATGAAATCAAATTTGGGTCTCCACATGCATTAACCCTTTCTCAATCTAAAAACACCATTCCATCTCCAAAAAACCTAAAAAGAGAAAAGGGAATCCATTTTCATAAGCACAATCAGAAATTGGGAATCAACTCAACCTAATTATAACCTAAATTTTTATATTGGACTAATCAAACTCACTTTCTAACAAACGGGTTTTTTAAGATAATGTAATTTAAAAAAATTTATTTCTAGAGCTATATTAAAAAAAGTTTAGAAAAATAGGGTGATGCAAAATTGCAATCCCACCGTCGATTTCTAACAACATAGGACCCAGTGTAGAAAGTGAAAATTTGCATTAAAACCAACACTACGTGTGCCGATTTCTATCTGAGAAAACAATTGAAAATAGCATTTTTAAATATTAGAAATCGGCATTGATAGTGCAGGTTTTAGTAAGATTTATCACTTTCAACCAGTTAAAATATTTTTAAAATTTTTTTTATTTAAACTTTGTGTAGACTCACTAGTGCAACTGTAGGCACTAGACACTGTGGCCCCTATGACCACCTCCAATGAAAAAAAAAAACTACGGGATGCACTTTTTTCTGTAAATTATTTTTTTTCACTTTTTTCCCCTCAACCATTCTAACCATTTATATCATATACATCTTCCCTTCCATTTTCCATTTCCTTCTATCTTTAAATTTCCATTTTCTTTACATTTTCAATTTTCTTAAAAGTTTTGTTAATTAATCTCATTTTAATTCTAAACACCATTTTAAATATAATCTAAGTAATAATTAGTTGCTTTGAGTATTTAGAAAAAATTAGTTAAAAGAATATAATGTACTTGAAAATTTTAATTTGATAAAATAATATGATAAAATTAAATAAAATCTACAAATTTTATTTTAGTATAATACTTATTTTTATTAATTTCATACGATAGATAGTGTACACTAAGGATGAGCATGGATTGGTTAACAAGTCTATTAGCAAAAACAATAATCATTTCATTAATATCGATTTTTTAAAATCACTAACCATTAATCAGTCCATTGCATTTGGTTAACCAGTCCATCGATTTTGATTTTTTGATTTGGTTAACTAATATTTTTTGGTTAGCCATTAAAATTTATAACATAAAATTATTAAAAAAAATTAGACAAAGTTTAATTCAATTTCAAATGTGTAAAATAATTTAATATAAAAATTACAAAACAAACATAATTTATTAGTCAAAATTCATGTTATATAGATTAATAGCTAATATTATAAAATAGATTTGATATTTGTTGAAAATTATAATATGTTTGATTTTAAGTCAAATAAAATTTTGAATAATATTAAATGTTATAACATAAACTCTAAAATATAAAAAAATATAATTAAATGTTATTAAGTAAAATATGAATACCAATATATGATAAAAAAATAATATATATAAAAATTAATCCGATACTATATATAAATATTAATATATAATTAAAGAGAATGACATAATATAAATTTAGTTTAAAGTATTATATAAATTTTATAGAAAATATAAAAAATTAAGGTATAAAAATAAAAATATAATTTAATATATTTTAAAATATTATTTTATGTAAATTTTAAAGAGAAATAAAAAAAATTGATAGAAAAAAATTGAAGATATATATATATATATATAAACCTATTAACCGATACCTAACAACCTAAATCATAACCATTAATCATAAACCTATTAACCGATACCTAAAAACCTAAATCATAACTATTAATCAAAAATATAAAAATTAGAAATCGTAATCGAATTCATCAGATCGATTAACCATAAAAATCGTTTCGGTTTCATATCAATTTTACGGTTAATCATATTTTTTATTTTTTTCTCACCCTCCTAGTGTACACATATTTAGTTACAAAAACTACTAATTCTCTAAATAAAAAATCTAAACTCACGTATTAACTTGTGCGAATTTATTAATTTTATCATTTTATTGCATCATTTTTATAAATAAATATCAATTCATATATATTTAAAATTTTTACACTAATTACTCCATTAATCTTCTAAATTTAAATTTTATTTCACTTATAAAGCCATGAAAATTAAATAAATTTATATCGTTCTACTATAATATTTTCCTAAGGATGGGAACATCACGAAAAAATAAAAATAAGTTTCTTACATTAATTAGTCCACAAATGTCCGAAATTACATCTCATCTTGATTAAGATAGATCAACTTATATACATTAATAGAAACAATAATGTTATAAAACTTACCATATAAATCTATTATAAAAAAATCATTGCAAATAAAAAAAAAATTGATATTACTTTTTTTAAAAAAATTATTCCATTAAATTATGTAAGTTAGAAATCTGATAGTTGATAAATTAAGAGAAATAAAGAGAAGAATAGAAGTAGCTTTTAGGATTTACAAGGGAGAAGAAATGAAATAAGATTTGGAATTTAATAGAAAAGAGAATGAGAAAAATAAGGGGTTTATAAAAGTCGGAAAATGATAAGAGTAATTCTTATATGAAGGTGGATGCATTTGAAAATGGTCATAAGATGAAAAAAAAAACCCCCACATCGCAACAACTTTTACACCACTGTTGCGGCACTTCACGAGCCGCACATAATTTTTTTTAGATAAAAATTAAAACATTCTAACCTGTCAAAGGCGCTCCTGCGGTGTCACAGTTTTTACAATAGCACCTATGAACTTGTCTGTGTCAGCTGGATAGTATTTATAAAAAATAAAATAAAATAAAAAATTTTGACATACACAAATATCGGAACACTTTATGTCGGTTTTGATGCAAATTTTAACTTTTCGTGTTGGACTCCATAGCATCCGAAACCAACAACAGAAATATTGTTTTCCATCATTCCATTTTTTAAATTTCTTTTATTATAACTCTAAAAATCAAAATTTAAAAAAAAATTGTATTATTTAAAAAAATTCTAACAAATAATTATCAATACATAAATTTTCTTTTAAACTATAATTATTTATTATTTTTTTCTTAAACTAATTGTACATTAGAATATCTCCAAATTTATTAAAAATATCATATTATATTTCATGTAGGATACTTATTAATTCATAATCGATACATAAAAAATACGCATCAAATAATAACAGAAAGATAATTTGATATTTTTAATAAATTTTAGGAAGATAATTTATTATTTTCAATAGTATATGATGTATTTTTTAAATTTTAAATAAATTTGAGTGATTAATTTTATATTTTTAATAAGTTTAGGAGAATAATATAACATATAATTAGTTTGAAGGTGAAAATCTGATAAACGATTATAATTTAGAGGAAATTTATATATTATCCCTAAAAGCAATTAAAAAATTATTTCGTTTAATTAGTTTGTATTTAAATTATATATATATATATATATATATATATATATATATATATATATATATATATATATATATATATATATATATATATGACATTGTATCTTTCACATGAACCTCACTAAATTTCTGCATCCACAATTCCATGGGTGTAGTTTCTTAGACTGTTTGGTCCTTTTGAGAGCAGAAGTGCCATTTTAACCCAATAAGCTTAGCAATAGCCAAGATCAAAGAGCCACCACTATTATATTAAAATTCAAATGGTCACCTTCAAATATATACATAGAAATGCAATATAGTTTCATTTTTTCAAATTATCATTATCTTCAAATAAATTACTTTTTTACGAAAGCCAAGATAAGCAAATAATTGATTGATAAAACTTTAATTTTTTTCAATAATTAACTATTATTTTCTTATTCAGTTCAACAAAATCAAACAAATAGCATTTCGCTTAATTGGAAAAAAAAAAATCATCACTGTGTTTTGCCTGAAGCGAAGGACTCATGGAGGATGATAACAATTTTAAGTTTTTAACGAAATGCAAAGAATCACTAAAAGCCAAGTCCCTCGTGAAGGTACCTTTTCACTAGCCGCTAAAAACACAAAATAAAAAGTTAATTGTTTAACATTCTAATGACATAAGAATCATCAAAACACATTATTAATCTGCAACTGGTCACTACATACTAAACAACAAAAAAGTTTGATGTTGAAGTAAATCATAAGAATTATAAAACAAGAAAAAGCGATAAAAAGACAAACAAAGTTTTTATGTATAATCGAAAAAGCACTATCAACAATAGAAGACAAAAATATTCAACCTATAATTAAAAAGCTACACGGTGTATTGATTATGAGATTAATTTTCTGGATGGTTATAAAAGTATTGAAATTATACCGTTACAAAATATATATATATATATATATATTATAACCGTAAAATTATCAAAATTGGTCAAGATCATAAAAGTAAAAATTAATTTTAGTCATACTATATATAATTTTTGGCATCGGTCAATTAAGCATACAGTATCGCATTAATGTCTCCCGCGTTAAATTATACCGTCTTTAGATAAAATTACTTTTTTTATAATATTGATAAAAATTTAATAATTTAATAATTATAAAATATTTTTTGTGACTGGATGGTTACTCTTGTAACTACATAATTAATTAATCCTTCTTTTTGGAGATAATTGTTTATTATTATTATTATTATTATTATTATAGAAACATTGTAGAAGGAAGATTGCCTGAATGTTTGATTAAGTTATCTGGATTTGAGATAAGGTGCAAACCTCGAAAAGAACTCAAAGCGTAAGTCCTAGTAGATTTCGTCGCAAAATTCACCGGGGGTAAAAAAGAGGGAGAGGAAAGGAGGCTTGTAACACTACAGAAAATGTATGTTGATAGGGCATCTAAAGAAATTGGTGCAAGTGTTAGGATGGTCATACAAAGACCCAGTGTCGTCGCAAAATATAAAGTGTTGTTCGCAGGTGTGATGCGCGCCGAGCCTTACTCATGTCCTGTTTCACTTTCAGAGTTTCAATTTTAGGGTTCAAAATCGGATAATATTCATAAAATTCATAGATTGGCCATTTCACAATAGAAAAGGAATTCAACCTAATTCGCCAAGTTTTGGATCTCAAAAATGTATGAAACAATGTCTTGGAATACCCCAATCCTACTGTTGGTGGTCAACCTATAATGGCATCTAAGTGAGCTTAAGAGGTAGGTATCATAGAATTGCTACACAATAGAATATTAAAAAATGAATCTAACCTTAAATGTCAAAATAAAGATTGTGTTGGGAACATCACTCTTACATATACCTCGTTAGGTGTTGTTTATAATTGAGTTTTTATTTTTAATTCACTATCTCACTTCTCACACAATACATTGCGATAAATAATAAATAGATTATCCACATAGAAAAGCGATAAATAAATAAAGAAATAAGTAAACAAAATAGTTTACTTAAATTATTATAAAGGCAAATCGTCTACTTGAAAAATAAAGAAGCCATACACAAATCGGGGCATTAATTTGGGTTGAGAATAGTGGTTTCCTCATGCACATTTTACAAAAAGAGATTTTCTCTTATTATGTGACTATGGGCTAGAAATATTGGACATTGATCCATTTTATTAGGAAAACCTAATCAATTAGTTAATAAAAACGATTTTAAGTTGGTTTTATTTTAATGTGCAAAAACCATTTATTATTAAGCTATTACAACCTCAAAAAGAATACATCCAAATAAATAACTAAAAAGGAAATAAACCTGTAGAAGAACAAAAGTAGAAAAGATATTATATATATTTATCATGAAGAATTTTCAAGTATATATACATGAAAGGAGAAGCTAACTAAGGAAACTAAATTAATTAGCCTAATTGGGAAAATACTATAAAAGATAAGCTAACCAACTAATTAAGAATATATTATATACGTTTCGTAACACTTTCCCTCAAGCTAGTGTTAGAGAGTATGCCCTAGAGTCCATGTAATAGGCATGTTTTTTATATGTATAAAATTTATATTCTTAATAAAAGGCATCATTCATTTATTAATGCTCTGTTTAAATACATGAGTTTGTAAATCTTAAATTAATGAATGAAGTCCTAGATATTATAAACACAGTACAAAGGTAATCATGAAGGTGTTCATGATGTGCGATGTCTATTGCATGCAAATGTGTTAATATTTAAATATCCCTAGTCATAGAATTAACAAGATAGGATATTGTTAATTCGGACAGACGAGCACATGTTATGCTTCTTGAATGGTTCAAGCAGTGGTTCTCATAACTGTGATTATGAAAGATAATCAAAGCTAACATGTGGATGCTTGTTAGAAGAACAAGTTCATTGGAGACCTGCAAAGAGAATCCTCACATGGATATTAAATTTATGTCGGTGAGGAATTTCTTCATAGCGGTTGTGCAAGTATCCTTAGACTTGAGATCACCAAAGTTATCTTAAGTAGCAAGTGGTATACTTTGACTTCATAACTAATTACTTCCAACTGGGAGTGAACATAGTTAGGAGATTGGGTATATCATGACCTACTTGAAGATAGTTGAGTGATTGACAAATGATTTACCATCCCAGATTTAATAAGAAAAGTTATCTTGCATGATTCTATTATTACCTTGTTCAGAGAATCTCTAGCCAGAGTAAAATGCCAAGATGGATAGAGATTTATGGAGAGCATTTTGGGAACAATGGTTAAATTAATAGAACATACATAATTAGATTTATATGAGTTGACAGAAATCCATACTCAGAATCTAATTGAGATAAGAGTGGTGAAAGGAGTAATTGCATGGTAACTGTTTCTATGGAAGGGTATAGTCAAACCACATAACTTTCCTGACATTTAGGTAGTCATGATGCCTAGCTAGAGGCCAATCATGACTTGTATAATGATGTATCAAAAATATCAATGGGAATTGATAAAATGATTTGAAGGAGTTTAAATTATGTGAGTTTTGGATAGAACTCACAATTACATATTATACTGCCAATATGGACAGGAACCCAATAGGTCACACACATATAGAGAAAAGGATAAAATGATAAAATGACAAAAATAATAATATTTGATATTATTATGAGGATAGAGAAGTGAATAAGATAATAATTAATTAAAGAGTTTAATTAATTATGATCAAGTAAAATTATCCGCGGAACTTTTGAGAAATGTTCTGTAAATTAGACCTAATTGAAATAATATATTTCATGATTAATTATTATTGTCTTATAAGTATTATAGGACTACTATAAGTATTATTGGACTGATATAATAATTAATAAGTCCATTGGAGGAGTTATAAAGGAGCCAGAGAAATGGAGCTGGTGTGGAAGCCCTACTGTAGAGTGCCACACGCCAACTCCATACAGAAGGCCTTAATGGCCTATTTCTTGGACCAAATTAATTTATATATGTTATATAAGTGTTATGGAACCTACATATTTAATTTGGTTGGATTTGGAATCCATTTGGATATTTAAATCCAATTAGTTGCACAAATGGCCTAGTTTGTGGATTTTGTGCATAGTCTTTTATGAAAATGTTTAATTTGAATTTAATTAAGCCCAAATTATTATAATTAATTTCAGAGGCCCAATTAATAATTCTCTAGCAATTTTAAAGAGCCCAATCTCATTAGAAGTTGGAATTTTAACCTGACTATAAAAGTCCAACTAATGAGAAATTAGGGTTAAGTGATTAAACACATAAGAAAGTCTTATTCTTCTATTCTCTCTCTTCCTTTTGCGCCACTCCCTTGCTAGCTCTAGGTTTTTTTGGCCACTCTTAGTTACACACCAATTGTTGGTTCAATTTATCATTCTCTAGTGTGGATTACTCATTGGAGGTGTTCGATTTTGGATACTGTGATTTGCGACAACCTGGTGCAAAGTAAAATCAACTGTTCAACAAAAATCAAAGGTAATTTTTTCTTATTCTCGTATAGTTATATTGTATATTCATGGCAAAATCAGTAATATTGGTTAAAAATTTTAAAATTTCGCTCATGTATGCGATTCATATAATTGATAAATTCCAACAGCTGGAGCATAGATATTAATCATGTCCAGCTTGTTACACAGATATTCCACTAGAGGTCCGTTGAGTGTTTTTGTAAGCAAATCACCTAATTGTTCTCCTATTTTCACATATACAGTAGAAATAACGTTGTCTTGGATCTTTTCACAGATAAAGTGATAATCACTTCAATATATTTAGTTCGTTCATGATATATTGGATTAGAGGTGATATGGAGAGCTGTTTGATTATCATACCAAAGTTTTGCTGGCAATGAAGGATTCAAACCGATCTCATCTAACAAATGATGAATCCATAAGATCTCACAAGTGGACTATGACATAACTTTATATTCATATTCAAATTCAACGCAGGATCTAGATACAACAGTCTACTTCTTACTCTTCCAGGGCACTAGGTTTTCTCGAACAAAGACACAATAGCTAGTAGTTGATCTCCTATCGTTCTTAGATTCTGCCCATCCAAAATCTGTAAAACACTCAATACGAGAGTGCCCATGATTATTATAAAGTACACCAAGTCCAGGAGCTCCTTTGAAATGGCATAAGATTTGCTTTCAAGCTATCCAATGCTTGACTATAGGAGTAGACATGAACTGTCTAACACTAGTTACAGCAAATGCAATATCTAGACAAGTAACAATGAGATAATTAAGTTTTCTAATCAACCTCCCATGTTTCTCTTGATTATCAAAAGGATCACCATGATCTTTCATGAGTTGCATATTGGGAGCCATAGGAGTATTGTAAAGCTTGGCTCCCAGTTTTCCAGTTCATGTAAGCAAATCAAGGATATACTTCCTCTGAGATTGAAAAATCCCCTTTTGCTCCTTGAAACTTCTACTTCCAATAAGTATTTTAGCTAGCCTGAGTTTTTAGTGTGAAATTTGGTATGCTAAAAGGACTTGAGAGAAGAGATGCTTGTATAATCACTTTTAGTAATTACAATATCATCAACATAAACAACAAGAAGGATGATACCAATTAGTGATTGTTTATGAAAGACTGAATTATCACACTTACTTTTATTCAATCCAAATTCTTGAACTACCTTACTAAACTTGCCAAACCAAGCATAAGGACTTTGCTTCAAACCATATAGAGATTTCTTCAAATGACAAACTTTCCCATACTCTTCCTAAGCAACAAATCTAGGTGGTTGCTCCATGTACACTTTTTCCTGAAGATTTCCATAAGGAAACTCCAATTAATGTAAGGGCCAGTGCTGTGAAGTAGTTATGAGATAAATAATCTAACAAATGTAAGTTTAGCTACTAGAGAGAAAGTATCTGAATAATCCACCCCATATGTCTAAGCATATCATTTTGCAATAAGCATGGCTTTAAGACTAGCTACATAATCATCTGGATTAACTTTAATTGCAAAAACCCATTTGTATCCCATCACCTTTTTTAATTCCCTTTAGGCAAATCAACTAAGTTCAAAGTGTGATTGTCATCCAAAGCATTTATCTCCTCTGTTATTACATCACGCCAACCGAGATAAGGCAAAGCTTCTTTAATAGTTCAAGAAATAGATACCGACTTAAGAGAAGCAATAAGAAAACATGTAGATTGAGATAAATGATCATAAGAGATAAAATTACCAATAGGATAGGCACACTGGTGTTTGCCTTTTTGAAAGGTAATGGGAAGATCAAGTTCATTTAGGATTGAATTTGATGATGAATTTGATTTAGACATTATATTGCAGGTTCCATGTTTTTTAGAATATACCTGTACAATAGGTGGCATTGTAGAAGTATATGGAGCTGAATCATTGACAATAGTAGGAACAAGATCATTTGGAGCAGGAAGAACAAAATCTCTTGGGTTTATAGGAATATGATCATCTACTTGCCTTATAGTAACATTGTAGACCAACCAATGATCCTCCTCCTCCTGACTTGTAGAATCAAATGATGGGTAAAAGGATTTATTTTTCCAAAAAGTAACATTAATAGACACAAGATATTTGTTAAGTTCTGGACAATAACATCTGTATCCCTTCTGAAGGTGGAAATATTCTAAGAAGACACACTTTAGTGCCTTTGGATCCAATTTAGTAATATGAGGCCAAACATCTTGAGCAAAATAAATGCTCCCAAATATTCTTCCTTCTATATAAAATAATGTTTGTTTTTCACTATGGTTAGGCCTTGCATTATGAATAATGTTAGCTGCATCATGCTCATTTTTATAAGATCTACTATTTCTAATTGTTATATTTTACTGGTAATTGCCGAGCATGAGACTGGAAAAAAAATTCGTGCTCATAAAGACTTATAGAAAACATTTTAAATACTTTCCTGACATCTTTATCTGTGAGAATAAATCAAAAAACCAGTAAATGGTAAGCCATTGTCCATACGCAAAAGCAAATTAAGAACAAAAACTAAAGGGCGTTGAATAACTTCTTGCCTTTGTTAGGATGCACATGAAATTGATTCTGTAAATTTGCTTTTGATAATTCTTTTATATAATATGAATTTAGCTTAGAATATTAAAAATTACGTATATAGTATATTTAATTATGTTTGTTTTTAAAATTTTAGATATTATGAAGTATAATTTAATTTAAAAAGTAGATAAAAATGATGATGAAGATGAAGATTGATTATTAATGATAATTATTTATCATCATATTAAATAAATTTATTTAAATATTATTTCGATTTATTTAGATATTTATTATTTATATTTAGATAATTTATTTAATTTTTATATTTAAAAATTTTGTTAGATTTAATATTTTTATATTTATATTTGATAATAAATAGATTTTTGAATGTAATTTAATATATTATATTTTTAATTTTTTATAAAAAATTATATTTAAAAAAATAAAAATTTCAAATCTATCAGGTTCAACCAATTCAGTTGGTATATGGAATAGGTGTCCGAACCGCTTATGTTAACATTGGTAATGAGTATGGAATCGGTAATAATTTATGACAAAGGTACACGTCATTCGAACAAGAGACTAAATTTTGGGTCCCCATCATCCTATCTTCGGACGCGTGTGAGTTTGAAAAAACTAGTGGATAATATTGACTTTTCATAATGAAGCATTGTAAAAAAAGTAAGAAAAAAAGTATAATAATAATAAAGAAATTCATAGATTAAAAAAAATAAAAGAAATTGCTGAATCAGCAAAAGAAAGAAAAGTAATAGAAATGGATAAGGTTTCCAGCCTAAGCACGAAAGTTGGAGGTAACGTATGCATAGGGATAACACGTGGCATTAAAATATCCAACATATGTGCTGTCTTCCTTCCTAGTTTCCTGGTTTAGTGCCTCAAATATACTCCTTAATCCTTATATGGACAAATAAATATTTAATTTTTTACTTTAATCTATTTACATATTTATTTTTCAAAAATATGATATACCAAAATATAACCTTTCGGATATATTATTCATATAATAAATACTAGCTCAACTTTTTAAATTATAATTAATAAATAATTATTTATTTAAAAAAGGATAATAAAAATATAAAATAATAAGTGAATTTTTTAAATTTTTGTGTGAAAAAATAGATATTAATTTGCGAAGAAGAAAATCATAAAAAAATCTTATTTTCATGTTGTTAAGTTTATATTTTTTATTATTAATTTTCTAAACTTTTATCTGATCATATTAAATCATTAAATTTTATTTCCATTTACATTAATTTTAATATTATTAAATTTGAATTAAATAATATTATAATTTTAATATACATTAAATTTTTCAATTTTTAATTTTGTTTTATTAATTTTTATTAGAGTTTAATATTATTAAAATAAAAAATTAAGAATTGTATATGATCAGTAAAAACTTTAATTATTCAATAATAAAAGTAGGGGTAAGAAAAAAATTTAAAATTTTAGTTAACCAAAAAATTGATAAAAAATAAAAATAATTTTTAGATTAATTAAATCAAAAATTTAGATTTATAATTTTTATTTTAAAAATTGGTGATTAACTTTGATTAATGGTTAACCGATCTATATATATTTTATAAATTATAATTTAAATTTTATATTTATATTTTTCAATATTTTTATAATTTATAAATATTATAATATATAACTTTCTAAAATATTATTATAATATATATTTTTAAAAAATAAATATTAAAATTATCTTTTATTATTATTATTATTATTATTATTATTATTATTATTATGCATAATTAGAGATCTGTTATTAGGTTTATATTGAATATATTTAAGTATAAAAATTTTATTTTTTTAACGGGTATTATATTTAATTTTTATTTTTTTCATTTCAAAAAAAATTTTAACTATTAAAAATAATATTGTAAATTATATAATTTATTAAATTTAATGTTAAAATATTTTAGTTGTTAATTGATAAATTAATTTAAAAAATTAAATTAAAAATTAAAATAGATATAGTAATTAATTAAAATTTATGAATTAATTAATAAAATTATTAATAAATTGATTATTAATTTATGCTCACACCTAATTAAAAGAATGGATGGATTTAAGAAGAGGAGAATACCTCTTTTTTTTCCACTAAAAAACAAAGCAAAAAATAAAAAAGATAAAAAGAAAATAGAAAATCGACGCCGCTTATCCCCAGGTCCATTATAAATAGGTGGCTCTAGCCTCTACCTTCATGGAAAAACACATAAACTCACTCTATCTTAAACGTGTTGTTTGATCCTATAAAATCTCCTTTTGTTTCCCATTTTCCATTTTCCATCCTTATCATCAAATATCAATCCTGCCAAATTTTCTCCGGTTTTCTTTATTTCCTTTTCTGATAACCTTATAATTTTAATTCAGTTGTAATCTGGGTTTTTAATTAAATTAACATTAACAAGTAAATAATAATGTGTGGAATACTTGCTGTTCTGGGTTGCTGTGATGATTCCCAGGCCAAAAGAGTTCGTGTCCTTGAGCTCTCTCGCAGGCAACTATCTATTATTATCTCTCTCTCTCTCTCTCTCTCTCTCTCTTTCTCTTTTCTTTTTTTTTTTTCTTTTTTTTTCTCTTAAATCACTTTTATTTTTTATGTTTTGGATATTTTCTGCATACTGTTAATTTTAATAGAATTTATTAGAAATTATTTTTCAAATTTGTAGATATGTTAATATTTCATATATATGCTTTGGACTTGCAGACTGATCTTAAAAAAAAAAATTGAAAAAATGACTACCCTGGAAACATAAATTTTTATCCTTTTGTTTATTTATCATAAATAAATTTAATGGGAAAAAGAAAAGAAGCTAAGAAACTGAAATGAAACAGATTGAAGCACCGTGGGCCAGACTGGAGTGGACTGTATCAAGATGGAGACTGTTATTTGGCTCATCAACGTCTTGCTATTATAGACCCTGCTTCCGGTGATCAACCCCTTTTCAATGAAGACCAATCTATTGTTGTCACTGTAAGTAATTAATTAATTTCTTTTATAATTAATATATAATCGAACAAATGAATTATTATAAGAAATCAATAATCGAATATAGGTGAACGGAGAGATTTACAATCATGAAGAGCTAAGGGCAAGCTTGCCCAATCACAAATTCCGAACTGGAAGTGATTGTGATGTCATTGCTCATCTGGTGGGTAATTTTAATTTTTAAGTGATTATTACTTAAAAGAATAATTAATTAAAATAATTGTTTGTTTTTGAATTATTATAGTATGAGGAATATGGTGAAAATTTTGTGGACATGTTGGATGGAATGTTTTCATTTGTGCTTCTGGATACAAGAGACAACAGTTTCATTGCTGCTCGTGATGCTATTGGTATCACCTCCCTCTATATTGGCTGGGGACTTGATGGTAATTTCACCCACACTTATATATATATATATATATATATATATATTTGCAAATAAATTATATATATTTTTTTGAATTAATATGTTAAAAATGAAATATTGCAGGGTCTATTTGGATATCATCTGAATTGAAAGGGTTGAATGATGATTGTGAACATTTTGAGTGTTTTCCACCTGGTCATTTATACTCTAGCAAATCAGGAGGATTAAGAAGATGGTATAATCCTCCATGGTTCTCTGAGACTATTCCATCATATCCATATGATCCAATTGCTTTAAGGCGAGCTTTTGAAAATGTAAGGGATACTTCAATTTTAACTCAGCGGCACTGGGGACCGCTATAAGTATAAATATTCAATTTTTGAAAGTCAAATCTGTTAAACCATATGAAACATGATTTTACCGTTTAAAAATGAAAAATTTCGGTATGGTCTACTGAAAATTTCGCTGGTCAATGTTTAATTTTGTATCTGTTCTTCTTCATAAACTTGCAGGCTGTGATTAAAAGGCTAATGACTGATGTGCCATTTGGTGTTCTGCTGTCTGGTGGATTGGATTCATCATTGGTTGCTTCAATCACGGCTCGCCACCTATCGGGCACTAAGGCTGCCAAGCAATGGGGATCTCAGCTTCACTCCTTCTGCGTTGGGTTAGAGGTGATTTGCTGTGATTGTTTTCTCTTTGTAATTTCGGCTTTTGGCTAGCATATTTTTAATCTCATTTTTTTTAACCGTCAGATAATGTCGTAGATAGTACTATTTATTGACTTGTCGGTTGAAAAATGGGAGGCACCAAATATAGGGGGGAGGGCCATAGTTTTTCTTGTAATTTCACATCTTAGTTTCTAATAATTTCTCAACTTCCATACAGGGTTCGCCAGATCTAAAGGCTGCTAAAGAAGTGGCAGATTATTTGGGCACTGTTCACCATGAATTTCACTTCATTGTTCAGGTATCAAAGCAAACAAAAACTGTATAAATGTGAATATAGATATATGGTTTTATAGTGAAGTGAAGAATTGTTTGATTGGGATTTGATAGGATGGGATTGATGCAATTGAAGAAGTGATATACCATATTGAAACATATGATGTTACAACAATTAGAGCAAGCACACCTATGTTCCTAATGTCAAGGAAGATTAAGGCACTTGGCGTGAAGATGGTCATTTCTGGTGAAGGCTCGGATGAGGTTTTCGGTGGATATTTGTACTTCCACAAGGCACCTAACAAGGAAGAGTTTCACCGGGAGACTTGTCGCAAGGTCAAAAAAAAAAATCATCAACTTTTCTGACTATTAATTTACAATATTGATTTTTAATTACTAATATTATTTGTATAGATAAAAGCCCTTCATCAATATGACTGCCTAAGAGCTAACAAATCAACATCTGCTTGGGGATTGGAAGCTAGAGTCCCCTTTTTAGACAAGGAGTTCATCAATGTTGCAATGGCAATTGATCCTGAATGGAAAATGGTATCAAGGATCATTTTATTTCAGTTTGTCTTTTTGATACCTTTTATTTTTTAAGTATATTTGATGTCTATATTATGATTTTTTTAATGGGTTTTCAGATTAAACCAGAGCAAGGACGAATTGAGAAATGGATTCTAAGAAGAGCTTTTGATGATGAGGAGCATCCTTATCTACCAAAGGTGTCAAAAACAACCCGCTAAATGTGTTTTATTTTTTAAAAAATTAAATTTTATTAACTTTTTGTGTTTTGTTGGCAGCATATTCTGTACAGGCAGAAAGAACAATTTAGTGATGGTGTAGGCTATAGTTGGATTGATGGCCTTAAAGCTCATGCTGCTTTACATGTATTATATATAACACAGTTCTCTGCTTTTAAGTTTTAACCCACAAATTTCTTGATTTTGTTTAACGCTCAATTGAATATCTTTCACAGGTTACTGATAAGATGATGCAAAATGCTAGCCACATCTTTCCTCATAATACCCCAACTACTAAGGAAGCATATTACTACAGGATGATCTTTGAGAGGTTCTTCCCACAGGTGACAAAATGGAACTGAATCTATACAACAATGGATCGGTAAATGGTCACTAATGTTGATTTTAATGCTTAATTTGATGACCAATTTGCAGAACTCGGCCCGCTTGACTGTTCCTGGAGGAGCAAGTATAGCTTGCAGTACAGCGAAAGCTGTAGAATGGGATGCAGCTTGGTCGAATAATCTTGATCCATCGGGTAGGGCAGCCTTGGGGGTTCATCTTTCAGCTTATGAGGAGAAAGTAGTTGCTGCTTCCGCCACGGCGAATGGCAGAATTGTACCACCAAAGATCATTGATAATATACCAAGCATGGTGGAAGTTCCAGGGCTCACTATCCTGAGTTAGCATTTGGTCTAGGCCTTTTAAGTAAAATTGTGAATTTGAGGGTTATTATGTGAAACTTTAGCTGCCCTCATTTGTAAACTTTGTGGTTTAAAAAATAAAAAGGAAAAAAAGTGTGTAGAAGTTAAATTAAGGATTTGCTATGATATGGCTGAAATCCTTGCATTTACATTACCTTGTTTTCATGCAAGGTTCGAAGTGTCTTACCTATATGTTTAAGTGATAATGAACATTTGCTTTTGTTTTTGTGATATATATGTATGGATTTAATATAATACTGTCTCACTATTCCTTGTCAAAAGAGTGTCATCATTTATTTTATTTTATTTATTTATTTTTGACTAAGCGAGACAGAGTTGTCTTGGTATTAAGATGCTTGTTTAGTTAGTCAATTGCTCTTTTTTATTCTCCAATTCCAAAATAATCTATCTTTTTTATTCTCCAATTCCAAAATAATCTATAAAGTACTTGGAAGTCATTGTGTTAGCCGTCCATATTTAGTTGGTTACAAATTAAATTTAGCTATGGCTTTGGTTTTGGCCAGCCTCACATGGCTTTTTAAGCTTTTTCTTTTGTTCAAATTTAGATAAATTATTAAATGAATTGCAAAAAATCGGAACTAATAAATCGATGAATTAAAGTGAAAATTATTTAGTTTGTATAAGTTGTGAAATAAATGTTAATTTGATTTTCCCTATTCGTCACTCTTTTGGACAGTAATTCTCATTCGTTGGAGAAACAAGCATTCTTAGAATCTCTCCTTCACAATGTTTTAGTGCTAATGTGTTGGCTATACAGAACCTTATGAAGTTCTTATGGTTATAAATGTATTACTTCCTCATTTGAGGATTATTTTTCAAATGTCTTTGTTTAGAATTAAAAAAAAAAAAGAATTTAATATAATTTCTTTATTTTATACATGTCTTGGTATTTTAAGTGTATTTATATATTTCTTATCACTTTTTTATATTAATTAATGAAATGACAATTTAGTTATTTAATAATATTTTTAAAAAGATTTGAGGTTCTTTTATCAGTATTTTAATCTGCATGCCAAGACTAAAAGGCCACACTTAAAGTGATAATGGAATGGTAGTTAGCTACTTATGTTGGGCACCTCCTTAATCGCTCTTTTAAGCTATGGTGAGTTGGGTGTATATATACTTGTACTTTAATGCCTCTGGAATTATATAGTGTTCTACCGATCACATATGTTTCCCATTATTCATTTCATTTATATTTTTTTAGTTTCTCAAAATAGCTTGATCTATTGTAAAAACACATTATTGTTTTTCACTTTTTGATGGTTAAATTATGGTTCAAATAATATTATTAGTCGATTTGAAGATTAAATTTAAGAATTGGCAGTAGCATAATCTTGACATTGACTAATCACCTTATCTAATGCTGAAAGTTAATTCTTATTTTAAGGTTCATTATTATTTTTTTACTTAAAATTGATATCTATTTTTTTTATGTCAACATTTTCTTTATAATTTTTTTGCCTAATTTTTTTTTTTACTTATAATGTTATTATAGGAAATAATGGTTGAATTGAATATACCTTCTTCTGAAATTGGAGCACAAACTTTTACAACTCCTTTAGAACGTTCAATTAGGCAAAAAAAGAATGTTGCGTGAAAATATGTCACTGAAGGAACAAATGCAGAGGGTAGAAAGATATACATTTGTTCGTTTTGTCGAAAGTTTTTTTTTTTGCGGTGGAGGGATAAATAAGATGAAGCAACACTTTGTTGGGATTAAATAGAGTGGTATTGGTAATAGTGATGGAGATGTAGACGATGATAATGAGAATGACGATGATGATAAGTGATGAAGATGAATTTTTTTTTTAATATGCATAATGTAGAATGAATTTGTTTGAATGTTTAAAATTTATATTTGATGAATATTTTATATATTTTGTAGCTTGTTATTAGGATATTTGTGACATATATTAAATATTTTGATGGATAATTTTTTTTTGTTTGAGTGTTTATGCAATAGTATTTATAAAAATTGTACTAATTAATAGTATTTTAAAAAATAGAAAAAAACTGGTTGAACCCGATGGCACAAATCCTCAGTCTTGCCGGTTCTTTATCAGGTCCGGTTTAAATAGCATTAGTTTTTCATATACGATACGCTGTATATAAAAGGACCAAGTGGAGAAAAAAATTTATGGACCAAAATATCATTTATTCTTTGTATTATTAACAATATATATATATATATATATATATATATATATATATATATATATATATATATATATATATATATACAGGAATATTATCAATAAAACATAAACTGTAAAATCTTGAAATTTTGTAGTGTCCATTGCTAATAAAATATTTGATAATTTAATTTTATATATCCACGATTAACCTGCAAATATTAGAAATTGATTAAAGTTCCTTTAATATTATGCTTATCCATCTTCCATTCAATTAATTGACAATATATGTAGACGATCTAAAAATATTTAATATATAAAATCACTATTGATTGATAATTGACATTAAATTAATTTTTATATTTTGGTCAATATTTTTTATGTCTGCGTTATCATTCTTCTTGTTTTATTTATTGTTAAAAAAATATTAACTTATAATTTTAAATATTATTTCATATAATTAAATTCATTTAAGTAGTTTTCTAGCAATTTGAATTCTACAATAAAAATAGTCTCATTTCCTGACAAATTCCTATTCAACTTTTATCAATATCACTTCTTTACATTCAGTAGCGTAATCAAGTTTGTTTATGAAAAAAATTGAACGAATAATATGCATTATATATATAAATTTTAAATTTTGGTTCGGTAAAAATTAAAAAAAATAAAAAACAAAAGATAGAGAAAATTTTAAGAGATATAAAATTGCACTACAAGAAAATTAGCAAATAGCAACCGAATTTGTTGAATTTCCGTTGCTATTAAAAATTAGCAACGGAACATTCGGTTGCAAATTTGACGGTAGGTATTTTTTGCAACGGAAAAAAAGACTTTATTTTCCGTTGCTATTTTTACCAACGGAATTATAATATTCGTTGCTATATTTACCAACCGAAATCTATTTTCGTTGCTATTTCTAGCAACCGATTAAAGTTCCGTTGCTAAATTCAGCCAGTATTATAAAAAACATTGCGACGGAATTGTCATCGCTATTCCGTCACTAAATTATTGTTGATTTTCACATAAAAATAAACTCCGTGAAAAATACAGTTTTTAAAGCTCTAATTCGTTACATATTCAAAGCGGAGGAATCAACGACAGCAACTTGATCATCGGAGTCTATTGCAACAGCACAAAGAACATAAAAACATAAGAATCTATGAGAAATAGAGAAGACAATCAAAAGCCATAAGCAAGAACCCAGAAAGAATAAATAGAAGAAAAAAAAAGGCAGTATAAACTTACCAGTACGCCAATATCAGCTTGAGATGCCCCACTAATCATATTTGGAACATAACTTTTGTGACCTTGAAAATGCAACAAAAGCAATATCAGCTTGTCACATTTATAAAATCTCTGGTCCTTAACAGCAGCTAGGAGAACAAATATCCAATTAGAAAGAAATTCATACACCATAAATAAGATGTAAAGCATCAAGAAACAAATAGAAACATGGAACAAAATAAGTTGTGCACAAAAGGAAGAAATTCTGTGAGTTCAATATCCAAAAGTTGGAGCCTTAATCAGATTGTCACTGAGTTTCAAAGAAAAATGGCATCAATGACAAGGAATAATAACTGCATCAATTTGTAACTAACCGCTGAATAAAGATAAAAGTTTAGTACACTTCAAAACCTGCAAAAAATAAAAAATAAAAGAATCTCAAAGCCAAACATCAAGAGATTAAAACAGGCCAACGAAAATAAGGCCCAATGTAATTAAGCTTGTCAAGACAAACATTCCAGAATCGACATACCCCATTGGCAACGTAATTAAGATAGCTACAAATTATATATACCATATCTAAACAATTTAGGTTCCTCATTAAATATTGCATGCAGTATAAATCTAAGCCTGAATTACACCATTTAATTCATTTTGTTTTTTTAAAGATCATCATTTTCCAATAAAGCCTGCAGATACTATATTAATATTACATTTATCAAGAATTTACAAAAATATATGATGAGGTATTCTTCGATAATACCACAATAATAATTTAAGGTTTTAAAAAAATAAAGAAAAAAATATAAAAAAAACTCCAAGATTGCGACTTGTGTTCTGCATTAACCATGTATAGTGACATGATGCAGTGAACAATTGCCACATTTTCTTAGTAAAAATTCTTAATCTTGGTCCTTGGCTCTGTTAATATTAAATTAATAAGATGAAAAGAAATGGAAAATTAATCAAAACTCGGATTCATAGACAAATATTAAGAACATAAAGGAAGCAGATGTACTAATTGAACATTATTATCGGCTAAACACAAAAAGCTGCCACCCATGCACTTGATCTAATTACTGATTAGTTTTCATTTGCTTATGACCTTTCTGGAACCTTTTGTTTTTTAGAGAGACTGAGTGCTCCACTAATAAAGTGGAGCATTTTGTCGTTAATTCAAATGATTTTAACTTTTATTTATTTAATTTTTTTGGTAGGGACAATAAGGCAAAGAGATTAAATCGGAACAGGACACATTCACATTTTACTATTTTTTTTTATATGCCTAAAGTGTAATTCTGCTTAAATTAAATTATGGCTTAGTAATTTTGATTGACTTTAATATAATTATTTTGCCTAATTAAACCCTTTGCTTTTTCTTTGATGGCTAACTGATTACACCTTTAAAAATGGAATACCGTTATAATTTCGGGAATAGAAACTTCACTGAAATTAAAATGGCTACACATCAGCTAAGGGATGGGGGACAAGCGACACACAGCAAAACAAAGCCTCAAGTCATTTGGGTAAATGCACTATATGCGCATGTAAACAACCTTGAGAACAGAGTAAAATCGTGTTTACGAGCCAAGTCACCTAAGAATAAGTATTAAGAACTATACAAACAACAGAATGAAGATCATAGAGAACCACCAAAAAGTCTGCCTCATCATAAGAAAAATAAACGGAACTAACTGGAAATGCCCACACTAGGCATTAAGTGGAAAACAACAATTACTGCAAGAGTGTTTAATGAGATAATGCACAAGTCATGCAAATGAAGTCGTATTAAAATTAGACATCCCATGCTAACCAAGGCTGCATAACTATTGTATGAAATTAAAGAGGAAGATAGAGAGAGGAGTAAGAATACTACATACCAATGATTGAAGCCTTTGCATCTCAACAACTTGGTCTTTAGATTTGGTTGACAAAAAAAAGAACAAAAAAAAGGGAAGATCAGTGACATACCTGGTGTGAAATCAACTGAAACTGAAAATTATTAAAATTCTGAATTAAGAAAAAAAATAATTTCTGTCAACTGAATCGCGTGAATCAAGTTACCAAATTACAACCTCACGTAGATTTTCACCACTTATCACGCATTATAAATATAGAAAACAATTTATATATACAGACAAGAAGCTAAAATTTCTGAAGCACAGCAATAAACTCGTTGAAGCACAATAATCAGGGCATTGAATTAATTAAGTTTTCTAAATGGAACTAAATCAGCAAATGACTATAAGCCGCATTCAAAAACTGTAATACTAACACATAGTTAATGCTTTTTTTTCTCCTTTTGCTGATAGTGCTAAAATTTAACATCATTAAATTAACAAAAACCAGAAGGAAAAACATAACCCTTTCTAGGAAATTGAAATTCAAAGCAAATAAATTCAAATTATTTTTTTCAAAATTTAATTAACAAAAAAAGCTCAAAAATCATACATCACCCAACCTGAATTAGTTAATTATACACTTGGCTATGTAATAAACATTAAAAATGATTTAGTTACCATCACGAGGGTCAAAGGGAAGCTAACTGGCTATGTAATAAAGAGAAAGAAGAACTTACCATCACGAGGGTATGTAACAGAAAACATCAAACAAATTTCTGAATTGAGAAAAACCAGTAACAAAAGTCACTTGAAGGCTGCAGCCATGGCTAGAAGAAGCTGTAAAAATGTGACTGTTTTTGAATACAAACAAAGAAAAACCAAAGAACACAATAATCAAATAAGAAAGGAAAAGAAATTGCAGGTGGTGAGTTTTCTTCACCATTTCAAGAAGACTAGTGTTCTTTAAGAGCTTCAGGTGGTCAGTCAATAATGCGAAGTGCGTCGGTGGTAACCCTATGTAGGCTTTCTCTATGTACTTAGCTATCGCCCTCTTGCTCGAGCCGTCTCTTTCTTTTAACCCCGTTATCGCTGCGTAGATCATCTGCAAAAACAAATCAGAAATTAGGGATTTTACTTTGAAAAGGCAACAACTTTTTTTTGTTTCTTCAACTTACATCAGCGTATGGTGGGTGGCTGGAACCTTGGGTGCCTTGGGGACTAGGGCTAGCTACATGAGCTATATGGTTTTGAGTTGGTTCAGTGATGATTTAAGCTGTATATACTTATGGTTGGCATGGTGTTTTTCAAGGTGGCTAGGATGACGCTGGCCGCCACAAATGGAGGGAACGGCGGTAGGGGTTGGGGTGGGTCCATTATTAGAGAGAGAGTGTGTGAGAGAAAGAAGGGATTTTCTCTTTTTACTTAAATGTAGGGTTTTTTCATTTTATAGTTCTAACAACCGTGAAAATTACTTAAATGCCCCTAATTTACCAACGGAATTGTTAAATAGCAACCGAAATAAAATTCCGTTGCTACATAGCAATCGAATATAAATTCGGTTGCTATTTTTCATTGAAAATGAAATTTAGCAACGGAATTAGATTTCCGTTGCTAATTTAGCAACAGAAATTAAATTCCGTTGCTATTTTAGCAACCGAAATAAAATTCCATTGCTATTTAGCAACGAAATAATTTTTCGTTGCTAAAATAGCAACGAAAATCTAATTCTGTTGCTAAATTAGCAACGAAATTTTCGTTGCTAAAATAGCAACGAAAATCTAATTCCGTTGCTAAATTAGCAACGAAAATCATATTTCGTTGCTAAATTTGCAACGAAAATCATATTCCGTTGCTATTTTTTGTCCCAAATTTTATCCGCCATTTGTTACCGCCTTAATTAGCAACGGAATACTAATTCCGTTGCTAATTTTCGTTGCTAAATAATGGCGTCAAAAATTTCCTCCACTTTTAGCAACAGAAGATAACCAAATATTTTTTCGTTGCTAAATTTATAAAATTTAACCAATTTTACCAACGAAAACTATTTTCCGTTGCTAAATAGCAACAGAATTGCTTTTCCATTGCTAATTTAGCAGCATAATCAATTCCGTTGCTATTTTTCTGTTGCTATTTTCAGATTTTCTTGTAGTATTGGATTTTAGGGAAAAAAGAAAAACAATATCATTTTTCAAAAGCCAAAAACTGCATCATGCTTT
Organism: Excoecaria agallocha; assembly: GCA_037975025.1. NCBI lineage: Eukaryota > Viridiplantae > Streptophyta > Magnoliopsida > Malpighiales > Euphorbiaceae > Excoecaria > Excoecaria agallocha. The sequence goes on along the minus strand of CM075806.1, from coordinate 104,681,685 downwards.
CGATATGTAAACCGATTTCGATTTATGATCTTACTAATACGAATTTTGTGTCAGCTATTATACTAAAATAATATACAGTTTATATTTCAAATTTAACTAGCCAATTAATCTTGTTTTTAATTTTGACAACCACGCATTAAATTTGAGCTCCTTCACTGTTCTTTAAGAAGCAAATATTTAATTATTTAAGCTTTATTTTTGCGATCATTTTTAATCCTATATGATAATGCACATTATGAGATCAATTTCAATCATGATCATTGGATTTAGGTCTAATCGCTCAAAAACAATTAATTTATTTTCACTAAACTTATAACATTTTTACAGAAAAATCAACTTGATCAATTTTCGGCGATAATTTTTGCCGAATGCTAATGTGGCACATCATGTCATATGCCTAGATACATATGACATGATATGTCAGTAGTCACGTCACCGGAACAGATCACGTATGTCCAGATGTATGACGTATCGTGTGATGTGATATCTTCTAGTGACGTGGCTGTTGACATGTTATGTCACGTGTGTCCAGACATATGATGCGACGTACAACATCATCATTTCAACAAAATTTATATCCAAAAATTGGTCAAAATGATTTTTCTGGAAAAATTATTTCAACAAAAAAGATGATAAGTTCAATGACATTTAAGTCACAAAAAATAAGTCAGTTATTTTTGAACAATTAAATGTAAATCTATTGATTATAGGTAAAGTTGACTCCACAATATCGCATAGGAAAGATTTATGCACTTGAGCCAAAAATAGATCCATAACCAAGGTCTAACAACCCAAGACTTGTCAAACAAGTGTCGAAAATTTTGTTATTTTGATTTGTGTGTTTGTTTGGTAGTTGAAAAATTTGTAAATCCAAACTTTAACATTTTTTATATTAAATTTTTGAATTTTTATACTTTTCGAATCACTTGTATAAATTCAATTTAAATGAAATAGATATATTTAAAAAGCAGGCTCTATTAATTTGGCATAAGGTCAATTTAAAATGCCTCCAAAATCCACCAAAACATAAAAAATAAAAAATATATAATTATTTCAAACATACAAAAAGTGATTCATTGTTTTTTTTTAAAATTTTTTATATCTTAATAGATTTCACAATAATTTTCTGTTGAATTCACTCAAGATTAACAACGTGTAGGTTTTTATTTTATAAGTTCTATCTAAATTGAAGCAAATGTGAGTGATTAAAAAAAATAGGGATTTAATGTCAACTTTTAATAATATAGAGATCTAATGTAAAAGGAAAAGTTAAAATTTAGTAACATATGAATGCGTTTTTCCTAACTTGTGACAATCATGTTTGGAAGCATAGTTTTTTCTACGGTATTGTATTCTATGATTTTGATACATGATTTAAGAATTATTGATTTATCTAATTTTATTCTTAATGATTCTCTAAATTTACTTTTGTTATTCTAAGCTTATAACTTTTAATTTTTACTGTATAATTAATTTTTATAATCAACTCACCTAATATTTATTAATATAGTATGTATAATAATTTTGAACTTAAATTTAGTATGTTTAAATATTACGGACCTAATGTTTATCATCACATTTATTATGGTAATAGACTTATTTATATTATGATGTATTTGAATTATTTATTAAATTTTCAAGTTAATATTTATGCAATAAATATTTACCTCACTATTTTAGAAATATTAAGATTATTTTTTGATAAAAATAAAAAAATAATCTTAAAATATTAATAATTATGAAAATATTTATATTTTTTAAAATTAGAGGGTAATTACGTCATTTTTATAATAAAACTGTATAAAATTATACAGTTAAACTAAATAGAAAAAATTATAAAATCACATACCATCTTACAGTCTTTCCAAATATTGTATCGTTAAAATCATACTGTATTATATTATACTATATATTAATGAATCAGGGACCACCATCATTCAATTAAGATGCTTGTTTATTTAGTTACTTGCTATTTTTAATTCTTAGAATTCCAATATGATATAGATATCTTTAGATCATGTTTGGTATAAAAGATTATAATGCAATGTAATAGGTAATGTATTGATTGTTTTATTTGTTAACTTAATTTTTTCACAATGTATTATAATAATAAATATATACGTAATACTCAATATAACAATAGATATATTTCTTAATCTATAATATTTTGTGATATTTTTCGTTACATTACTCTTACTCTATTCTCTTAATTTAGTAAAATTGTCATTTTATACGAGATTTCATTTTTAATATAATAGTTATTTTTAACATTATGTTTTTATCAAGTTTGGACTTTTGTATTATAATATAATAAATATATAAAATAATTATAAATAATATATATATATATATATATATATATATATATATATATATATATATATATATATAATCTAACCAAACACAAAAATATATTGGTATTTACATTATATTATTAATGCAACCAAACATAGTAATATAATTATAATTTCATTATATTTCTTAATCTATAACATTATTGATTACATTAAAATTGAATACATCATACCAAATATACTTTTAAATAGATTGTAATGTATTTGATAATGTAATGGAATGAAATATAATTGTAATTACATTACTATGTTTAGTTACAGTAGTAATGTAATGTAAATACAAATACATTTTTATATTTGGTTGGATTATATACATGCATTGGAATGTAATTATATTTATAATTATCAACTAATTTTTTATATGATTATTTTATTTTATTTTTTGTAATTATCTTGTATATTTATATATTTATTATATTATAAAAATAAAAAAATCCAAACTTAATAAAGCATAATATTTTTTTTAAAAAGATCATATTCACAACTACTTAAAATAAATAAAAATATTATCAAAGTACTAAACAACATAATTTTCTATCTATTTCTTCTCCATTCATTGAACATGTCATTTGCCAAGTTATCTCTCCAAGCACTCCATTCATTTGATGTTGCAATCTTTGAAATAATGTTCTTATTTTCATCAAATCTTTCTCCCTGAAATCTTCTTTGATCTAGCCTCTCCTCCATCTCATTAATAGGCATTTCCCTTCTTATAAAATTGTGAAAAAGACAACAAGCAATAACAATCCTATTACAAGTCTTGATAGGATAATCTAAAAATTTCCCAATACAATTTAAAATTAAAATAGTAGTGGTAAAGAGAGACAAGAAAAATAATACTAAATAAAAAGAATAACAAAGGTGAGAGGTGTTCAAGTAATTGTCTTTATACCTGGCTTACTCATTTTTTAAATAATAAAACAAGTTAACAAATCAATAAATCCTTCCAAAAAAAGAAATTACTAAACAAAAATACTATTAAAAATTGAAAGCACATAAATACTCTATTGAACTACAGTTAGACCAATTTGATTGGGTTTAACTGATTTTTTTTCAAACTACTATTATTTATAAGAAATTTTAAAATAAAGTATTAAAAATACTAAAAAAACATAAATATACTTAAAAAAAACTAAGCATTTGAAATCATGCTATCCCATTCATGTATTCATGTTATAGAGAGTTGGAAGGTTAAAGGCCTAAAATGGCTCTAAATAGGAATATTTGTTCCATTCACGAGAGTATGATGGGTAAAAAATCCTTAAAACTATCATTAGAGATAATTCTCTTTATGAGGCATGTTATACACTTTAAGAGTGAGTGAGAATTGACATCTAGTGGGTCAAATCGGGGACATAATGATCTATATTTAAGAGTCCTAAAATAAGAAAGAATTTTAATCTAAATGGGATTTGATCTTCTTAAACATAAAAAAGTTCAAATTAATTTCATACATGGTCATTAAACTATTCCACTTTTATCAGAAAGTCACAACAAAATTTTTAATGGAAAAATATCTGAACTTAAAAAAATATTTCAAAAAAGTCACTTTGGCTAGGAAACCCTTATTGGCAATGTCATATTAGCCATCTCATCCAAGTGTATGACACATGGACCACCACATTAGCTTGCCATCCATATCAGCCACCACATCACAATCAATGAGGAGATGCTACATGTAAAAATATTTTAAAAACAAAATAATTAATAAAATTTTTACACATGTAATATTCTCATTGGTCATGATGTCACAGCTAGCATGACACACATCCCATATTGCAGGTCATCATTGGTCATGATGTGGTGGCTACTAAGGATTTTTTGTAAGATGATCAATGAGGAGATGCCACATGTAAAAATATTTTAAAAACAAAACAATTCATAAAATTTTTAAACTTGTAATCTTCTCATTGGTTATGATGTGGTGGCTAGCACGACACCTATCCCATATGACAGGTCATCATTATTCATTATTGGTCATGATGTGGTGGCCATTGAGGATTTCTTGTAGGATTCCTTCTGAAATCCAATCAAAGTGACTTTTTTTGAAATATTTTTAAAGTTCAATCTTTTTCCATTACAAAATTTTATTTTTTGAATTTTCGATAGGTAGAAAGTTCAATAATCATAGGTGAAATAAACCTAAAAATTATATTCATGCTTTAATAATAATAATATGCTCATGAGCCAAACCTGCCTAATAAATAAGAGCCAAATTACCATATATGAGGTACACTATGATCTCTTTTTAATATTTACATTTGTCCTTTAAAACAATTTTACTAACTTAGATATCAGAGAATCTTTTTCTCTTTTTGCTGGTTTTTACTTGAAAATAATGAAATTAATTACTAATAATAATTTAGTTGAGAACACTTATTTTCTATTAGAATTATACTTCTTATGTAATTAAAAAAGGAGAATATTGAAAATTATCTTTGAATTATCACTAAAATTATGATAATATTTATTACAATACTAATTATGTACACAACAAACTTTAATTACTAAATTCACAATGGAATCCAAGTTTATTGCTTGGGAATTGGCTGGTAACAGGGCCAAGTGGTAGAGAAATATTTTAGCAAATATTCAATTAGTATAAAACCCACACCTTCCATATCTATGCATTGTGATTGGTAAAAAACAATAGCCAATGTAAAGTGTAATGCCCCCTTTACAAAGGCAAAGCTATTACTCTACATGCCATGTGAAAAGTATAAATTAACATAAACATATTTCTGTACACAACTTTTTACAATATATGTACCATTATATTTTACAAATTTTAAATTTATATAATAGTTATATTGTTATACTTTTTAATCAAAATACTATATCAATAGCCAAAAGCAAAAGCAAAAATCATACATCAAAACTCTACTCTTTGTGTTGGCCTTCCTTTTGCCAATCTTGTCCTTGTGATAGAGTCTTATCTTGGATACCTAAATGAATAAATACTTGTGTCAAGTTATAAAGCATAGCGGGAAACATTTAATTTTGAACAACCACTCATAATGGCCATTCTTAACCAAACTAACATAAATATAAAATATCTGATTATGCATTAAAAACTAACTAACTAACTAACTAACTAACTAACTAACTAACTAACTAACTAACTAACTAACTATCTCTCTCTCTCTCTCTCTCTATATATATATATATATATATATATATATATATATAACCGTGATGTCATATTCTTCTATATAAAGAACCAATCATTTAACATTTAGTTTACCTATTCACATTTCCTTTAATTACCTGCCTATGTTCTATAGGTGGGGATAATGAGTGTTGTGGATACTTGAAGATATCGATCATGTGGATACTCTTAATTATCAATTTTGTTGATATCCAAAGCTATCAAACTTATGGACCCAAATGGGGTTGATACTATGGTCCTAAATAGGGACTAAATTATAGATCCAAATGGGGTTAAGATTGCGGTAGTTGCTACTGTAACCTATAGGCATGCATGTCTATCCATAACCAAACTCAATATGCAGACATTAAATCATTTTTTCCTATTACTTTCTTTATCATGATCATTTCATCCCAATGTACACTTATGTAAGTGTATACATTCACATGTAATCACTTCATTACATTAATATTGAATATGCATATTCTCATACTTATACGTATCTACATATATGTACCTTGCACTTTTTTAGTCCAATTACATTGTCATAAATGCATGAAATTGATTAATAGGCTTATTAGTTGCATAATTTCCTATGTTCATGTTTAGTCTTCATTCATATTTCAATGGGAAATCATACATTTTAAGTGTATTATATCCTATTATAATCCAAAATACGAGCTTATAATGTTTTAGAAGTGTTTAATGAAATTCGGGTAAAGTTTGGTAACCTTTCGGTGAATAAAACTCATTAACATCTAGAACAAAGGAGGTATATGACTAGATTGGACTCAATCCAGTCGGGTAGGTGTTGTTCTATATGCAAGAGAAATATTCAATAAGTGTGGATTTGATTCAATCTAATCAAGTGAGTTGTATTTTGTCTATACAAAATGCACTTTACGCGACTGGATTGGAAACCAATCTAGCTGAGTAGGTTGCACTCTCTTAATTTCTCAGTCTAGAAAGCATTACATGATTGGATTGGAAACCAACCTAGTTGGGTAGGCTTAAAAAATTGGGTTTTTCTACATACAACTTCTTAGGTCTATTATACTTAAGTGTTTTAACATATTAAATATGCTTTTTAGGTAAAATTTTCTTGTAAGTAAATGTTTTTAAATGAGTCTAGTTTCTATAATATCAAAAAGTAAATCATTTGTACATTTATATCAAAAGATATCTTTAAAATAGCTCAAACTGCTATAATTTATAGGTTAACCACCATCACTCCACTTTGAGCAAGATTTTAATGGTCTTAAAAATAGAATCATTTTTTAAGTTCTTCATACCAATTTTAGGTATGTGTCTTTATTTTATGTTTAAATTTAATTAATCCCATTTGAAGCTCTATAGCTCAATTTATACTTAAAACAACCCTAATAGGTCCAATGAATCCTGTGACAGATTTCCTGTTTTAACTATACTTTGTATGATTTATCTTTCATGCATGTCTAAGCATCACAACAATACTCCTACATCATTTACATAATTAATACAACATTTTTATCCAATTTTTATATAGGTAAGCACATGCAAGAAAAATTAAATGTTCTTATATCTTTAATTTCCCGAAATGCTCCTTCAATCCTTCTCAACCTCCTTCTCTATCCTCTTGCTAGATTTTCCTCCTACATACAATAAATTACACTTATAGATGTTCATTTCCTATACTCATTTCAACCTTCTATATAAGGAATAAGAGAGAGGTGAAAAAGAGAGAAACATTACCTTAAAAATTTGTAAATCCTAAACTCTATCTCGTCACGAAAAGAGGTAGCAAAAGGTGTGTTTAGAGGAGTAAGATGGCAGAAATTTAAGGCAACAAATTTTTGAATTGGATTTAAAGCTAGCTTGTTACTCTCTCTATTTCTCTCAATTTCTTATTTAAAGTCTAGAGTAGGAAATATAACACTTCCTATTGGTCCACTTATTTGACTTAGGAAAGTCATATCTTGCTCCCTTATTTCTTTTTAGTCTTTCAATTGTTCTCAACATCTTTTAATGTTTTCAATTTAATCTATGCTCTTGGCCTTTCTAACTATGCATGTGCATGCCTTCCAATCAAATTACCATAATGCCCCTATCTTTTGAATTAATTTCCCCTATGTCCTATTCTACAACTTATTGTTGAACTATTCAATTTCAATTCTAATACTAACAAATATGTATATATCCTTCTAAGGCATATGTTGGGGACTCATATTTCTTTCCATTAAAAGAATTTCATCATCAAAATTCATATTTGTATTGAACAACTGTAGGTATCGCCATCATAACTACTTTAGGTTCCTAAGTTGCTTCCTCCATGCCATGGTGTTGCCAAAACACCTTGCCTAAAGGAATATGTTTATTCCTTAATTACCTAATTTCTCTAGCTATGAACTTCTTAGGTTCTTCATCATATGAAAAATTGGTTAAACCTTAATCTTTTGAACAAGCAATACATGTGAATTCTCTTAAAGATATCTTTTTAACATTGAAACATAGAATACGACATGCAACTTGGATAATTCCACATGAAGTGCTAGTCTATATGCTACTGGCCTAATTCTCTCAAGAATCTCATAGGGATAGATAAATCTTAGACTAAGCTTCCCTTTCTTCCCAAATTATAGCATTTTCCTCTATGGCAACACCTTTAAGAAGATATTACCCACCTTTAACCTTTACTTGATAATTTGCACTTTCTCTTCGGTATATTTGATGATGTCTAGGCCAATTTTCTTAATCTCTGATAGCTCTATCCAATAAATTGGATTTTTACATTTTGGCCTTACAGTGCCTCATGAGGTACCATACCTATATTGGCTTGGTAACTATTGTTATATGGAAATTCCATTAAAGAAAGATATTTGCCCTAACTTTTTAGAAAATATAAAACACACCCTCATAACATATCCTCTAGTACTTGTATGACCTTTTTAGTTTGTCCATATTTGTGGGTGATATGTGGTGTTGAAATGAAGCCGAGTACCCAAAGTTGTTTGGAGCCTCTTTTAGAATTTGGATGTAAATCTCGAGTTTCGATTAAAAACTATGGACAATGGCACTGCTTGCAATCAAACAATCTTATTAACATATAATCATGCTAACTTGTATGTTGGATCATTTGGTCGGACTGGTATGGAATGAGCTAATTTAGTAAACTTATCAATAATTACCTAGATTGCATCATGCTTTAGCCTATAACAAAATCCATGGGTAATATTATCCCATTTCCATTGCAGAATCCAAATGGGATCCAAAAACCTTATAAGGAGTTGGTGCTCAGTTTTCACCTATTAACAGGTGAAGCATTTACAACATATTTCACTACATCCCTCTTCATACTTGGCCACTAGTAACACTATTTCAAATCTTGGTAGATCTCATTACCACTAAGATGTATAGTAAAAACCATATTAGGGGTACTTCATGCAATAATTTCTTCTTCAATTCTTTATCATCCTATAATATACACCTCCATATTTCTTTATCAAATACTATAATTAGCTTCCCTTTTACATGGTTTGTAGTATTTATTGTAACTTTTCACACCTTTTTGAGCATTAATTATTTCCTGCCTCATGTTGGGTCATGCTTTTAATTAAGTTATTAATGCTATATTTGGTGTAAATTTCCATCTACATAACTACTAAATCAAGACTACCATCATCTTTTAACTTAATGCTTTAACCACTACATTAGTTTTTCTTAGATGGTAATCGAATATGTGATTATAATCTTTAAACACTTCTAACCACCTATATTTCCTCAGATTAAGTTCTTTCTGTGTAAGCAAATATTTAAGACTTTTATGATATGTGTAAACCATACATCTTCCCCTATATAAGTAGTGTTGCCATAGTTTCAAAGAAAACACTACTGTTGTAAGTTCTAAGTCATGTGTAGGGTAATTCTATTCACGAGAATTCAATTGTCTAGATGTATATGCCATTACTTTACTGTCTTGAATCAAAATACACCTTAAACCATTCTTATAAGCATCACTATACATAACATATTCATTGCCCGGAGTTGGTTATGTTAGGACTGGAGCTTCCATTAACATCTTTTTCAACTATTTAAAGCTCACTTGACTTGTATCAGTCTATTCATACTTGACACCCTTTCGAAGCAATCTTATAAGTGGTGAGGCAATCACTAAAAATCCTTTCATAAAGTGATAATAATAACCTTCTATGTAACACCCTTTTACTAATAACATAATTCTATTATTTACATACAACATTAAGCATATAGTATCATAACATCATGACATTAACCAGTTATCTCACATATCTATATAGGTGTTACTATCACTATTTACATGTTATTCCTTTTTACACTATCATTCATAACATATATAACACATTTACGATCATCTATATTTATCGTATACCGTATAATCAGATCATATATGCAAGCATATACTATTTTAAATATTCAAAAGTAAGCCTATTATAACTTGCAATTGCCATATCATATACATCCCTTCATATATGTTATCTTTAATACAAAATAATTCAAAAGATTAAGCAAAAACATCCTACATCAAAATTCTTTGATAGACTTGTGTTGGCCTTCTTAATGTTGGAATAGTCCCCAAGCAAAAATCCAACTGTAAAACCTAAATGGATAAAATAACTCATGCTAAGCTATAAAACTTAGTGGGGAACAAATCATTAAAGATGACCACTCACAGCAGTCATCAGCAATCACACACAACAAACATCAAATTACAACATAACATTCTCATAATGATTTTAATATTAATATAACAAAGTACATAGGTAAAAAATTATAACAAAATTCAATAACTATATCAATATAAAGAAATCATATGAATTTATTAAAAAAATCTGTGTAATTTTTCTTTTTATATCCTTGCTATAATTTATTTGCCTGCCTAAGTTTTAAAAGTGGATAATGAGAACTTTGGATACTTATAGGTATCGAACATATGAATACCCTAGGTATTAATCACTATGGATATCCAGAGATATCGAATCTATAGACCCAAATAGGGTTACACTAGGGTCTCAAATGGGGATGAATTATAGACCCAAACGAGGTAGATATATGGAAACTGTAACTATATCCCTATAGGCATGCCTATGTATCCATAACTAAACTCTAGATGCAAGCATTAAATAATTTTTCATGTACATTTCATTTATAAAATTCAAATCTTTATTGTATAATCATTTATATATTAATAATTCTAATATAATTGTACAAATCCTTGTTGTTATTACAAATACTATAATTATATCTATGATCATGTGATATCATGAAAATATAAACATATAAACATATATGCATCTTCATATCATTCAAATGTAAGCAGTCAACATTAAATCATATATGAGTCATATAATTTTGTGTGTGTGTGTGTGTGTGTGTGTATATATATATATATTATAGTACTATCGCCTTTTATATGATTATAAAACTTGTTATGCTATCATTTATTTGGTTAAATTGCTTTAAAGTTAGATACATAATTATGGGAAACATTTTAGTATGGAATAATCATGTGAAAAGTAATACAAAGGAAGGACATGGCTAAGACAAAATGGTCTCTGCCATATGGCTTAAGGCATACTAGTCCAGAGGGTGTACATGGCTTAAACAAAGTGGTATCTACCGTGTACAATAATACAATATTGAAATGAAAAGGTATACATGGCTGAGACAAATTGGTCTCTATCATGTGCCCCTAAATTCATTGGGATGGAAGGGTGTACATTGCTGAGACACATTGGTCTTTGCCATATACATTAGTCTATCCTAAAAATTAACTACAAAATCTTTATAATTCAACATGAATACCTCCAACACTTTAACCAAAGTAGTTTTCTACACAAAATACCTTTAACACTATGTTTTTACATATCTTCCCTTAATAAATCAAATTAGATATCATCTAATTAAGACTCTATATCCTAAGTTCAATACAAAATAGAGCAATATGCTCCTAGAGATAATCTGTCAATTATTAATATAAATTACTTTACTCACATATCTCAATCCTTCCTTTAAAAAAACTTAAGTTTAATTGTTAAGGATAAATAAGTAAAACTAGTTTCTCTATCCAAATAAAATTTGTTCACTTATAGAAATTCTTATACTTTGTTTTTAACAATACATTTCATTACTCTATTTGACCTTAAATTAAACACATGCAAAGGTTGAATTCAAGTTCCTTTAAATTAATGATAATTTCATCACAATCTTCTAAAATCAACTATATGCAATTCAATATCTACTTATGGTTCCCATACCTGGTATTGAAGCTAAAACTTATTCACTCCTTAAGACCTTTGTTTCTTTTTTTTTACTTGCATCTTCTTCTATAAAGGTTCATCATATTCTTAATTTCTTAGTTACAAAACCTTTATGCAGTACCATCAAATTAAAGAAGAAGAAGAAGATAAAGATTTAAAGTTCAAATGCTAAAACCATTACCTTAGCATCTAACTTTAAATTCCTTTAAAAATAACCTTTATTGCAAGACTTAAAGAGAAACTAGAGAGAAAAGATTTAATCTTAGAGAGAGAGGAAGAGAGAATTAAAAATCTGTATTTCCCTCCTACAATGGACGAACCACTCTCCACTAACTCACCATCTATTTCACTTTTTGTCATGTGAAGTTTCCAGAGAGTTTAAGTGGAGGAAAAAATTCCACTTAACTCCTTATATTACTTCCTTTATTAAAATCTATCCCACTATTTCCTCTTATATATAAATTTATCCCTAACTCTAATACCTTTAACTTCAGTTACACCCATTATCTAATGTTAGTCCTTTAATTAACCACATACATAACATTTATAATAAAAATACCAATTTACCCTTCTTTAAACTCTAACTTAAACTTAGCAATTGATTTAGTTAAACATTACTTTAGCTATAATCCCCATTTGGGGCATCACAATTCTCTTCCTTTTAAAAAGAATTTCATCCTTAAAATTCATACCCATTTTAAATAGCTATATGCTTTCTTAATTGACTCTAGCAAGTTACTTCTTGTACACCATGATGCTGCCAAAGCACTTTGGCAAGAAGAATCTGCTTGTTCCTTAATTGTTTGATTTCCCTAGCTAAAATTTCATTTAGTTCTTCGTCATATGAGAAATATAGCTAAACTTGAATGTCTTGTATTGGTAGCATGTGAGATTCATCTGAACGGTATCTTTAAAGCATAGAAATATGAAACACATCATGCTGTTTAGCTAATTCTATAGGAAGAACCAATCTATATGCTACCAGTTTAGCTCTTAGCAGAATTTCATATGGATAAATCTATATGGGAATAAGTTTAGTTTCTTCCCAAATCTCAATACTTTCCTCCAAGGAGATACTTTAAGAAATACTTTGTCACCCACTTGATACTTAATATCCTTCATTTTCAAATATGTATAAGACTTTTGCCTGTCACTAGCTTATTTTAATCTTTATTTGATAACCTACACTTTTTCCTTTGTATCTTTAATAATGTCCCAACCAAACATTTTACGTTCAGCTAGCTCAATCTAACACACTAGAGTTTTGAATTTTTAACCATATAAAGCTTTATATGGCACCATACCAATGTTAGTCTGATAACTATTATTGTATGAAAAATCCATTAAAGCAAGATATCTATGTAACCTTTCTGAAAAATCCAAAGCACAACCCCTCAGCATATCTTCTAAAACCTATATAACCTTTTCTGATTATCCATCCATTTGAGGATGAAAAGGTGTACTGTATCGTAGCTATGTTTCCAAAGCTTGCTGTAGACTTTGCTAAAATCTAGATGTAAACCTTAGATCTCGATAAAAAATGATAGATATTGGTATTCCATGTAATCAAATAATCTCATCCACATACAATTTTGCCAATTTATCTATGGAATAGTCTATTCTAATTGGTATAAAATGAGTTGTTTCAGTCAGCTTATCCATAACTACCCATACTACATCATATTTCTTTTGTGTAAGAGGCAAACCTATCATAAAATCCATAGTAATATCCTTCCATTTCCACTGTAGAATTGGAATGGGATTCAGTAATCTAGAGGGAAGTTAGTGTTTTGCTTTCACTTGTTGGTAAGTCAAACATTTAGAGACATAATCAGCTACATCTTTCTTTATACTAGGCCACCAATAAAATTGTTTCAAATCCTAATACATTTTATTACGGCCTTGATGTATTGTAAATACTGTGTCATGAGCAATATTTTAAAACTTGGTTTGACCCAGATGGTTGAACCTATTAGACCACAACTTGGTAAGAAAATTAGGTTGATCTAACATAAAACTCAAAATAAGAAAAAACTTGGATTGGACAAGAAAAACTCGAGTTGGATTGGGTTAAGTTCAAAAATAACATTTTAAAAAGAAAAAGTTTGTTCGTTTTTATAGAAATGGCAATGCTTGTGTTACTATGAAGGTAGAAGAAAATGTGTTATATTTTCACATATATCTATAGCTAAAGACAATGAAGAATGCCATTAGTGGGGTAAACTCATCAACAGCATAGTAGGTTGAGCTGATACTTGTGTAATTTCCATTTCTTCCAACTATAAATATTATTAACATGAATATGGCACTATTTACTATAATAGTGTAAAAATCAACATTTTTTTTGATGCTACTGGTCCATCTCCCAAAATTATCAATCGTAGTTTAGTTAGTTGAATTAGTTTAATTGACCTTCATATTAAAAGTTATTCTCATTTTTATAATTGATGAACTTGAGAGAATGTTTGTAGAAGAACATTTAAAAGATGATGGAGCTTCAAGTGTGCAAGGTTTATTTATTATATATAATATGAATTTAGTTTAAAATATTAAAAATTATGTGTAGTTATATTTAATTATATTTTTATTTTCAAAATTTTAGATGCTATAGAGCATGATTTATTTGAATTTAACTAAGAAGTAGAAGGAGAAGGAGATGGAATTGAAGATGAAGATTGATTATTAATGATATTTGTTCATCATGTTAAATGAACTTATTTGAATGTCAATTTTTGATATTATATGGTTTTATTTTAATATTTACTAGTTAAAATAATTTATTTGATTTTTATATTTATAAACTTTGTTAGACATAAAATTAATATTTTAATATTGATATTTGTTAATTAATAGATTTTTGAATGTATTTTTACATACCATATTTTTAATTTTCTATAAATAATTATATTTTAAAAAATAATAAAAATTTCGAGTCGACCTGATCGAACTAGTTGATCCATGACCCAGTTGGCAGGTCAAGTCAACATCTGAGCCTAGTTTTAAAAAATTGGTTGTTCACGCAATAATATTCTTTTCAACTCTTTGTCATCTGGTACACATAACCTATTCTGATAATACACACTCACATCCTTCTTTACTGTATACTTAGATTAATTCCCCTTATGTAATGATTGTATAAGTTGTTGCAGCCTCTGATCCTTCTTTTAAGCATCTAACACTACCTTTCTCACATTAGGTTGAGCCTTTAATTGAGGAGTTAATGCACCATTCAATGCAATTTTCCATCTGTACTGCTGTAATGACATAGCTGCCACCATTTTTCAACTTAAGACATCAACCACAACATTAGCTTTACCTGGATGGTAATTAACTATGTCGTCATAATCTTTAAACAATTCTAACCATTTGCGCTCCCTTACATTAAGTTCCTTTTAAGTGATCAAATATTTGAGACTCTTATGATCTGTATAAATTCTATATTTTTCTCCTTACAAGTAATATCGCCAAATCTTCAAAGCAAACACAACTGTAGCCAATTCTAAATCATATGTAGGGTAGTTTTGTTCATGAGATTTCAACTATCTAGATGCATAAGCTACCACCTTGCCATCTTATATCAGTACACAACCTAAACAAATTTTGGTAGCATCATTGTACATAGCATACTTTTTACTCAAAATCGGTTGTGTTAGAGTTGGGGCTCTTATTATTATCATCTTTAATTAATCAAAACTAGCTTGACATCAATCGGTTTGATACCCTTTCTTAGCAATTTAGTGAATAGTGAAGCAATGACTAAAAACCCTTTCACAAAAGGATAATAGTACATTGTTAAACCCAGAAAACTCTTACTTCAAATACATTTTGAGGTGGTCTCTAATTCACAATAGCCTTAACTTTAGATGGATCCACTTTAATACCTTTAGAAGACATAATATGGCCAAGGAAAGAAACTTCCCTAAGCCAAAAGTCACACTTGCTTAATTTGGCATACAACTGATTCTCCTTTTAAAGTCTGTAACACAATCCTCAAATGTTCAACATACTTAACTTCATTTTTTGAATACACCAATATGTCATTTATGAATACCATAACAAATTAGTCCAAGTATGGTCTAAATACCCTATTCATTAGATCCATAAAAGCAGTCAGTGCATTGGTTAATCCAAAAGACATTACTAGAAATTTGTAATGACCATATCATGGTTTTAAATGCAGTTTTTGGAACATCCACATCCTTTACTCGAAGTTGGTAATACCCCGATCACAAATCATTCTTTGAAAACACACCAACACCTTTCAAATAACCAAACAAGTCTTCAATTCTAGGTAATGGATACTTGTTCTTCACTATCACTTTATTTAACTATCTATAGTTTATAAACATTCTCATAGAACCATCCTTGTTCTTAACAAACAGGACTAGTGCACCCTAAGGTGATACATTAGGCCTAATAAAGCTTTTATCAAGTAATTATTGTAACTGATCCTTTAACTCCTTTAATTCAGATGAGGCCATCCTGTATGGTGCTTTAAAAATAGGAGTTATGCCAAGTAGAACTTTTACAGATAACTCTACATCCCTTTAGGTGGAAGATTAGGTAAGTCTTTTGGAAGTACATTAGGAAACTCTTTTACCACTGGAATATTTTGAATGTTTACTATCTCTCTTTTTGAATCAAGTACTAGGGCTATAAATGCTTCACATCCCTTTCTAAGAAATCACCTTGTTTGCATAGGAGATATCATATTGGCTAAAGGTTTAGTTTAAATGCCCTATACTATTGCTTCTCTACCATTAGAATCTCTAAGTGTTCTAGTTTTCATCCTATAATTAACCACAGCACGGTGCTTTAACAACCAATCCATACCCAAAATAACATCAAATTCCTGAAATGGCAATTTAACAAGATCAGCTAAAAATTCCTTTCCTCAAATCATAGTGGGACATTCTTTAAATACTTTATTCCCACAAACACCGTGCCCCAATGGACCGGTTACACAAATATCAAAATTCAATTGATGCACATTTGACACATTTACAATCATAAGAATGGGTAGAACTAGGATAAATAAATGCATAAATATCAGAGTTAAAGAGAGAAAATACCGACTATGACTAGGGGTGAGCATGGATCGATTAACCAGTCAATTAATTTTGGTTAACTACTATATTAGTTTCGATTTTTAACTCAATTTTTTGGATCAATTTATTGGATAACCACTAAAAAATTTTAATATATAAATTTAATAAATTATACAATATGTAATATTATTTTTAATATTTAAAAATCCTTTATAAATGAAAAAAATACAAATTAAGTACAATATCCATTAAAAGAATCAAAATAAAAATAAAATTTTCATAATTAAGTATAAGAATTAAATGTATTTAATATGAAACTAACAAGAGAGTGCTAATTATGAACATATAAAATAATAATAATAATCATAAAAAGATATTTCTAATGTTTATTTACTAAAAATATGTATTTTAATAATATAAATTACACAAATATTGAAAAATATAAGTGTAAAAATTAAAATATAATTTATAAAATGTATATATAGATCAATTTTGGATTGGTTTGTTAAACACCGTTTTTTAAAAGTAAAAATCGTAAACCTAAATTTTCGATTCGATTAACCTAAAAATCGATTCAATTTAGAATTATTTTTTGGTTAACCAAGATTTCAATTTTTTTGTTCACCCTTAGCTATAACTTATGGAGCATCTTAAGTCTCGTAAGCTTTCATCACATAAGCGCAACCAGGAACAATTGGTATTGTAGGCCGATTAACTATCTTGGATAGATTTCTGAGCTGGGATTCATATTGGCTTGACCCACCATGCCTTTTATGATGCAGAACCCCAAGGTTAAAGAACTCAAAACCCCTTGAACATATACTTTGATGGTAAAGACAAATTAGATAAAACCCTCTTTATTGAACCCCCAAACAATAAGTGAATGAAAACATAAATATTTAGGATAAAGAAGATGATGAAAATGCCACAATCAAGACAACTGATAAGTAATCGAATTCTTCATGCAATAGAAAAGATAAGCAAGAAACCTCATAATTCTCTCTAAATAATTCTCCAAGCCTTGAAGAGAAACCTCTCAAAAGTTTAATTAATCCAACTCTGAAGTTTACAACCTATGTTAGCCAATTTATAAGGTGGCTAATCCTAATTCACTCTTAAAACCCTAATCAAACACTAATAAGGCCTTAAACATGGTGTGGCCAAAATTCTTTGGGCTTTTATAAGTCAAATAAGCCAAAAATAATAAGTCTTAAAACACATTTATAAGCCAAAAATTAAAGCACAAAAGAAAGACTAGTTAAAATCCAAAGTAAATAACCTAACCTAAAAGTCCTACATGCCTAGCCTATTGAAATACAACTTAAATAAGTCATATGACTTTTTAAATGAAGCATATGACTTGTACAATTAAAGCCCAAAATTGTATAAGCCCTTGATGGCTTAAATTAACCCAATTCCTTCACTTGTTTCCAAGAGTCTAAGTATTTTATTTTGGCCTTCAAACTCTCCATAGCATTTCTCAAAGGCTTCTGTATGAATTTCTTGAGTTACAAAGCCTTGAACATAAGATGAAATTGCCATCTTTAGCTTATGATCATGTCCTCTAGTTATTGGACCACTAGGAAACTTCAAAGGATCTTTGGTTGATGATGGTGGATCTGTATCATTCCCTCCCTCCTCAAAAAGATTCCTCAAATCTGCATCCACATCAAAAGAAGAAAGGTTAGAAGTATTAAATTTAGCAGAAACATCATACTTACTTGGTAAATCTATCTTGTAAGCATTATCCTTAATACGCTCCAAGACTTGAAATAGACCATCACCACTGGCATCCAACTTGCTCTTTCTTTGTCTTGGAAACCTTTCTTTATGAAAATTCACCCAAACCCAATCTCCAGGAGCAAACACCACTTATTGTCTTCCTTTATTTGCTCTTTCAGCATACTTCTAGTTCTTCTTCTCAATGTTAGCTCTTGCTTTCTCATGCAAATTCTTTATCAATTTTGCCTTTCTGTTACCATCTAAACTTGAAAGATCATGTAAAGACAATGGATAAAGATCAACCACAGTTAGTGGGTTAAAACCATAAACAAGCTTAAATGGTGAAAAACCAGTAGAAGAACGAATACTTCTATTATAAGCAAATTCAATGAAAGGTAAACAATCCCCTCATGACTTAAGATTCTTACCCACTAAAGCATGAAGTAAAGTACCCAAGGTTCTATTCACCACCTCTATTTAACCATCTGTCTATGGCTGAAAAGTAGTAAAACATAACAAATTTGTACCTAACTTACCCCATAGAACATGCCAAAAATGTGAAAGAAACTTTGTATCCCTATCAGAAACAATGGTGCGTGGTATGCCATTTGAACCCACAACTTCTCTGAAGAATAGGTTAGCAACATTAACAACATCATCACATTTATGACAAGCAACAAAGTGAGCCATCTTGCTAAACCTATCTACCATAACAAAATTGCTATCTCTACCACGTTCAGTTCTAGGCAATCCAAGTATAAAATCCATAGAAATATCAGTCTAAGGTGAACTAGGCACAGGTAGAGGCATATACAAACTATGAGGCATAGTTTTAGACTTAGCTTGCCTACATGTAACACATGAATTGCACACTTTTTCCACATCCCTACGCATATGCGGAGAATAGAAATGCTCATTTAACATGTCATAAGTCTTATGTACTCTAAAATATCCCATCAATCCTCCACAATGAGATTCTAATACAAGCAAATCACGCATAGAACACTTAGGCAAACAAAGCTTACTGCCCTTAAACAGAAATCCTTCATGGCTATAAAATTTATCAAAAGCCTGATGGTTACATATGGCATACATATTACCAAAATCAAGATAACCCATATATAGTTCTTTAACATGCTCAAAACCAAGCAACTGAGAACTAAGTGTAGAAATTAAAGCATATCTTCTCGATAAAGCATCAGCAACAACATTATCTTTACCATGCTTGCATTGAATAGAATAAGGAAAATTTTCAATAAATTCAACCCATTTAGCATGCCTTTTATTCAACTTACCTTATCCCTTCAAGTGTTTGAGGGATTTATGATCAGTGTGAATGACAAACTCCTTAGGAAGGAGGTAGTGCTGCCACATGTCTAAGGCTCTCATTAAGGCATATAATTCCTTATCATAGGTTGAATAATTGAGTTAGGCTCCATAAAGCTTCTCATTAAAATAGATAATTGGCTTATTTTTTTGCATCAAAATAGCCCTAATACCTAAACCAAAAGCATCACACTCTATTTCAAATGTCTTACCAAGTTAGGTAAAGATAAAATAGGAGCAGAACATAACTTCCATTTTAAAGTTTCAAATGCCTTTTGCTGTGCTTCTCCCCACTTAAACCCAACTTACTTCTTGATTATTCCTATAAGTGGTGCAGCAATGGAAGAGAAATCCTGCACAAAACACCTATAAAAAGCTTGCCAAGCTATGGAAAATTCTCAAATCTAAAGTAGTCTTAGGGGTGGGCCATTCTTTAATTGCCTTTAATTTCTTTTCATCTACTTTAATTCCTTGTGCACTCACCATAAAACCAAGAAACATAAGGCAATCGATACAAAATGTGCATTTTTTAAGTTTAGCATACAACTTTTCAGATTTTATAGCTTGTAAAACTAACTTAACATGCTCAATATGCTCTTCATAAGACTTACTATAAATAAGTATATCATCAAAGTCCACAAAAACAAACTTTTCTAAATAGGCACGCAATACATGGTTCATAAGTCTCATGAAAGTGCTAGGGGTATTAGATAGCCCAAATGGCATGACTAACCACTCATACAAATCATATTTAGTTTTGAAAGCTATTTTCCATTCAACACCAGGTTTTATTCTAATTTGATGATACTCGCTCATTAAATCAATTTTAGTAAAATACAAAGCACCACATAATTCATCCAATATATCATCTAGCCTAGGAATGGGATGTCTATACTTTACAGTGATTTTGTTAACTACACGACAATCAACACACATCCTCCATGTTCCATTATTCTTAAGCACCAAAAGAATAGACACTGTGCATAGACTTTTACTTTCTCTCACCAATCCCTTCTCCATGAGTTCTTCCATTTTTCCTTTACATCTTCTTAGTTTCCATATGATTGCTTCTATAGTCTAGTCTATTAGGAATGGTAGATCCTAGCATAAAATGAATCTGATGTTCTATCTCCTTCAAAGGTGGTAATCCATCTGGCATCTCATTAGGAAAAATATCAAAATACTTATGCAACATTGAAACAAAACTAGGAGGTAAAGAATCAGGATTAGGGTTAGTGTTGGAAAAAAAAACTTCCTTATGGATTACAAGGATCAAAGGTTTTCCTAAAGCTAATGCACTATTAACCTCTCTTGTTCTCATATAAAAATTTTGTTTTTGTTACCCCTTTGCTTGTTTTCACTCACCAATGGGCCATTTATTTGTTTTATTTCTTTTCTGGCCTCTTTTTCTCATTTCCTTTCTTTTTATCTCTCTCTCACCCCTTGGGCCGAACCCTCTATCTTTTTTTTTCTGTTGGTCGAAGCTTCTTTCTCTTTTTAATATATTTTATTTTGTTCTTCATAAATCTCTTGAGGAGATAATAGGGCTAAAATAACCTTTTTACCTTCATAAGAAAAAACAATCTATTAGTGTACCCATTATGTATAACTTGTCTATCAAACTGCCAAGGCTATCCAAAAAGCAAATGGCTTGCCTACATGGGTACAACATCACATAAAACTTCAACTTTGTACCATCTAATTGAA
This sequence comes from Excoecaria agallocha, assembly GCA_037975025.1. Classification (NCBI taxonomy): domain Eukaryota; kingdom Viridiplantae; phylum Streptophyta; class Magnoliopsida; order Malpighiales; family Euphorbiaceae; genus Excoecaria; species Excoecaria agallocha. Next base: position 104,660,108 of record CM075806.1, on the reverse strand, counting down.
AATGGCACCTTAACCTGGCGTGTGACCTTAACCTCTCCACTATCATTTAACCATTGCAATCTATAAGATCTAGGATGCTTTTCACATGCCAAGTTCAACTTATTAACCATACTCACACTAGCTACATTGGTACAAATCCCCCAATCAATAATGATCATGCACACTCTTCTATCAACTAAACATTTGGTGTGAAATATATTTTCTCTTTATTTTAGGTTATCCTCTTTAACATTCAAGTTTAAAGCTTTCCTAACAACTAAAGATCTCCTACTTTAAACAACTAATAACTCTCCCTCACTATCATAATCAGTACAATCTTCTAAAGAAGGCATTTTATTATCATTATATTATGATTTAGAAGTAATTTTCCCATCATCCCTAGCTATTATTACCCTCTTATTAGGACATTCACGTGCTATATGCCCTTTTCCTAAATATTTAAAGCATTTAATCTCTCTACTAGGGGTTGGAGTATTAGAATTACTTTTAGCACCTTTAGATGGGATTTGGGTAATCCTTATTTCTTTAAAACCTGAATCTAGCCCATCAGGTTTGGATACCCTAAAGTCTTTCTTCTCCTTCTTTTTATTCCAATTAGACCTCAATGTGTTGTTTGAGATATTGCTGAACTTATTGAAACTTTTACTACCTTTTTTGTTTTCCAATCTTCATTGCCATATTTAACATCTCCTCTATAGAATCATATTTATATAAATCAATTGAATCAGCAATCTCTTTATTTAAACCTCCTAGGAACCAAGCCATGGTGACCTCCCCATCTTCCTCAATGTTTGCTCTCATGATGCACATTTCCATATCCTTATGGTAATCCTCCACCGATCTTTCTCCCTACACAAGTCTATGCAATTTCTAATGTAATTCTATAAAATAGTGTGAAGGAACATAACTTTTTCTTATAGCTTTCTTCATGTCCTCCCAGTTATTAATGGAACATCTCCCTACCTTTCTTTTACTCATATTGAGCTGATCCCCTCAAAACATTGCATAATCAGTGAATTCTACAGCTGCAATCTTCACCTTCTTTTCATTTGAATATCTATTACACTCAAAGATCATCTTAACCTTTCTCTCCCACTTTAAGTACTCTTCAACACTATTTTTACCTTTGAATGGAGAAATCTTGAGTTTGATGTTGCCTAAGTTCCTATCCACCTTTGCACTAGTTTCTTCTTCATCTTCATCATCAAAATTATGCACCACATGCTCCTCAATAATTCGGGCTCTCCTTGCTGCCCTTCTATAAATCCTTGTTGTTGTTACAAATACTATAATTATATATAAGATCATATAATATAGTGAAAAATATAAACATATAAACATATATGCATCTTCATATCATTCCAATGTAAGTAGTCAACATTAAATCATATATAAGTCATATAATTGCATTACCTTAATATATATATATATATATCACAGTACTATCATAATTTATTTGATTATAGAACTTGTTATGTTATCATTTGTTTGTTTAAATTGCTTTAAAGTCACATACATAATTATAGGAAACAATTTAGTATTGAATACTTATGTGAAAAGCAATATAGAGGAAGGACATAATTGAGATAAAATGGTCTCTGTTGTGTGCCTTAATGCATTCCAGTCAAGAAGGGTGTACACAATTGAGACAAAGTAGTTTCTACCATGTACAACAATATAGTATTGAAATAGAAAGATATATATGGCTGAGACCAATTGGTCTCTACCATTGTGACATACACCGAACCCCTCCTATATCTGGTGTACTTTTGGAAAACAGCACTTAGGGCTCAAGATTGAATGAGGTTCGTTAGACTCATAAAAGCCATTCACTTTGTAATGAAAAGGGATTCAACTAATATACAATGCACTCGGGCCTCCAAAAGGATTTAGACAATGTACCAAAGTATCCCAATTCATTTTCTAACAACTAACTTACGAGGCATCTACTGAGCATCATAAGTGGTCAATTATGAAGTCGCCACATAATAAAACATTGGGAAAGTGATTATATTACCTTGTGAAATCAAAACGAAAGGCAATTCAGATTTTACTCCTATTTATACCCCTGGTTAATGTTACGTAAATGATTTTTTAATGATTAATTCATTTTATCTCTTTCCTCACATGAATCATCATGTATAGAAAAAAAAAGAACACTTAAGCATATAAGAAAGATGTAAAGCATGTATAGAAAGCATTAAAGAACATTGTATTGAAAGCAATTAAAGAATGTAAGAATAAAGTAAAGATAAAATCACACATAAATTGGGCAATTGATTGAGTTCTTTTATATGGAGACATTGGTCCTCACATGCATATTTGCAAAAAGGCAAGAATTTTGGGGTTTTTTTTGAGTAAAATAATGATAGCTGATCCCTCGTGACTTAGGAAAAAAGAAATCATGTTAGTTAAGGTAGAAAATCATTTATGTTTATAAATAAAAATGCTTACTTTATAAGTTATTTTGTGGGTAAATATGGGACATTAGTCCCTTTTATTATAGAAAAATCTTGACCAAACTTGTATAAAAAATCATTTAATGGGCTTTTCAACTTATCATTGAAAAGCCAGTTATTTATAATAAATAAAAGCATAAAAGAATAATAACACAAGTAAATCAAGCATAAATAGGGATATTGATTAAATTGGGAACATCGATTTCCTCATGCATATTTATGAAATTTCTTTGTGTATTTTTGGAATAAAATAGGATATTAGTCCATTTTATGAGAAAAATCCAATTAATTAGATAAAAATATTTTAAGTATTATTTCTTAATTAAAGTGTGCAAAAAAAAAATTAGTTCTAAGCAATTACAAGTAATTAAAAGTTATCAAATAATGTTAGATGCCCAAATACTAAAATAAGAAAATAAATAAAATCCTAATCTAGTATACTCCTTGCTATCCTTTGACTCGACTAGAAAGGGAATTGTGCATATAAAAAATATGACAAGAAAAGATCATTAGTGTATGATGATAAAAATGGCATTAAAAACAAACTAATAATATTAATGATAATATTAAATAATTATAGTAAAAAATATTATCATTAATCAATAAAAATATTAATAATAAAATATCCAAAATAATAAAATAACACAAGTTAACAATATCAACAATCATAGTAATAATAATAAAGGCAATATTACTAGCAGCAACAACAACAATAAAATAATAATAATAATAACTAGACCTGGAAAAATTGACCCAAACCCATGGGTCGACCCAAATTCACCTAAAAAAATTAACCCAAACCCAACCCAATCCATATAAATATCCATTAGGTCAATCCAAAATTGACCCATTTTATTTTTCAACCCAACCCAACCCAACCCAATACCCAATGGGTCAACCCAAAATTAATCCATCTCATTTCTCAACCCATTAGGTATTTTCAAGATTCAAAAATCTTGATCCATTGGGTAATCCAACCCCAAGCTTCCTATATATACCGCTCCTTTGATTGCTTGAAACATCATCACCTATTTCAGTTGGTGGGGCTAGATTGTTTTAAAAGATCATCATCCTAACTTGTTTGTGAAAATGCCTAGCAGATCAACTAGACTAATTTCGCAGGATTGGGAACCAGTGGTGCTACGCAAGTGAAAATCTAAGGCATAGGACCTGCGCGACCCAAAGGCGGTGAACCAGGCCCTCCGGTCGGGTGCGCTGGTCTAAACCATCAAGAAATCAGACGGTCAATCCAACAAGAAAGTAGCACCAGTGGTGAACGCAAAGAAGTTGGACGAGGGGACGAAACCTACAGCGCTTGACAGAGTATGGCCGGAGGTAAGGCAGGCGATCCAAAAGGCGCGGCTGGAGAAAACGATGAGCCAATCCGAGCTGGCAAAGTTGATCAATGAGCAGCCTAAGGTGGTGCAAGAATACGAGAATGGAAAGGCGGTTCCTAATCAGGCTATTTTGGCGAAGTTGGAGAGAGTGCTTGGTGTGAAGCTGAGAGGGAAAATTGGGAAGTAAAATGAACATATATGTAGCCGTGTTTTGTGAATTCGAAAATATGTGTCAGGTAGGGATTGGTTGATTATAATTGATAATCTTGTTCTACCTGACTTTGCCCTATAATTACTTATCTTTGAAATAGATTATTTTTCGGCTAAAATTGACCAACTGTTATGCAGTATAGTATATTCTAATAATTTAATTCAACACGACGAAATATTAAATAAAAATTTTCAATACGTTTACGATTGGATATGTTTTTAAAAATAAACATTCAAAATTGACTCAAACCCATTGATCGACCCAAATCAATCCAACCTATTAATGACCCATCCATTAATGACCCAATCCAAACCCATCCAACCCACCCATTTGCCACCTCTAATAATAATAATAATAATAATAATAATAATAACAACAAAAATAATAACAATAATAATAATATTATTAACAATAATACTAATATAAATAACAACAACAATAACAACAACGACAACAATAACAAAAATAATAACAATAATAAAAAATATAAATAATAATAACAAAAATAATAAAATAATAACAAAAATAACAAAAATAATAAAATAATAAAAATAATAATAAAAACAATAATACAATAATAATAAACAACAACAACAACAATAATAATAATAATAATAATAATAATATAATAATAAAATATTTACATATATTAATTAAAGTTAAATATTATATTTTTGGGTTTTAGGAACTTGAAAATATTACCTTTAGTGTCGGTTCCATAATAGACTAAGGATTTGATGCTCTACGGCTTTTTTATAATTTTTGGTATTTTTTGGAATTGAAAATATTGATTTTTCATTAAAGGAAATGAAGAAGCGGGAGAAAAAAAGGAAGAAGAAGAAGAAAGAAAGAAAAAAAAGGAAAAAAAAGGTTGGAGAGAGCCAGTGTCCTACCAAAAAAAGAGAGAAGAGAGAGATAGTTTTTTTTTTAAAAAGCCAAAGATTTGTTTTTTGGGAAAATATCCCCTATTTTTGAGTGCAGATTGCTCCTGGAAAGTGAGTCATAGACCATGATCCATGGGCTTGACTCGTGAGTTAAAAATTGACTCACGGGCTTTGACTTATGGGCTTGGTTCATGAGTCAACAATGTTGACTTTTTCCTTTAACTTTTACCTTTTCTTAGCTGATCGACCTTTAATTCAAAATATTTTTCCATTTTTATGCCTGAAGATGAACTTTTTTTTGACCATGAGTTTTTTATACACTTTTCCCATTAGGGGTGCTCACGGGGCAGGGTGGGGTCGGGGATTGCACCCTTACTCATTGCCTTACTAGGGTAGGGGATTCCCTATCCTCGTATCTAATTCTATAACGGGGAGGAAATACCCATCATCCCCGCCCTACGAGATCCCCGTTTCCCAAAAAATTATTTTTTTAATTTTAAAATATAATAATTTATAAATAATTAAAATTAAAATATAATATTTAATAAATAAAAAATTTAAAATCAATTATAATTTAAATTAATATAAATTTTAAGTATAATTAAGTATAATTTAAAATTAATAATTATAAAATTAATTTATATTTTAATTTTAATTATTTATAAAATATTATATTTTAAAATAAAAAATATATTTGCGGGGTGGAGATCTCCGCGGGGCGGATATCCCATTTCCTGTCCCCACCCCAAAATACATATCAGGGATTTCCCCCCTATCCCCGTCCCACGGGGGTGGGGGGTGGGGGAAATTTGGGGATTCCCCGTCCTGAAAGGGGCGGGTCCACGTCGGGGTTAGGGATTCCCCACCCCGTATGCATACCTAGTTTCCATATGTCCTAACTTTTTAATGAATCAAAAACCACTTAATTTGGATTTGTAGTTTGGGATTTATGGCCAAAATACTGATGATTGCCCTTAGGAAATTTTTAGGGATATAATTGGTATTTTGATTTTAAAAATTTATTAGGAATAATGGATTCAAAATTAGATCATTCTCTCTATATAAAAATTACTTCAAAATAAGTCTAGTTTCTATTGAAATTTAATTCATCACAATAGGAGATGTACAGAGGGAGTTATAGCTAAAATATTACAAATTGGTCTGAGTGCAGAGATAGATTTGGGTTGTCTATGTTCGAGCCTTACTAAGAGAACTTTAAGTATTGAACTTGTAACACCCTAATACCATATTTCACCCATAGCATGCATCAATGCTTCAGCAACCAAACTCACGCCAATCATGCATCAACATATCATCAAATACTTATAAGGTGTATGCATATCCCAATAATTAATCTAGAACGTCATGTAAAATAGCTATAATATGGCAATCATGCATTGGCCACCACAACTTGGAAGGACATGCAAGCAAGATAAGTTAAGTAAATTTTACAGTCCTTCATATTACATTTTCCCCTATTGAATCATGGCAAAAAAAAGACTAGACAAAAAGAAACTATCCCTAAAATATCATACATCTAAAAGCTTGGACACACTCTTATTAGCCAACCGATGCAGAATTAAGTCCTTGCGAGACCTTCAATCAAACCTACACGAATGTAAAGCAACCATGCTAAGCTATAAAGCTTAGTGGGGAGGTAACATACACAATAATAATATGATCGATTCAATAGCATCAATCGAATATAAATATCGTTACACTAACATTTCAATATGAACATCAACATACTTGTATTATGAGTTCGTCTCAACTGACAATATAGCTAAAAGAAATGGAGATAAAACATGGTAATCAATCATTCACATGCTTAAATTATATAGATGAAGAAATTGATACATGTATTTCCTTTTTTCTAACAATTAACTTAAACTTAATAGCCTGCCTAAGTGCTAGTTCAAAAGAGGTGGATAACGGAAACAATGGATATCTGAAGGTATCAAACAATGGATATCTCAAGGATATCAAACAATAGACCTAAGGGGTCGAACTATGGTTCCATAAAAAGAACAAACAATGGACCCAAATGGGGCCAACTATGGCAGCTGCAACTATATCCCTTTAGGCATGCCTATCTAATTTATAACTGAAGTAAGACACGCAGGCTTAACCTCTTAATCAAAAGAATATTTGATTCATTAAGTTCCTTCTTACACATTACAATATTTGATCAAGCCATAATTCACATCTGTATTCACATTCATACTCATATGATGGCATCAATATTTGTTACCATGACTTATAACTCATATATTGCATATTCAATCTCATTTAAGGATAATTATCATCATACTTCGCATAAACACACATATCTTTATAGTAATTTCATGAAATTATGACATTACTATCATTACGGTCACATGTCATAGTAAGCTATAATTAACACTACTTGATAAATCTTACCTTGAACAATTTACCTTGATCGATACGGCTTGACAATTAGAGCATGGCATAAAATAGTCATATATTGCCTTTAGCAAACATACTCATTAAATATGATAATTAGGTTGCATTAGAGTGTTAATTATCTTTATAAAGAGTGTTGGCTTAGTCAATATTAATGTGGAAGTGATTTGTTAGATGATTCAAACAAATGTGCAAAATAGAGAAATGAAGGGCAACGGGTTACTACTTGGCCGTACATGAACCTTGAGTGGCCGTGCATTCTCAAGGCAATTCCTTGAGTGGCCATGTATCTCACAAGCTTTTAAGCTTGTTTGGCCGTGCATCACATGCTTTGAAGCTTGCTTGGCCGTGCATTGCAAGCCTTTAGGGCTTGCTTGGCCGTGCATTGCAAGCCTTTAGGGCTTGTTTGGCTGTACATACAAGCTTTTAAGCTTGTTTAATAGTGTATTCTAGGGTTCAGAGATCCATATCATTTCAAAGTAAATATAAGGATTTCATAAGCCAAAACATCTTACAAAAACTCATCTTAAACTAAACCTCTTTCATTAACCATCTTATACTTCCACTAAAGAACCAAAGAACTCAGATAATAAAATCCTAATTTCTATAGAACCATCTATAGACAACAAGGAAAACATCCCCTGAACCGTGACTTTCTTACTTCTTCAAGATCCCCTTGCCTTTATCCTTGCTTGACACTCCTATAACAAACCACATAAAGATACTAAGCTTTCCTTCTTGCTTTCATAAAGTATTGCATTAAGAGAAAAGATAGAAGGAAGAAATTCCTCTTACCAAACCCTAATTCCAAACTCAGTGAAAGAGAAAGAGTAAAACATAAAAGAGAAAGAGATGGTCTTCCCTTTTTAACGGCTATTGATATCCTCACTGGAATCATGTGGGGGAGACCACCAATTACCTTTTTAACCCCATTCTCCATTTCTTTCTCTTAAATTAACCCCTTCTAACTCTTAATTTATGATTTAACCCTAAATAAATTTTAAATCCTAAGTCTTACCCTAACATCTCTTTTATCATCCAAATAACCCATTTTCATGAATTAATTAAAATTACCATATTGCCTTTCAAGAACCTTTATTCCAAAGTGGCTATAACCATAAAAAATTAATTGTACATGTAGCATTATACGATTAAGCATATTCCTTGCTATGGTCAATATTAGGCCCTTATAATTCTTCCCTTCTTAAAAGAATTTCGTCCTCAAAATTCATACCTAATTTAAACACAACTGAGGCTACTGAGCTCTCATCATTGTTTCTGGTTCCCAAGTTACTTCGCAAAGGTTATGATGTTGCCTAAGTACCTTGATAAGAGGGACCTGCTTATTCCTTAACTGCCTGATTTCCCTAGCTAGAATCTCTTTATACTCTTTATTGTATGTAAAATCTATCTGAACTTGAATTTCTTTCACTTGTAGTACATGGGATTCATCTGAACGGTACCTTTGAAGCATAGAAACATGAAATACATCATGCAGCTTGGATAATTCCATAGGAAGTGCTAATCTGTATGCCACTGGTCCCACCCTTTGCAGAACTTTATAAGGACCAATGAATCTTGGACTTAATTTTCCTTTCTTTCCAAACCTTAAAACCTTTCTCCAGGGTGAGACTTTCAGAAAAACCTTATCCCCAACTTGATACTTGACATCTTTTCTTTTCAAATCTGTATAAGATCTTTGCCTGTCACTTGCTTCTTTTAATCTGCTTAACAACTTAAACTTTTTCTTTAGTGTCTCTAACTAGATCTGGGCTAATTATCTTGCATTCAGTTAACTCAGTCCAACATACCAGGTTCTGCAACTTCGACCATACAAGGCTTTATATGAAGCCATGCCCAGACTAGTCTGATAACTATTATTATAGGCAAAATCCATCAAGGCTAGGTATTTGTCCCAATTTTCGGAAAAATTCAAAACCCAACCCCTTAGCATATCTTCCAAGACTTGTATCACCCTTTTCGATTGTCCATCAGTTTGGGGATGAAAAGCTGTACTAAATTTTAATCGTGTTCCCAAAGACTTTTGTAAACTCTGCCAGAATCTAGAGGTGAATCTAGGATCTGGATCTGATATTATAGATACCGGAATACCATGAGTCACATGACCTCATTTATATACAATTCAGCCAACTTCTCCATGGAATAATCCATCCTAACCGGTAAGAAATGAGCTAACTTGGTTAACTTATCAACAATTACCCACACTGCATTATGCTTTTGCTGGGTGGGAGCTAGTCCGGTGAAAAAATCCATAGTGATGTCTTCCCATTTCCATTGAGGGATTGGAATGGGATTCAACAATCCAGAAGGAAGTTGATGTTTAGCTTTCACTTGCTGGCAAGTTAAGCACTTAGAAACATAATCAACCACTTTTCTCTTCATACGGGACCACCAATAACATTATTTAAGATCTTTATACATTTTATTACCCCCAGGATGCATAGTAAATATTGTGTTGTGAGCATCATGCAATAAGGTTCTTTTTAATTCTCTATCATCTGGAACACATAATCTATCTTTGAAGTATAAACTTCCATTTTCTTTGATTGAGTACCCGGATTGTTTCCCATCGTGCATAGATTGTATAACTTGTTGCAACTTCCCATAATTTTTTTGTGCATCGAACATTGCCTACCTTACCCATGGCTTAGCTCTTAATTGGCAACTAGAGCACCATCCGAAGTAAACCTCCATCTACCCTATTATATCACCATGGATGCCATAATTCTTTTGCTTAAGGCATCTGCTACCACATTAGCCTTACCCGAATTATAGTCGACAATATAATCATAGTCCTTAAATAGTTTGAGCCATCTCCGTTGTCTCAGGTTGAGTTCCTTTTGAGTAAGTAAATACTTAAGGCTTTTATGGTTTGTGTATATCCTACATCTTTCGCTGTATAGGTAGTGCCGCCAAATCTTTAAGAAAAAAAATACTTGTTGCCAATTCTAAATCATGTGTTGGATAATTTTGTTCATGTTGTTTAAGTTGTCAAGACGCATAAGCCACCACCTGATGCTCTTGCATTAAAACACAACCCAACCCAACTCTGAAGGCGTCACAATACATAGCATACTCCTTTCCAAACATTGATTGTGTCAATATTGGAGCTCTTGTTAGTATGCTCTTTATTTGATTAAAATTGGTCTCACATTGGGCATTCCATTCAAATTTAACATTTTTCCTTAATAGCTTAGTAAGTGGAGATGCCATCACTAAAAACCCCTTTACAAAACAATAGTAGTAACTGGCTAAACCTAGGAAACTCCTTACCTCAGGTACACTTCGAGGCGATCTTCAATTGACAATAGCCTCAATTTTTGTTAGGTCAACTCTAATACCTTTTGAAGATACCACATGGCTAAGGAAGGAAATCTTTGTTAGCAAGAAATCACACTTGCTTAATTTTACAAACAATTGATTCTCCCTTAAGGTTTGTAGCATAATTCTCAAATGCTCAACATGCTCTTCTTTATTCTTAGAATAGACTAATATATCATCAATAAAAACCACCATGAACTGGTCCAAATATGGCCTAAACACTCTATTCATTAAATCCATAAATGCGGCTGGGGCGTTCATTAACCTAAATGCCATTACTAGAAACTCATAATGTCCATATCTAGTTTTAAATGCCGTCTTTGAAACATCCACATCCCTAACTCGGAGTTGGTAGTACCCCGATCACAGGTCAATCCTTGAAAATACTCTTGCCCCATTCAACTGATCGAATAAATCCTCAAATTGAGGTAATGGATACTTATTTTTCAATGTCACTTTATTTAATTGTCGATAGTCGATACACATCCTTATGGAACCATCCTTTTTCTTAACAAATTGGACCGACGAACCTTATGAAGATACACTAGGCCTGATAAAACCCTTGTCAAGCAATTCTTTCAACTGTATCTTCAACTCTTTCAATTTTTTTGGGGCCATCCTGTAAGGGGCTCTTGAACTGGGTGTTGTGCCAGGCAAAACCTCAATAGATAATTTTGCAGCCCTATTAGGGGGGAGACCAGGTAAGTCTTTAGGGAACACATATGAAAATTCATTCACTACTGGTATGTTCTGGAGCCTAACCTTGTCCCTCTTCGAATCAAGAATTAGGGCTAAAAATGCCTCACACCCCTTCCTCATCAATCGTTTGGCTTGAGTGGTAGATATTATATTGGTCAAAGGTGGTGTTAGAATGCCTGCAACTATTACTTCATTACCTTCTTTGTCACTATGAGTTATGATTTTAGCCCCTCAATTCACCACTGCACAATGTTTAGACAACCAGTCCATGCCCAAGATAACATCAAATTCTCGAAAAGGTAGCTCAATAAGATCGGCTAAAAATTCTCTTCCTTGTATCAAGATGGGACAGTTAAGGAACATTTTATTCACACACACACTGTGCCCTAATGGGCTAGTTACGTAGATATCATATTCCAGTTGATGCACCTTAGACACACCCCTACTTATACTCTCAAGGGAAACATATGAATGAGTGGATCCAGGATCAATGAGTGCATGAATATCAGAATCATAAAGTGATAAAATACTAGCTATGACTTCTGGAGCATCTTGATCCTCTCTTGCCTTCATAGCATAAGCTCGGCCTAAGAATGCTGGTGTAGCTGGTCTATCCACTGACTCGGATACCAAAACCACCTCGCCCTCTGCCTCTACTTTCCAGTTCTTACAGTCGAGAACGTATTTGAAGCTCCTCTGCTACCTTGCTGTGTGGAGTCTTATGCCTGCCTAGAGGAGCAATTAACTATATAGTGGTCAATAACACCATAGTTATATCACGCTCCTGATTCTTTCTTGCATGGAGCCTAATGTCACCTGAAACAATGAGGGCACTTAGGTGGCTGACCCCCTTTTTACTTTGATGGGGTATGCTGACTTAGCTTGGACACTGCAGCAGATCCTTGCCCCTTCGCCTTGCTAGAAGGGTGATACATTCCTCTTGCTTATTGGACATTCTATGCTCCTTTAAACCTTTTCTCAGTGGACCAACCACCCTTAGCCCTGCTCCCTTTTCACTCTCTGTCGCTCTTAGTCATGCTTCTTTACCTTCATAGCAGCAATCACTAGCTAATGAAAGTATAAATTCTAAAGAGATGTAGCCCCTATCAGTTTCTCCCTAATCTAGTGATTCAACCCATCCTCAAATTGTCTATTCTTGAAAGCATCAGTTAGCATCTCTTTGGGAACATATTTGTACAACCGGCTGAATTCCTTTTCAAACTCTATTATAGACATAACCCTCTGCTTCAATGTCAAAAACTATCTCAGCTTCTCCTCTTTATAGGCCTCAGTAACATATCTCTTTTCGAATTCAATTTCAAAGAATTCCCAAGTAAGAGGATCCGGTAGTTGATGTTGTCCGAGTACCAGCTTCCACCAATTGCATGCTAGTCCTTGAAGTAAGGATACAACATATGATACCTTATAATAAGCAGAGCATTGAATATCATCTAGAATCCTCTCCAGCTTTCCTAGCCAGAATTCAGCTTCTTCTGATTGCTCTAAGGTTGTACCCAAAAATTCTTCACGACCATACTTTCTGATATCAGAGATTAGGGCCTTAGGTGTCATCATCCTTTGCAGAATATATGCCATATCCTGAGAAATTTTTAGTAATGCCTCCCTAAGAATAGCAGTGGGGATCTTATTCTGATTTGATGATAAAGATCTCATATCCGAGGAACCCGTTGCAGCCGGTAAATTACTTTTTGCCAATTCCTCGATAGCATCTCTAGAATTATCCATCTTCGATCTGTATGAAAACAAGGACTTAATGCATTAGGACAACAAGGCACGATACATTATCAAAGGTTTTCTAGACCTCTATTGTCTAGAAAAGGCTAAACCTGGGTGCTCTAATAACACTAACTATAACACCCTAATACCATCTTTCACCCATAGCATGCATCATGCCTTCAGCAACCAACTCACGCCAATCATGCATCAACATATCATCATATTTTTATAAGGTGCATGCATATCCCACTAATTAACCAGGAATGTCATGCAAAATAGTTATAATATGGCAATTATACATTGGCCAACATAACCTGGAAGGACATGCAAGCAAGGTAGTTTAAGTAAATTTTACAGTCCTCCATATTACATTTTCCCCCACTGAATCATGGTAAAAAAAAAAACTAGACAAAAAGAAACTATCCACAAAATATCCTACATCTAAAAGCTTGGACACACTCTTGTTGGCCAACCGATGTAGAATTAAGTCCCTATATGACCTTCAGTAAAACCTACATGGATGTAAAGCAACCATGCTAAGCTATAAAGCTTAGCAGGGAGGTAACATACACAATAATAATATGATTGATTCAATAGCATCAATCGAATATAAATATCCTTACACTAACATTTCAATAAGAACATCACCAAACATGTATTATGAGTTTGTCTCAACTAACAATATAGCTAAAAGAAATGGAGATAAAACATGGTAATCAATCATTCACATGCTTACATTATATAGATGAAGAAATTGATACATGTATTTCTTTCTTTCTAATAATTAACTTAAACATAATAGCTTGCTTAAGTGCTAGTTCAAAAGGGGTGGATAACAGGAACAATGGATACCCGAAGGTATCAAACAATGGATATCTCGAGGATATCAAACAATAGACCCAAGGGGTTGAACTATGGTTCCATAAAAGGAACAAACAATGGATCCAAATAGGGTCAAGTATGGCAGCTGCAACTATATCCCTTTAGGCATGCCTATCTAATCCACAACTAAACTAAGACACGTAGGCTTAACCTCTTAATCAAAAGAATATTTGATTCATTAATTTCCTTCTTACATATTACAACATTTGATCAAGCCATAATTCACATCCGCATTCACATTCATACTCATATGATGGCATCAATATTTGTTACCATGACTTATAACACATATATTACATATTAAATCTCATTTAAGGATAATTATCATCATACTTCACATATAAATGTATATCTTTATAGTAATTTCATGAAATCATGACATTACTATCATTACAGTCACATGTCATAGTAAGTTATAATTACCACTACTTGATAAATCTTACCTTGACCAATTTACCTTGATCAATACGGCTTGACAATTAGAGCATGGCATAAAATAGTCATATATTACCTTTGTGAGGACCCAAATTAGGTCCTAGTAGAATTTAAGGGCAATTACATGTTATTAAAGTCTAATTGAGCATTATTGGGTGAATTATTAAGACTTAAGATATTTAATTGGGGCAAAAATGTTATTAAGTTATCAATAGTTATGTGATAAATGTGTAAATTATATGGTATGAATTTTATAAGGTCATAATTAAATTATTATTGTTGGTTTAATAATATTCAAGGGTGTAATTGAAGTACAAAGTATTAGTTTAGGGGTTAATTTGTAAATACGACATCTTTAAGGGCAAATGTCAATAAATGAATAATTGAGAGGTTAATTTAAGAGAAAGAATAAGTGATTAGGTTGATTTATAACATGCAAAAAGGTGGGGGTTAATTAAAGGACATGCAAATTGTTGAGGGATCAAAAATGAAATTTTCTTTAGATATTATAAATAGCCATTTGATAGTGGAAAGAAAGAGAGTGGTAAGAAGAGATTGTGAGAGACGAAATTGGTAGAGAGAGTTATAGAAATTTTCTTTCTTCTTCTCATTTCTTAAAGCCATAGTTATTTTCTTAAGGTTTTCTTAAAGAGGAAATACTTGCATGTTGTTTAATCAAGATCATTAGTTTTAAGGTAAATATGTTAACTTGATAGTTCACCTCTTCTTCTTTTTCTTCTTCTTCTTCTTCATCTTCTTCTTATTTTGGTTGATGATGGATTAAGATAAATGTTGGAAGTTTGATGTTGAACGTATGAATTGATGTGAAGGAGAAAAAGAAGGCAGAAGAAGCAAGGAAAAAGGGCTTGCAAGGGGTTGAAGACAAAAGGATTTTCAGCTAAGGTATGGGAACTTAGGGCTGTTCATATTGCATGTGAATTATTTGCTAGAACATGTTGTGATTGACATAAAATTTAGGGTTATGATTTTTGGGTTTTATCGGGGGTTTTTGTATGATTTTGAAGAACAGAATCAGATGTGAGAGTCATTGCCGAGTCATGAAGCCCTTCACGAGTCGTGAAATGCTGTCCTTTTTCTCCAATCGTGAGCCCCTTCACGAGTCGTGAAATGCTGTCCTTTTTCTCCACTCGTGAGCCCCTTCACGAGTCATAAAATGCTGTCCTTTTTCTCCACTCATGAGCCCCTTCACGAGTCGTGAAATGCTGTCCTTTTTCTCCACTGGTGAGCCCCTTCACGAGTCGTGAAATGTTGCCCTTTTACTTCACACGTGAGCCTCTTCACGAGTAGAACGTTTCTTCATGACTGATTGACCTATCTGGATTGTTTTGCTCATAAATTGAGCTATAGAACAGAAAATTGAGTGATTATTTTTGCGTTGGAAACTAGACTTCCATACCTATATTTCATATGAAGAAACATAAACTTAAATCTGTCTCTAAGTATATGGAATTTAGGGTTGAATCCGGACTATTTTCCCTGGACTGCTAATAGAAACAAACTTTACAATAATGGGCATAACTTTTAGTAGACATGTTGAAATGCTACAAAATAAAATTCTGATGAAAATAGAGACATCAAAGTCTAACTTTGATGAAGAAATGTTGGTCTATATCCTTTTAAAGTTTACCTTATGAATTTTCTAAGTGACAGACCACACTGT
This sequence comes from Excoecaria agallocha, assembly GCA_037975025.1. Classification (NCBI taxonomy): domain Eukaryota; kingdom Viridiplantae; phylum Streptophyta; class Magnoliopsida; order Malpighiales; family Euphorbiaceae; genus Excoecaria; species Excoecaria agallocha. Next base: position 104,644,017 of record CM075806.1, on the reverse strand, counting down.
TTTAGTTTTAAAAACAGCCTATAGTATTTTCTCAATAACTCGAGCTATAGGTCAGATATTAAGATGAATTTTAATGCTATGGAAACTAGACACATAGGGGGATAAGATTGTAGAAGATAATTGTGCCTAAAAATGACATCTTAAATTTCAAATGTGGCTCACAAGTCGAGTTCAGAATGCTGCCCTGTGCAGATTTTCTTTAACGTACTTTATTTTATGGTTTTCAATTAGTTAAGCTAAATATGTATTTATGTGATTACCAAATGAATTGGATAGGGCATGTAATATGACTATTAAATACAAAATTATATGTATGCATATACTTTCACACGTGTACATAAGTAACTACTAGTGAGGAATATATCTAACATATATTTGTGATTAAATTTGTACATAATTGTTATATGCAAGGTTAATGTATGTATATACTCTTATGATGATATATGCTCAGTTATCATTAAGCAATGTCTAACACAGAAATACATGTAATTAAGGATGTAAATCAAGTTATGATTACATATGTATAGCTTAACTACATGTTGTTATGATAAATTCATAGTTATATGGAAGCACATTGAATTAAGTATGGCATGTAATATGATACTTATAGTTTGAAATGTCAACTTTACTGGTAGAAAGAAGTATTGTGATTTGTAGATCATATGTGAACATTATAAACATATGTATATATATATATATATAATATGATCTTACATGATTGGGTTTGAATTTTGAAAGATATTTTAGAGTAATGATTCAAAGTATATGTGTAAAGTGAAATATATGAATATGTCTTTACTTAATTGAAATGACATGAGTAAGAATATGTGATGTCACATGTTGGCATGTTGAAATACAGATCTATAGTGCTAAAGACTCCATTATAGAAATTTTATTAAAGCATATAATGGCATTGATATATGAGACTATGTATACAATTGTATGTATTAGAGAAGGAGTATCTTGTCATGTGACTATTATATGAGAAAAGTGTATAAATTGTTATGAATTGTGCATATATGTATATGTACTAGAGAAGATATATATTTTTACATGCTTATGTACGGGTACAAATGGCCTTATATAAGTATAGTCTTAACATACAGAATAGTCACATGATTTAATAGAATTACAAGAACAGAACAGTAATACCCAACAGTGAAATGTTCACAGGTTTACAGAAAGTTACACATGAGCGCTCTTATGAGTATATTGTTCATAGTTATATAAGAGTATACATGTGCATATAAGAATATGAATGTATAAAGAAAAGATAAAGTAGACTTTATTACCTGCGTTGAGTCTAGGAAGTGGATAGATAGGCATGCCTATAAAGGGTAGCTTGCAGCTGCGATAGTTTCAACCCCGTTTGGGTTGTAGTCAACCCCGTTTGGGTGACTAAACAGACAGACATGGTCCCGTTTGGATCATTTTCAACCCCGTTTGGGTTGTAGTTAACCCCATTTAGGTGACTAAATAGACTTGTACCTTTGGGTACCATCGTATAACCCGTTATCGACCTCTTTAGAATAGTACAGGCTTTATACCAAAGTTAAGAAAATTTTGATGTTCAACTTAAAGTTTTATGAAGTATGACAACATAAATTGATTTCTTAATCTAATGTATATGTGAAATTCCTTTTCAGCACATATGGATATTATGATATTAAAAGATGTTGCGATATACATTTTTGCATGATTACCGTATATAGAAATAGTATGTACAGAGTTATATAAATGAACTAGTGCATCATTAATATCAAGTTGTGGACTATAATAGAGATAGTATGTTTTATATAATAATATGTTACTTGCTTTAGGTAGATAAATGATTTGCAAGATTCATCATGTATGAAAGCTATGAAAAAAAATGTTTTGCTATAATAAATGTTCTCTATAGCAATGGAATATAAGAGCTATGTATAGGTATTCATATTGGTGATTGCTTTCAAATTAATACCTTGGGTTATTTGTTTTTCCTATATCTACTCGTTCTTGCTCTTTATTGAGAATTGATAAATGATAAACTTTCATAGTACTAATGCTCTATCTTACTTTCGAATATGCATATGTCCTTATTGTTTATAGCTCATATGTGAATATGTATTTGTATATATTCCTGCTATATGAAAGTATGTAGTAAGTGGAAGGAATGACTAAGCATAAATAGTGGTATATCATTCAATGAATGAATTGCAAGTCTAAAGGATAAACATGCTTATATGATTAAATGTTGTGTATATAAAGCATTAATGCCGAATTTACTATCATTAAGTCATTTGGTTATTTTGTGTGGACTTATGTCAACATTTTGTTTTTTATTAAAATTTGGCATAAGTTGTACTTATAGTTCATAATGTATGTTTGTTGACGACCACTGTGAGTGGTCGTTTGTCATATTTAGTGTTCCCCACTAAGCTTTATAGCTTAGCACAGATTTTTGTTCATCCGTGTAGGTTGTGAGAACAGGACCTTCTTTCAGGACTGATATTTGCTGCAGGTTGGCCAACACAAGTCTTAGAAGATTGATAATAACGTCTTCTTTTGTCCTTATATGTTGTAGTTATGGAAACTTTAATTATGTTGCAAATTTTGTATAAGTACTAATGTTAAGTTTGAGAAAACATTGTAATGTATTAAGGACTCTTATATGATTAAGGTATTACTCTTAAGTTCACATGACATGGTTATAATTTTATTTATAAGTTATCTAATTAGAAATGTTTTCATCTTGGGAACTTTGTAATATATGTCTTATGGTATATGATATTATGGTAATAGCTAAGTATAGGATATGGGTGTTACAACCTTTAGCAAACATACTTATTAAATATAACAATTAGGTTGCATTAGAGTGTTAATTATCTTTATAAAGAGTGTTGGCTTAGTCAATATTAATGTGGAAGTGATTTGTTAGATGATTCAAACAAATGTGTAAAATTGAGAAATGAAGGGCAACGAGTTACTACTTGGCCGTGCATGAACCTTGAGTGGCCGTGCATTCTCAAGGCAATTCCTTGAGTGGCCATATATCTCACAAGCTTTTAAGCTTGCTTGGCCATGCATCACATGCTTTGAAGCTTGCTTGGCCGTGCATTACAAGCCTTTAGGGCTTGCTTGGCCGTGAGTACAAGCTTTTAAGCTTGCTTGGTCGTGTATTGCAAGCCTTTAGGGCTTGCTTAGCCGTGCATGCAAGCTTTTAAGCTTGCTTGGTAGTGTATTCTAGGGTTTAGAAACCCATATCATTTCAAAGTAAATATAAGGATTTCATAAGCCAAAACATCTTACAAAAACTCATCTTAAACCAAACCTCTTTCATTAACCATCTTATACTTCCACTAAAGAACCAAAGAACTCAGATAATAAAACCCTAATTTCTATAGAACCATCTACACATAACAAGGAAAACATTGATACTCCTATACCTGAACCGTGACCTTCTTACTCCTTCAAGATCCCTTTGCCCTTATCCTTGCTTGACTCTCCTATAACAAACCACATAAAGATACTAAGATTTCCTTCTTGCTTTCATAAAATCTTGCATTAATAGAAAAGATAGAAGGGAGAAATTCCTCTTATCAAACCTTAATGCCAAACTCAGTGAAAGAGAAAGTGAAAAATGTTAAAGAGAGAGAGATGGTCTTCCCTTTTTAATAGCCAGTGATATCCTCACTGGAATCATGTGGAGGAGACCACCAATTGCCCTTCTAACCCCATTCTCCATTTCTTTCTCTTAAATTAACCCCTTCCAACTCTTAATTTACAATTTAACCCTAAATAAAGCTTAAATCCTAAGTCTTACCCCAACATCTCTTTTATCATCCAAATAACCCATTTTTCATGAATTAATTAAAATTACCATATTGCCTTTCAAGAAGCTTTATTCCAAAATGGATATAACAATAAATAAAGAATTGTACACATAGCATCATACGATTAAGCATATTCCCTGCTAGGGTCAATATTAGGCCCTTATAGAACTGGGTTTAGGTGTCTTCATCAAAGTTTTATATCTATGCCTTAAGATTATAATGCTTTGGAATCATCTAATTATGAGGTCTATAAGCTAATTTAAAGGCAAAACACTCCAAACTACGCTGTGTTTTGAAAATCAATTTTCTCATTTTACACTATTAATAGAGGGGTAAAGAGAAAAAAGGCATCAAGAAGGATTTTTAAACATTTAAAATAGGTAAGAGAGATAACAAAACATTTTAAAACCATAAAACCCAAGGAGAAAGCCTAGCACCTTTGCTCCTTGTCCATTTGTGAGAAACCATTTCCTCAATAGGTGACTTTGATTAGGAGCTACCTTATGATCCAGTATCTACAACTTTCCCTAATTTTAGGGAAATTAGTGCACTAATGCTTAAGTGAGCTAGAATTTAGAGTAATGAATAGAAGATGCATGCCTAAGGTTGAGAGCTTTCAATTTTCTTAAACATATACCACTTGGTTAGTGAACCTCTGTTAGGGTAGTTACCATCAACTTGTTAATATTATAACCCTTGGTTGGTTGAGTAGTTACCATCAACTTATTGATGTTTTAACTCTTGGTTGAGACATTTGATTAGTGCCAGCTTATCAGCATGCAGAATCAGGGGGAATGACATTTAATTAGTGCTAGCTTATCAATATATAGAATTAAGGGGAATGACATCTTATCAGTGCTAGCTTATCGGTATGTAGAATTAGGAAGGATGACATCTAATTAACACTAGTTTGTTGGCATGCAAAATTAAGAAGGATGACATCTGATTAAAACTAGCTTGTTGGCATGTAAAATCAGAACGGATGACATATGATTAGCGCTAGCTTATCGGCATGCAGAATTAGGGAGGATGACATTTGATTAGCGCCAGCTTGTTAGCATGCAGAATCAGGGAGGATGAAATCTATTTAGTGCTAGCTTATTAGCATGTAAAATCAGAAAGGATGACATTTGATTAGCATCAGCTTATCAACATGCAATGTGAGGGCCTAATCTCGACCCTAGTAGGGAATATATTTAATTATTTGGTACTATGTGTACAATTAATATTTTCATGGTTATGGCCACATTGGAATAAAGCTTCTTAAAGATCAATATGGTAATTTTAGTGAAATTTATGAATAAAAGGTTATTTGGATAATAAAAGCGATGTTGGGGAGAGATTTAAGATTTAAGAATTATTTGGGGTTAAATCATAAATTAAAAGTTGAAGGGGTTTTTTTGGAGAAAGAAATTGAGAGAGGGGTTAAAAGGGTAATTTGGTGGTCTTCCCATATGATCCCAGTGATAAATATCAATGTCTGTCTAAGGGAAGATCATCTCCCTTTGTTTTTTCTCTCTTTCCCTTTTTTTCTCTCTCTGAGTTAGGAATTAAGGTTTTGGTAAGAGGAATTTCTCCCTTCTATCTCTGTTGGTTAATGAAAGATTTTATTAAAGCAAGAAAGAAAGTTAGAATTTTCTTTTACGTGGTTTGTTATAACAAAGACAACCAAGGATAAGGGTAAAGAGATCTTGAAGGAGTGAGGAAGTCATGGTGTTTAGGTATGGGAATACTATTGGTTTTGTTTTTCTGTTATCTGTAGATGGATCTATAAAAATTAGGTTTAGGTTATGTGGATTCTTTAATTGGAAGTTGAAGATGAGAAATGAAAGATGGTTTGCTTTAAAATGAGTTTTGTAAGATGATTTGGCTTATAAAAACATTTCTATCTTTGTTGAACTGAGATTGGATCTGTAAACCTTAAGATGGACAACCACTCATTACCCAAGGAATGAGATGCACGGCCACTAATTGCCCAAGGCATGAGATGCACGGCCACTCATTGCCCAAGGCATGAGATACACAGCCACTCATTGCCCAAGGCATGAAATGCACGACCACTCAATACCCAAGGCATGAGATGCACGACCACTCAAAGCCCAAGGCATGAGATGCACGGCCACTTAAGGCCTAAAGGCTTGTGATGCATGGCCACTCAAGCTCTCACTGCTCTTCATTCCCTTGTTGAGTGATTCATTACCATATTTTATCTCCATTTCCTTTTGGCCATATTGTCAGTTTGAGATGAATTCCTGATATAAGTATGTTGATGTTCTTATTGAAATGTTTGCGTAAAGATATTTACCTTCGATTGATGCTTTTAGTTGACCATATTATTATTTTGTATGTTATCTCCCACTAAGCTTTATAGCTTAGCATGGTTGCTTTACATCCGTGTAGGTTTGACTGAAGGTTGCTCAGGGACTTAATTCTGGATTGATTGGCCAATAAGAGTCGATCCAAACTTTTAGATGTAGGATATTTTGTGGATAGTTCCTTTCTATCTAGCCTTATATTTTTTGCCATGATTTAATAGGGGAAATGTAGTTTGGAGGACTGTAAAAAAATTTACTTAAATTACCTTTTACATATTATTTTAGGTTGTGATGGCTAATGTGTGGTTACCATATTATGACTGTTTTGCATGGAATTCGAGTTTAATTAATAGGATATAGATACACCATATATGTATATGATGATTATGTTGATGAATGTTTTGTGTGAGTTGGTTGTTGAATGTATGATATATGCTTTTGGTTAGAAGATGGTATTAGGGTGTCACAGTTAGTGGTATTAGAGAGCCTAGGTTTAGCCTTTTCTGGTAATAGAGGTTTAGAAATTTTGGGTATGGTATTGTGTCTTGTTGACCTAATGCAGTAAGTCCTTATTTTCTTATAGATCGAAGATGGATGATTCTAGAGATGTTATCGAGGAATCGGCGAAAATAATTTGCCAGCTGCAACAGGCTCCTCTGATATGAGATCTTTATCGATGAATAAGAATGAGATCCCTACTGCTATTCTTGAAGATGCATTCTGAAAAATTTCTTAGGATATGGCACAAATTCTATAAAGGATGACAACACCTAAGGCCTCAATCTCTGAAGTCAGAAATTATAGTGGGGAAAAATTTTCGGGTACCACTTTGGAGCAATCCGAGGAAGCTAAATTATGGTTACAAAAGCTTGAGAGGATTCTAGATGATATTTAATGCCCTACTCATTATAAGGTATTATGTGTTGTATCCTTACTTTAAGGACCAGTGTATGATTGGTGGAAGCTAGTACTCAGACAACATCAGTTATCGGATCCTCTTACTTGGGGATTCTTTGAAACTGAATTCAAAAAGAGATATATTAATGAGGATGCATAAAGAGGAGAAGTTGAGACAATTTTTGACATTAAAGTAGAGAGTTATATCGATGGCAAAGTTTGAGAAAGAATTCTGCCAGCTGTGCAAATACGTTCCCAAAAAGATGTTGACTAATGCTTTCAAGAGTAGACAATTTGAGGATCGACTGAATCACCAGATCAGAGAGAAACTGATAGGGTGACATCTCTTCAAAATGTGAACTTTCATCAGCTAGTGATGGCCGCTATGAAGGTGGAGAAGCATAAGTCAGCTAAAAGAGAAAGAGAGTGAAAATGAAGTGGGTCTAGGGGTGGATGGTCCATCGAGAAAAGGTTTAATGGAGAACAGAATGTCCAACAAGCAAGGGGAATGTATCACCCTACTAGCAAGATAAAGAGGCAAGGCTCTACAGCAACATCCAAGCCAAGTCAGCATACCCCATCAAAGCAAAAAGAGGGTCAGCCACCTAAGTGCCCTCATTGTTCTAGGCGACATTGGGCTCCATACAGGAAAGAATCAGGAGCGTGCTATAATTGTGGTGCTACTGATCATTATATAGCTAATTACCCCTCAAAGCAGGCACAAGACTTTACATAGCAAGGTAGCAGAGGAGCTTCAAATATGTTTTCAACTACTAGAATTAGAAGCAAAGGCAAAAGGCGAGGTGGTTTTCGTCACCATGGATCCCAGTCTCGTAATGTATCTGAGTCAGTGGATAGATCGGCTGCACCTTAGGGCGGGCTTATGTCATGAAGGCGCGAGAGGATTAAGAAGCTCCTGAAGTCATAACTGGTATTTTCTCACTTTATGATTCTGATATTGATGCATTTATTGATCCTAGATCCATTCATTCATATGTTTCCATTAAGAGTATGAGTGGGGGTGTGTCTAAGGTGCATCAGTTGGAAGATGATATCTATGTTACTAGTCCATTAAGACACAGTGTGTGTGTGAATAAAATGTTCCCTGACAATCCTATCTTGATACAAGGAAGAGAATTTTTAGCCAATCTCATTAAGCTGCCTTTTCGAGAATTTAATGTTATTTTGGGCATGGAATGGTTGTTTAAGCATCGTGTATTGGTGAACTATAGAGCAAAAATAGTAACTCTTAGTGATAAAGATGGTAATGAGGTAATAGTTGCAGGTATTCCAACAGAACCTTTGACCAATGTAATATCTGCCATTTAAGTTAGACGATTGCTGAGGAAGGGGTGTGAAGCATTTTTGGCTCTAGTTCTTGATTCAAAAGGGACACGGTTAAGCTCTAGGACATACCATTAGTGAACGAATTTTTAGATGTGTTTCCTGAACACTTACCTGGTCTCCCCCCTGATAGTGCCGTGGAATTATCTATTGAGGTTTTGCCTAGCATAACACCTAGTTCAAGAGCCCCTTATAGGATGGATCTAAAGGAATTGAAAGAGTTAAAGGTACAGTTGCAAGAACTACTTGATAAGGGTTTTATCATGCCTAGTGCATCACCATGGGGTTTATCGGTCCTATTTGTTAAGAAAAAGGATGATTCTATGAGGATGTGTATTGACTATTGGTAGTTAAATAAAGTTACAGTGAAAAATAAGTATCCGCTACCTCGAATTAAGTATTTATTCGATCAGTTGAAAGGGGCAAAAGTGTTTTCAAGGATTGACCTGTGATCAAGGTACTACCAACTCCGAGTTAGGGAAGTGGATGTTTCAAAGACAACGTTTAGAACCAAATATGGACATTATGAGTTTTTGGTAATGCCATTTTGGTTAACAAACGCACCAGCCACATTTGTGGATTTGATGAACAAGGTGTTTAGACCATGTTTGGACCAATTTGTGGTGGTTTTTATTGATGACATATTGGTTTATTCTAGGAATGAAGACGAGCATGTCGGGCATTTAAGAATTATGCTACAGACCTTAAGGGAGAATCGATTGTTTGCTAAGTTGAGCAAGTATGAGTTTTGGCTCATAGAGATTTCCTTCTTTATCCATGTAGTATCCTTAGAAGGTATTAGAGTTGACCTAGCAAAAATTGAGGCTATTGTCAATTAGAGATTGCCTCATAGTGTACCTAAGATAAGAAGTTTCTTGGGATTGGCTGGTGTCTATCATCGCTTTATGAAAAGGTTTTCAGTTATGGCATCTCCACTTACTAAGCTGTTAAGGAAGAATGTTAAATTTGAATGGATTGCCCGATGTGAGACCCGTTTTAATCAAATAAAGAGTATGCTAACAAAAGCTCCGATCTTGACACAACCATTATCTGGAAAGGAGTATTCTATGTATAGTGATGCCTCTAGAGTTGGGTTGGGTTATGTTTTAATGCAAGAAGGTAGAGTGGTGGCTTATGCATCTTGTCAACTTAAACTGTAACATCCTATACCCGATCTGATATGCAAACCGGATACAGATGTCACAAATCGGTTTAAACTCTGAATATCACTTAACCACTATAATTATGTCCATCTCCTCATTTTCTTTTTCTAAAAAACTTTCAGCAGAACCTCCTCTAAATATTCACAACCTCCTGCAAACAAAATACAAAAATGGCACTTCTAAAATTTTTCAACTATCTCATCACAACCCAAGCAAAATCCTACACAAAATTTTCCCATCCTCTTCAATAATAGTGAAGCCAATCTATCTGTTACTGTATCAGTAGTTCAATATTCAAAATATTTTGATCTCAATACTGTCTACATGAAAATATTATCACATATCTAAGATAATATCACAGCATTGAATTTAACTAAATACTTACAAATCTATACTTAAATTATACAATTTAAAGGCTTGTGTACATGCCAAAGTTCAAAATACAAAAATAAAATAAGTAATTTAATCTTTAACCTTGATCATCACCCTTCTAGCTGCAACAACCTATGAAGATTTACTTCCTTTGTGTTGAGAAGTCTAAGTGTCGAATCAACCTACGTGAGGAAAGGAAAAACCACGCACTAAGCTAAAAGCTTAGTGGTGACTACCAAATTTTATTTCTCAATGAATATATATATAAAGTATTAATATTTTTAAACACCCTTACCAATTTATCAGATAAATTTATCAATTTCATACACATTTACTGGTTCAGATTCACATAGAGATTTTAAGTTATTGATTATAATGCAAACAATCACCAAGCAATTAAAAGAATAAGACTTTATTTTCTATTCCATACCCACACTTTAATTATTACCTATTTTTATAATCAATAAGACATAGTTTTACCATAATATCAAATTATGTTCATCTCAGTCCATAAGTTATTCTATTATATATTCTATTTTACTTGGTATCAACATATGTGCACGTATATCATGCTTCAACAACTACTTATACTCAAAATAAACATCACAACATACAAAATCTCATACATCTGGTTTGCGAATCACATATATTATTTAATATTCGAGTAAGTCATCACATTCAGAATTAATTCATAATGTCATATCAATACCTAAGTTCTCATTACAACATTCAAATAATGAGTACGTTATGTTTTACTAAGTATTTCATGGGTTATTTTTACTCATATTTATAACATTGCTAATACCTTAATTTTCCTTTTAACTCCATTTATGTAAATTATTTACGATTTTGCCCCTAGTTATCAACAGTAGGCCCCCACTAGACTGGATAAACGGAACATAATATCCCATACACTGGAGGGACCATACCACTAAGGTATGATGTTCTACTCCAGTATTCTATCAGAATGTGCCGGCTAATATCAGTCCCATACAGTTACAATACCTATATCAGAATCAGTAACAGAATCAGAAATCCGTGGGGTAAGTGCCTCTATGGCTAGTCATACTATCCTAAGGTCCTGGTTACCCACTGAACACTAAGGGCATTCAAATATTTCGGTATCCTTCTATTTTATACCTTTATTTGTTCTTAGCACGATATATCAATTTCATTATGCCGTAAACCGTTCCCATATAAGCTTGATACTTAATAATTCTTGCATATATGTGTTTAATGCTATAACATAACTCTCATAAATCAAGCATTCCTTTAGATCATGATGTATTCAATTTATATTTTCACATCTTAATTATTTTGATCACAATGTATTACTCACTTTATGCCATAATTTATTTTCATACGAACTTGATATTTAATAATATTTCACATTTTTGCAATCATTTTAATGAAATATAAATAAACTAAATCTTTATGTATATAGACATAGAATTGTTCCATCCATGCACATGCAGTGAATAGTTCACAATTTTATTCATAGTTATGGCCTCTCTATTTCACAATAAAATCATTTGCTACCAAGGCACCATAATGCTCCACTTATCACCCTTCAGACTCAATTATCATCAAATTATAGGCTGTCCATTAGTCATTTCATTTAAGTTATTCGTATAAATTTCCAATCATTCTTATGTATTCATCATGCCTTAAAGCATATAGACCAAAACCATTATAATCAAAATAGGTTTGATCTATATTACCATACATGTAGTTAATTATGTTCCATTGTTTATAATCAAAATACATGTGTGCTAATCATATATTTCATTCAACTATCTTAGATCAACATTTATTATGAACCTTTAAAATAAATTCAAAGTTACAGACAAACAATAAGCACATAACTTATATCCTATTTGAGAGAAATCACATACCTTTTATAGCCTAAAGTTGAAATATAAAGATACTAGATCAATATATACCAATGCATTCTTTATCAATGGACAACCTAATATTGTAGATAATTATCTCAGTTCAAAATTTATACTAAAAATTTTAATCAAATATTGGTACGTTTCATTATCATGTTTATTCATATATCAAACCGTTAAAATGTGAATTATATATATCAGTTTGTTCAACCCATCAAAACATATATATAGGCATCTATATATAAAATAAACTTTATGATAAAAACCATCCAATTAAGGTTTAATTAATTAAACTTTATGATTCATTTTCCTTACTCACTTAAGCTAAATCTATTAATGCACGTTTTCACTAATTAGATCATAAGATGCATATAATTAATTTCTCATGTTCCACATTGAAATTAGGCAACTACCTTTTAAAACCAAAATTTTTTATATGTATATATGTTTGCTCATACTTTATACTTCAATGGAGTTTTTAACTCAACAAGTGTATATCCATTATAATTGTCAATTAACTAATTAAACACACGCAAAATTTATTCCTACCCGAATGCATTCAGTTTAACGAGGAAAAATTTGCAAGGCTAAAATTCAATTTACTCATTATGAACTAAAATTCCAAATTTTAGGGATATATATATATATATATATATATTTATAGAAGTCCGATTATCTTAACTAGCAAATGACAGATAGAATTTACCTAACTTCCAACTCATTATTTCATTAAAATTCTTAATTATACATATTGATTTTATATTATTATTAAAGATAAAGTTTAGTTGACCAATTGAATTTTTATGGCTACAACTAGTAGCCATAGCCAGTTCTCGTAAATTTATAAGAAATTCTACCTTGGTCTTACTCTTATTTGTGGTTTCTAACTTAATTCTTATGCCTTTTTCATCATTAAATTCACTATGAAAATAACAAAGGTTTCATTACATCTTAATACAAATTTTATTCCAAACAACTAATTTGCAATTAATTTAACAATTATATATCAACCAAACACCTCAATTTAATTAAATAACCATAAACTAAAATTATTTTTCTAACCAACAATTTATAGATTTAAGTTAATTTTTTTTTGGAAATAAATTTAATAATCACATACCATTCAGTGTCGAATTTCTGAATTTTCCATCTTTCAGTCCATTTTTATGCTCATCGGACCATCGTCGGAGCTTCACCGAATCCTCGCCAGAGCTCCTCCGATGATGCCTCGATGCTGCCATCTCGTAGATCGAGATCCTTAGATTATGTTTCTAGTAGTCATATGCTCTGGCGCTGCTGTGGTGGCTTGAAATCTCGAAAATTTATAGCAGCTCCATTTCTCCGATCTCCAAGCTACCGGTGATTGGGGAGAGAGCGAGAGGTGGCAAGATGGATGCCTTGCCATAGGGAACTCGATGGTGGTGCATGTCTCCGGAGACCAATAGAGCTCGCCGAAGAAAGGAGGAGGAGGTGTAATGAAAAAGGAAATCGGGTAGGGAGGAGTGCTAAAAATGGGGGTTTGACAATTGACGGAGGTCGGCGATGGAATAAGGTGGTCAAAATGCTTCCTCCGGTGTCCTATGCCATTGAACGGTGGTGAGAATCACGGCGGACAGCATCACGCCTCCTTTCCCTCCCTAATTCCCAATTTGCTCCTCCTCCCTTGTCTTATTATTATTATTATTATTTTATAATTTGTTGCCACCATTATTTTAATCCCAATTTTTTTCCAGAAAATTCTAGGGACTTAATTCCCTTAATATTTTTTTTATTATCATTATTATTATTAATTATATTATATGCTTAATTTATATTAATTTGTGGTTTATTATAAAAATGTATTTTAATTTAAAACCACCAATTCAAAATTTTAAGACAAATGCTTAGTCATCCTAAGTTTTCAAAAAATAATACCCCTATTACTTGAATCAAAATATAATTTACGAATTAAAAAATATTTTCATTCAACTCAAAGTCGGGGCGTTACATAAACTGCATGAACAAAATTATCCAACACATTGTTTGGAATTGGCAACAGTAGTTTTTGCCTTAAAGATTTGGCAGCACTACTTATACGGTGAAAGATGTAGGATATACACATACCATAAAATCTTTAAGTATCTACTTACTCAAAAGGAACTCAATATGAGGCAGCGGAGATGGCTCTAACTGTTTAAGGACTATGATTGTATAGTAGACTATCATCTAGGTAAGGCTAATATAGTAGCTGATTCTTTAAGCAGAATAATGATGGCATCTATGGTGTTGCAGCAGGGTAGATGAAGGTTTACTTCAAAGGGTGCTCTAGTTTCCCAATTAAAAGCTAAGCCATGTAAAAGGTAGGCAGTGATAGATGCACAGAAAAATAATGAAAAGTTACAGTGAGTTATGCGATCTATGCTCGATGGGGAACAATTTGGCTATTCAATCAAAGGAAATGGAAGTTCGTATTTTAAGGATAGATTATATGTTCTAGATGACAGAATTAAAAACAACCTTATTGCATGATTCTCACAACACAGTATTCACTATGCATCCTGGGGCTAATAAGATGTACCAGGATCTTAAGCAATTTTATTGGTGGTCGAGTATGAGGAAGGATGTGATTGATTATGTCTCTAAGTGCTTAATTCATCAGCAAGTGAAAGCCGAGCATCAACTTCCTTCTGGATTGTTGAATTCCATTCTAATTACTCAGTGGAAGTGGAAAGATATCACTATGAATTTTGTCACCGAACTACCTTCAATATAGAGAAAGCATAATGCTATGAGGGTAATTGTTGATAAGTTAACCAAGTCGGCTCATTTCTTACCGGTTAGAATGGATTATTCCATAGACCAATTGGTAGAATTGTATATAAATGAGATCATTCGGCTTCATGGAATTTCGGTATCTATAATATCGGATCAAGATCCAAGATTTACCTCCAGATTTTGGCAGACTTTATAGAAATCTATGGGAACATGATTAAAATTCAGTACGACTTTTCATCCCCAGATGGATGGACAATCAGAAAGGGTGATATAGGTCTTGGAAGATATGCTAAGGGGTTGTGTTTTGAATTTTTCTGGTAGTTGGGTCAAGTACCTAGCCTTGATGGAGTTTGCCTATAATAATAATAATTGTCATACTAGTCTTAGTATGGCTCTGTATGAATCCTTATATGGTCGAAGTTACAGAACCCCGGTGAGCTAGAGTGAGTTAACTGAATGCAAGCTAATTAGGCCATATCTAGTTCGAGACACTGAAGAAAAATTTTCAGTTATTAAGCAGAGATTAAAAGAAGCAAGTGACAAGCAAAGATCTTATGCATATTTGAAAAGAAAGGATGTCGAATATCAAGTTAGGGATAAGGTGTTTCTGAAAGTTTCTCATTGGAGGAAAGTTTTGAGGTTTGGAAAGAAAGGAAAATTGAGGCCAAGATTCATTGGTCCCTATAAAGTTCTGCACAGGGTTGGACCAGTGGCATATATATTAGCACTTTCCATAGAATTATCAAAGCTGCACGACGTATTTCATGTCTTTATGCTTTAATGATATTGTTCAGATGAATCCTATGTACTGCAAGTGGAAGAAATTCAAGTTTAAAAAGATTTTAAATACAATGAAGAGCCTAAAGAGATTTTGGCTAGGGAAATCATGCAATTAAAGAATAAGCAGGTTACTCTTATCTAGGTACTTTGATAATACCATAACATTCAAGAAGTAACTTGGGAACCAGAAGCCGTGATGAGAGCCCAGTACCCTCAGTTGTTTAAACTAGGTATGAATTTCGAGGATGAAATTCTTTTAAGAGGGGAAGAATTGTGAGGGCCTAATCTCGACCCTAGAAAGGAATATATTTAATTATTTGATACTATGTGTACAATTAATATTTTTATGGTTATAGCCATATTGGAATAAAGCTTCTTGAAGGGCAATATGGTAATTTCAGTGAAATTTATGAATAAAAGGTTATTTGGATAATAAAAGAGATGTTGGGGTGAGATTTAGGATTTAAGAATTATTTGGGGTCAAATCATAAATTAAAAGTTGGAGGGGTTATTTTTGGATAAAAAATTAAGAGAGGGGTTAAAAGGGTAATTTGGTGGTCTTTCTATGTGATCCTAGTGATAAATATCACTGTCTGTCTAAAGGAAGACCATTTCTCTCTATTTTTCTCTCTTTCTCTCTTTTTCACTCGCTCTGAGTTTGGAATTAGGGTTTTGGTCAGAGGAATTTCTGTCTTCTATCTCTGTTGGTTAATGAAAGATTTTATTAAAGTAAGAAAGAAATTTAGTATTTTATTTTATGTGGTTTGTTATAGTATAGACAAGCAAGGATAAAGGCAAAGGGATCTTGAAGGAGTGAGGAAGTCACGTTGTTCAGGTATGGGAGTACTATTGGTTTTGTTTTTCTATTGTCTGTAGATGGATCTATAGAAATTAAGGTTAGGTTATGTGGATTCTTTAATCGAAAGTTGGACATGAGTAATGAAAGATGGTTTACTTTAAAATGTAAAATGTTTCTATCTATGTTAAACTGAGATCGAATCTGTAAACCTTAAGATGCATGGCTACTTATTGCCCAAGGCATGAGATGCTTGGCTACTCATTGTCCAAGGCATGAGATGTATGGCCACTCAATGCCCAAGGCATGAGATGCATGGCCACTTAATGCCCAAGGCATGAGATGCACGGCCACTTAAGGCCTAAAGGCTTGTGATGCATGGCTACTCAAGGTCTCACTACTCTTCACTCCCTTGTTTTGCACAATTATTTGAATCATCTAACAAAACGCTTCCACATTAATATTGATTTAGCCAACACTTTTTGTAAAGATAATTAACCTTCTAATGTAACCTAAGTGGCGTACTTAATGAGTATTTTGCTAAAGTTAATATGTGAGTATTTTTTGCTATGCTTTTATTGTCAAGGCATAACGACAAAGGTAAATTGACCATGGTAAGTTAATCAAATAATGTTAATTACAACTTACTTTGATATATGACCATAATGATAGTAATATCATGATTGCATTAAATGGCTATAAATATATGTATGTTTATATGAAGTATGATGACAATTATCCTTAAATGAGTTTGATTATGTGATATATGAGTTATGAGTGGAGGTAACAAATATTGATGTCATCATATATGCATGAAATATGAATTCGTATATGAATTATGGCTTAAGCAAATATGCTAATGTGTAAGAAGGAACTTGATGAATCATATATTCTTTTGATTAAGTGGTTAAGCCTGCAGGTTTTACTTCAGTTGTGGATTAGATAGGCATGCCTAAAGGGATAAAGTTGCAGCTGCCATAGTTGACCCCATTTGGGCCCAATGTTTGTTCCTTTGATGGAATCATAGTTCGACCTTTTGGGTCCATTGTTTGACATCTTTGGATATCCATTATTTGATACCTTCGGGTATCCATTGCCCACGTTATCCACCCTTTGAACTAACGTTTAGGTAGGCTATTAAGTTTAAGAGAATTGTTAAAATAAGAAATAAATACATGTATTGATTACTTCATTCATATAATGCAACCATGTTGAGTGATTGATTACCATATTTTATCTCCATTTCCTTTTGGTAATATTGTTAGTTTGAGACGAATTCCTGATATAAGTATGTTGATGTTCTTATTGAAATGTTTGTGTAAAGATATTTACCTTTGATTGATGCTTTTGGTCGACCATATTATTATTTTGTATGTTATCTCCCCGCTAAGCTTTATAGCTTAGCATGGTTACTTTACATCCGTGTAGGTTTGACTGAAGGTCACTAAAGGACTTAATTCTGCATCGATTGGCCAACAAGAGTCAGTTTAGACTTTTAGATATAGGATATTTTGTGGATAGTTCCTTTTTGTCTAGCCTTATATTTTTTGCCATGATTTAATAGGGGAAATGTAATATGGAGGACTGTAAAAAATTTACTTAAATTACCTTGCTGCATGTCCTTCCAGGTTATGGTGGCTAATGTGTGATTGCCATATTATAGCTGTTTTGCATGCTTTCTAGTTTAATTAATAGGATATGCTTGCACCATATATGTATATGATGATTATGTTGATGAATGTTTTGTGTTAGTTGGTTGTTAAAGGCATGATATATGCTTTTGGTTAGAAGATGGTATTAGGGTGTCACATGCAAAATCAGGAAGGATATGGAATTAAATGCCTTGTAAGAGTAGTCTTACTTTTCATGGATGTATCACCTCTTAAGAGGATTTAGGTACCTATGAAAGGGATCTTTATGTTAGTATACTATTACAACAGAAGAAAATTCTTACTCTTTTATAGATTTCCATGATTGCTTTGATAAAGATCCATATTTGAGTAAAGGGGCCATCTTTTGATAAATACCCTCGAGCATGGTATGAAAAAATGGTCTAGTTTTAGGAATATCTTTTTTTGTTTAATTAGATTAATCTATCTTATGGAACCTTTCTTTGCAGTTTGACTGCCTATTGCTTGGAATTGTCTTGTGTTAGCTGTAGCATACGAATTCCCTTCTAATTTCCTTGTATAAAATTACTCATGTGAGAAGGTGGAAGAAATTATATAAATAGAGGATGTAAAATTCATGTATGTGCATATAAATACATACATGAGTCATGTATAATGAGTGCCACATGTGCGATATGTGCAAAAAGTGCCTTGTAAAGAAGCATCCAAAGTTTTGAGTAATTGCAACTTATCAATTGCTTTGAATTCGAACCTTTCCCACCCTTGAATAAATTGAATGAACCACATTCTCTACTAGTTCAATCTCAATAAGAGAAATTAAGTGGTCATTCTCAATAAGGGAATAGAAGAATTGGCATGTTAATACCAAGGCCTATTAAACCAATAAATAAGCACGATGCATACCAAGTAAATTCTGTGTATGTGTGTGTAGAAGGCCGAAATAGAATTTTATTTCGGGAATGAGGTTTAACTCAAATGCATATATGCATTTATGGCTTTCTACTTGAAGCTTATGAAACACCATATGTCTCTTTTTATGTACCAAACCTTACTAGAAGGTCATCTCCGGTAGGTTGGATGAAACTGAATCCCAGAATCAGGAGGTCTTACAATGATTGTAACTTTAGGCTTGGGTGAATGACTATGAAGGAAGGGTCAGGTTGCTAGAGGAACATAACCACTATACTTAATTGATAGGAAGACTATTTACTACCCATTTTCCCATTATCCAAGGGTTTTTTCTTTTTGAATTTGGCTTTGATGATTAACTCACTAGGGAATGTTTGAAAGAGATAATAACTCGAGGTCTCCCTTTCCATTTCATCATTTTTTTATTTTGCATTCTTGTTGTTGTGATGTTGATTTCAAGGGTTTTCCATTCCATTTTTCTGTATTTTCTTTATTTCTTTTTTCTTTTTTTCCTTATTTTCTTTATTTCTTTTTCCATTTTCCATATCTTTATTTCTTTTCCTTCTTTTTCCTTTTTCTTTTTTTTTTCTTTTTTTATTGTTCCTTCAATCTTATTTCATCAAATAAGTTCAATTCTATATGGGTGAAATTTGTTCAAAGAACTGGTAAAGATTAATCTTTCCTATTCTTGAAATTTGGGAATAAGCTTTTCCATAGTGGTCACCTTCCTAAGGGGAAGCCAAAATTACTTTGGATTAATGTCTAGTTTTAATATGTTTAACAATAAAATAAGCACACATTCAACATGTTTGAATAAAAGCTCAAGGGGCTAACAAACGGCTATAAAATCTAGATAGGAGGACATCATTTAAGAAGATGTATAAAGAAGGGCTGCCTAAATCATTTTCAAGATTCTATCTCACCCTAGGGTCATTTTGAGGGGTAATTAGAAAGGTTCTAGTGTTCTTATTGAGTTTTGCCCAATCCCTTCATGTGAGGCCCCTAACATGACCCTAATTGAAAATGCATATTTTAAGTATAATTTTATTTGACTAAGATTAAATTAAAATGAGAATTTCATATAAAGTATGGGACAAGTGATAAATTATTTTGTTATTATATCAATTGTATGAAAATAAAATTTAATATTGTAGTTTAGTATTATTCAAGGATATAATTGAAATAAAAAGTATTAATTTGGGGTAAATTTGTAATTATGGCATTTTAGGGGTCAATTGTGAATAGAAGAATAAATTAAGAGGGAAATTTAAAAAAAGATTAAATGGAAAGGTTGATTTAAGAAATAGATTAAATGGTGGGGTCAATTTATAGCATGCAAAAAAGTGTGTGTTCATGGTGTGACATGCAAAGTTTGGAAGGACTAATAAGGATATTTTCCATGTCACTATATAATAAAGATTTATAAGAGGAGAGAAAAGTGTGTGAGGTGGATGGTTTAGCAATTTGAGAGTAGAAAACCAAAAAACACTTCCTCTCATTTTCTTTTAATGTCTTTGAATATTTTTCAAGCAATTTAAGTGATAATTCATATTGGTTAATTAAAGGCAATAAAGTGTACAACTTTAAGGTAAATAATCTCTACTGAATTTCATCTTCTTCTTGTCCTTTCTTTCTCAACTTGTTGAAGTAATGGTTGAGTATGGTGATGGAATTTTAATTAAATGATGATGTTGGTTGTAAAGGAGAAGAGGAGAGTAGAAAAATCAAAGGAAAAGGAGTTGCTAGAGATTGAAAGCAAAAGGGGATTTTCACCAAAGGTATGGGATGAGAGTCTTCCTATTTGTTTCTGGCTGTATTGGTAGAATTATGTTGTGAATGTCCTGAAATTTGAGTAATTAAAGAGATGATAATACTTAAGAAGTGTACATGCAAGGATGAGATGAAAACCTCTTGACTTAGTGTTTGAACTTTTAGCATAAGTTAAAATAGAAATCTCTAATTGTAACCATTAAAATTTATAAAGTTATAAAAGACATATACCTACAAGATTGTAGAAGGAACCTACCGTTAATTCTGCTTCTAAATAATTTTTATGATTTATTGAATGTTAGGTGAACTATTAATTTTGGTTCTGGAACAGTTTGCGGAAAAATTGAGATACCTTTATGTACAACGATCAGAATGACATTAGGTTAATTCCTATGCAAAATATAATCCTAAATTAAAATTTTTTTTATGAAGGATGTATGACTTAAAAATGTATGCAAGCATGTCAAATGTTGATTTGACATTCGTAGGTACTGGATGTACTGTTCGAGAACAAACTTTAGTAATTTGGGCATATATTTTGGTAGAATTGTTAAAATGCTACAAAGTAAGCTTTTGGTAACACTAGAGACCTGGAAGTACAAATTTCTTGAAGACATGGCGGTCTAATTCCTTTTTCATTTTACCCTATAAATTTTTATATGTGATAATAAACACTGTTTTGGTTCTATGAATAGCCTATAGATTTTCTCAAATATCTCGAGCTATAGATAATATATTAAGGTGAATTTTGATGATTTGGAAACTAGGCACATATGGGAATAAGTTTGTAGAAGGTCATTTAGCCTAAAAATGACATTTTCAAATTCATAAGTGGCTCATAATTTGGGTCTAGAAGGCTGCCCTGGGCAGATTTTTAATGTATTTTACCTTATTTTTTTAAATAGTTATGTTAAATATGTGTCTATTTGGATACATAATGAATTGGATATGGCATGCGATATGACTATTAGAAAAAAGGGGTTATATGTATACATATACATTCATACATGCAAATAGGTAAAGATTATTGATATATATATATATATATTTGTAATTAAATTTGTACATGATTGTTAAATGCAAGATTAATTTTATATATGAAATTCCTACGATGAGTAAGTGTATATTTTGACATGTACCTATCCTATGAAATAAGGAATATAATGTTAGAGAGTATGCCCTAGAGCCCATGTAATAGGGATGATTTTCATATGTATAAAATTTATATTCTTAATAAAAGGCATCATTCATTTATTAATTCTATGTTTAAATACATGAGTTTGTAAATCTTAAATTAATAAATGAAGTCCTAGATATTATAAACACAGTGCAAAGGCAATCATGAAGGTGTTCATGATGTGAGATGTCTATTGCATGCAAATGTGTTAATATCTAAATATCCCTAGTTATAGAATTAACAAGATAGGACATTGTTAATTCGGACAGACTAGCACATGTTATGCTTATTGAATGGTTCAAGTAGTGGTTCTCATAACTGTGATTATGGAAGATAATCAAAGCTAACATGTGGATGCTTGTTAGAAGAACAAGTTCATTAGAGACCTGCAAAGAGAATCCTCACATGGATATTAAATCTATGTCATTGAGGAATCTCTTCATAGAGGTTGTGCAAGTATCCTTAGACTTGAGATCCCCAAAGTTATCTTAAGTAGCAAGTGGTATACTTTGACTCCATAACTGATTACTTCTAACTGGGAGTGAACATAGTTAGGAGATTGGGTATATTATGACCTACTTGAAGATAGTTGAGTGATTGACAAAGGATTCACCATCCCAGATTTAATAAGGGAAGTTATCTCGCATGATTCTATAATTACATTGTTCAGAGAATCTCTGGCCAGAGTAAAATGCCAAGATGGATAGAGATCCATAGAGGGTATTTTGGGAACAATGGTTAAATTAATATAACATACATAATTAGATTTATATGAGTTGACAAAAATCCATACTCAGAATTTAATTGAGATAAGAGTGGTGAAAGGAGTAATTGCACGGTAATTGTTTCTATGGAAGGGTATAGTCAAACCACATGACTTTCCTGACATTTGGATAGTCATGATGCCTAGCTAGAGGCCAATCATGACTTGTATAATGATGTATCAAAATATCAATAGGGATTGATAAAATGATTTAAAGGAGTTTAAATCATGTGAGTTTTGAATAGAACTCACAATTACATATTATACTGCCAACATGGACAGGAACCCAATAGGTTACACACATATAGAGAAAAAGGATAAAATGATAAAATGACAACGATAATAATATTTGATATTATTATGAGGGTAGAAAAGTGAATAAGATAATAATTAATTAAAGAGTTTAATTAATTATGATCAAGTAAAATTGTCTGCGAAACTTTTGAGAAATGTTATGTCTGTTGGACCTAATTGAAATAATGTATTTCATGATTAATTATTATTGTCTTATAAGTGTTATAGGACTACTATAAGTGTTGTAGGACTAATATATTAATTAATAAGTCCATTGGAGGAGTTATAAAGGGGCCAGAGGAATGGAGCTGGTGTGAAAGCCCTTCTGTAGAGGGCCACACGCCAACTCCATACAGAAGGCCTTAGAGGTCTTTTTCTTGCACCAAATTAATTTATATATGTTACATAAGTGTTATGGAACTCACATATTTAATTTGGTTTGATTTGGAATCCATTTGGTATTTAAATCCAATTAGTTGCACAAAGGACCTAGTTTGTGGGTTTTGTACATAGTCTTTTATGAAAAGGTTTAAATTGGATTTAATTAAGCCCAAATGATTATAATTAATTTCAGAAGCCCAATTAATAATTCTCCAGCAATTTTAAAGAGCCCAATCTCATTAAGGAGTTGGAATTTTAACCTAACTATAAAAGGCCAACTAATGAGGAATTAGGGTTAAGTGATTAAACAAAAGGAAAGACCTTTTCTCTTATCCTCTCTCTCTCTTTTCTGCCACCTCCAAGTGAGCTTCTTGGAATTTCGTCCAGCCCTAGTTTGATACCAATTTATTGGTTCAATTTATCCTTCTCTAGTGTGGATTACTCATTGGAGGTGTTCGATTTTGGACATTGTGGTTTGCGACAACCCGGTGCGAAGTAAAATCAACTGTTCAACAAAAATCAAAGGTGATTTTTCTTATTCTCATATAGTTATATTGTGTAATCATGGCAACATCAGATCTAATGGTTAAAAAATTTTAAAATTCCGCCCATGTATGCGATGCATGTAATCGTTAAACTCTAACATATAATAGTATGACCATGTCACAGGTAATGTCTTATGGATAACATGTTAAGGTATCTATTAAAATAATATATGCTCAATTGACGAAACATTGAAATGTTAAATGGCAAATTGGTTACATGTATTTATATAAATTAGAGATTTTGGATCTTTTTACATGATTATATACCTAAGTTGTGTTGTATTGGAAAGTTTTAAGAACAGGGCATGACTTAGGTTGAGCACTTAAATAGGCGTGAAGTATTACTTGATTGCCATGTTATGATCAAGCTATATATGATGTGTGAGACCCATACATGACCCTAATTAAATTTCATGTTTTGAGAGGAGTTTTTATTTGATTAAGTTAATTATTTAATGAGAAATTCGTATAAATTTGGGTTAAGGGATAAATTATGTTTTCATTATTTTAATGGCATGGAAAATAAATTGATTAGTGTGATTTAATTTTAATTGAGGGTTTAATTGGAGTATAATTATTGATTCGGGGTAAATTGGTAATTATGACATTTTATGGGGTCAATTGAGAATTTAGAATAGTGGAGAGGCTAATGTAAGGAAGAAATTAAATGATGGGGTTGAATTAGAAATAAATTAAATTGTGGGGAATAATTTGTGGTATGCAAAGAAATGGGTGTTAATAATGTGACATGCAAAATCTTGAAGGATTAAAGAGGACATTTACCATAGCATTATAAATAAGTTAATCTAGTGGATGGAAAGAGAAAATGGAGATGGTGGTGAGTGATGGTCGGCTGAGTTGATGAAGAGGGAGAGTTTCCTTATTCCTTAAACTTGCTTAATCAATATCTCTAAGGAAATCTTAAAGAAAACTTCATGCATGATAATTATTCAAGAAGATTTTGATATAGATTATAAAGGTATGGTTTAAATTTTGGATATCTTTATCTTCTTCTTCTTCCTCTTCTTTTCCTTATGTGGATTTCAGATGGGTTTGGTTGCTGGAAATAATGGTTGGAGATTATTTGTGTTGTAGTTAAAGGAGGAGATAGAAAGGATAAAAGGAAAGGAATTGCTAAAAATTAATTGGTTAAAGTAAAGTTAGGCCAAGGTATGGGATTAGGGCTACCTTAATGCATGTGAATTTGGTTGTTGCATGTGAATATGGTTGCTGGAACTTGTTGTGATTAAATTGAATTTGTAGTAATTAAAAGAGAGTTCAATGTATGAAATGTGCATGAAGGGATGAGATTAAAATTCTGACCTAGTGACTGAAAATTTAGTGTAAGTTGTAATAGAGACCTCTAATTGTAACAAATCAAATTTCTGTAGTTATATAAGACATTTGCCTACAAAATTAAAGAAGGAACCTACCTTCAATTCTGCCTCTAGATATTTTTTATGATTTATTGAATTTAGGAGACCTTTTAAATTCGGATTCTGGACCTGGTTGGGGAAAAATTGAGATATCTGTATGTACAATTATCATAATGACATGAAATTAATTTCTATACAAAATAGACTCATAAATACACATTTTATATGAAGGAAGTAATGCCTAATTTTATTTCTAAGTATGTCAAATAATTAGCATGAAATTCGTTGAATCTGTTTGGACTGTTAAGGTACAGATGTTGGTATTTTGGGCATAAATATTAGTAGAGAAGTCCAAATATTATTATGTAAAATTCTGGGTAAACTAGATACCTAGGAATACGTTTTTGATGAAGAAATTTTGGTCTAAATCCCTCTTGATTTTATGCTATGAATTTTTATAAGTGACAGCTAATACTATTTTGGTTCCATGAACAGCCTATATTATTTTTCAAATATCTTGAGCTATAGGTAAGATATTAAGGTGAATTTTGATTATATGGAAACTAGACACATAGGGGAATAATATTGTAGAAGATCATATAGCCTAAAAATGACATTTTCAAATTCATTTGTGGCTCACAAGTTGAGTCCAGAATGCTGCCCTGTGCAGATTTTTAATGTACTTTATTTTATGATTTTCAATTAATTGAGCTAAATATGTGTTTGTGTGATTACAAAATGAATTGGATAGGGCATGTAATATGACTGTTAATGCAAGATTATATGTATACATATTCATTCACACGTGTACTTGGGTAAGGACTTGTGATGAAATTGTGTACATGATTGTTTTATGCAATTAATCTGACATATTCATACTCTAATGATAGAGTGAATTATATTTGAACATGCACTTACATTGTGAAACAAGAAATACTATATATGACTATGTTTATGTGTCATGCCTGAATGATAATATAATGAAGTATATTATAATGATGTTATATATTCCTATTCACTAGGGATTATGTATTTGTATACATGATCATATATATATATATATATATATACGATATGCTATATTGTAAAGTATTAATAATGAGCACTTGAATAGGTATGATGCATTACTTGATTAACATATCATGATTATGCTAATATGAGATATCTAATGATGGTATATAAAAAGTAATTGTATCATAAAATGAACTTACATATGCAGTTATGTCATAGTAACAATGTAGCTATCATATGATTATACATGTGCAAAATGAACACTATAAGTGCAAGCATGATATATGAAAGAAAGATTAAATAGAATTTGCCTGCAATTATAGTTCAATTATGGATAGATAGGCGCCTATAGGGATATTGTAGCTGCCACAGTCGACCTTTTTAGGTCCACAATATAGTTGATCCTGCTGGATCTTATACAACTCATCTGGGTTGTTGCTTGACCTTTTGGGTCTTTGACCGGTCCACCGTATAGTTGGCCCTGATTGGGTCCATAGTTTTGATACCCTCGGGTATCCATCGATCCCGTTATCTACTTTTAGAACCTAAGCAGGCTAAAGTAAAGCAATAATGTTTCACAGTTAATCACATAATGAACTATGCATCTGATATATGATTTATCATGTATAACAGTGGTTTCTTAAGCATGTATTGGTATTTGTTTACATTATATACATATCTCATTATGAATTGTATGTATTCAAGTATACTGAATTAATTGTGAAGGGTTATCTTGTTATGCAAGCTATTATATTTTATATTTTACCTTTTTCTGACATGTAAATATTATTATTATTATATTATTTTGTATATCCTATATTTTGACGACCACTGTGAGTGGTTGTCTTTCATGTTTAGAATCCCCACTAAGTTGTATAGCTTAGCACAGGTTATTTTGATCCGTGTAGGTTTTGGTAGTCAAGGCTTTTGCACAGGAACTATTTCTGCATCAGGACAGGCCAACACCAGTCTATAGAAGTTGATGTAGGAAGTTTTGATAAATATTGCTTAGTTCCTTACCTGTTTAATATGTATAAGGGTTGTAATATATCTATATGTATGTTATATGAAAGTGATGGTTGTAATAAGCTCATAGTGAGAATGCTAGTTTATGCATGCATCTAGAAGCTATAATACTTTATATAAATGTGCTGAAATGTTGAATGCTATGCGTGAAAAATGTGAGAAACCTAATTAGTATATTAGTTATATGATTATATGGATAAGATGACGTGAATGCTTATAGATGTTAATTGAGAAAATTACTTAAAATAACATGATTTTAGTAGATTGCATCATATATATAGTAAGGTTGTAGTTTAGGGTGTTTCATGATGACTAATGATAACACAATCAAAAACTATGTGAATCAATATACATAAACTTTGTATACATAGTTATACTATAGTAATAATATTTTTACACTATAGTTATATGTATGCAAATCGATTTAATTAACTATAAGTATGGTATATGAAAACATAATTAAGCAAAGTATTGCCTGCAATTAGAGTTCAATTGTGGATAGATAGGTGCCTATAGGGATTTTTTAGCTGTCACAGTTGACCTATTTAGGTTTAAAGTACAGTTGATCCTATGGGATCATAAACGGTCATTTGGGTTGTCAGTTGACCTCGATTGGGTCCATTTGATCGATCCACCGTACAGACGACCTGTTTGGGTCCATAGATCTGATATCCTCGGATATCCACTATTTTGATACCCTCGGGTATCCACCGTTTCCATTATCCACCTTTATAACTTAAGCAGGCTATGTTACAGTATAAATACATCATAAATGGTTACAGTATAACAAGGCATATAAATTATGAAATATCTTGTTTAACTGAGTTTTCCAATGCATGTATCTTATTCTTATGTTTACATATATGTACAGAACATTTTATGAAATGTTGAATTTATGGAGACTACTTGAATGCAAGAATACATTGCTGATCAAAAACATTTTTACATTTATCATATGCTTGTCGTTTATATGTTATTTTAAGTGTTCTATACATTTTGTATGATTTACTGAACCTGACGATCACTGTGAGTTGTTGTCCTTCAGTTTTAATATCCCCATTAAGCTGTGTAGCTTAGCACGAGTTATTTTGATCCGTGTAGGTTTTGGTAGTCAAGGCTTTTGCATAGGAATGTTCTCTACATCAGGATAGGTCGACAGCAGTCTATAGGAGTTGATGTAGAAATTTTGATTAATTTAGTATAGTTCCTTACATGTTTAATATGTATAATGTTTATATTATATATGTAAGTCATATGGAGGTTAAGGTTGTAATAAGCTTTTAGTGAGAATACTAGTATATGCATACATCTAGAAGCTAGAATGACTTTATTCAAATGTGCTGGAATGCTGAATGCTATGCATGATAGTGAAATGAATAAGATAGTTGAATCTAGTATGATTAAGATAATGGGTTGCATAATGAGTCACTGTGCTTATTCAAAATGAAATGTACATAAAAGATGTGAGAAGCCTAATTAGAATACAAGTTATATGATTAGACGGATCAGGTGACATGAATGTATGTAGATGTTAATCGAGTTAATTACTTAACATAACATGACTTAAGTGGAATTCATAACATATGATAGAGATTCTAGAATAGGGTTTTTCAATTTGGTATCAGAGCATGGTTTAGTCTTTTTTGAGCAATTTGAGTATACGATTCTATAATATGAGATAGTGTTGTGTTGGCCTAATGTAGAAGTTCTTGTTTTCTTATAGATTAAAGATGGAGAATTCCTCTAGGGATGCTATAGAAGAATCGATTGAAAGTGATTTTTCGGTTAGATCAAATCCTTCTAATCCAGTGACTTCATAATCACATTAAAATGAAATTCCTGCAGCGGTTCTTGGAGAAGCCTTATTGAAAATTTCTCAGGATATGGCCCAGATTTAGCAAAGAATGACTATGCCCAAAGCTCTAATATCTGACATTAGGAAGTATGGGGCTTTAGAATTTATGGGCGCTAATTTAGAACAATATGAAGAATCTGAGTTCTAGTTGGAAAGGCTGGAGAGGATATTTGATGAAATTTACTGCCCTATAAATCACAAGGTATCTTATGCTGTGTCCTTACTTCAATGCATGGCTTATGATTGGTGGAAGTTGATATTAAGACAACCTCAGTTACCTGACCCACTTACCTAGGAATTCTTTGAGGGAAGTTTAGAAAGAAATATGTTACTGAGGCTTACAAGGATGAGAAATTGAACTAGTTTCTGAATCTGAGATAAAAAGCTCTATTTGTGGCTGAATATGAAAAAGAATTTAGTCGGTTATGCAATTATATTCCCAAGGAGATGCTAATAGGAGTCTTTAAATGCAGACACTTTGAAGATGGGCTGAATGACGAATCAAAGAAAAACTATTCAGATTTACATCTTTGAATGTGGTGGATTTTAATCAACTGGTTATGACTGCCATGAAAGTTGAAAAGCATGAGATAGCTAAAAGAGAGAGGGAGCATAAAAGAAATGGTTATAGAGGAGGATCTTTCACTGGAAAAAGATTTAGAAGAGCTCAAGGAGGTCAGCCTGCAGAGTCTATTTTTAGTTCTACGAATAAAGGAAAGAAACAGAGTCCTTTGCCAAGTCTAAATCTGAGAATAAAGCTTCAGGAAGATAGAGCGGGGGTCTAGCACTTGAATGTCCACATTATTCCAAGCATCATTGGGGTAACTGTAGGAAACTGGCTAGATAATGCTTTAGATATTGTAGTGCTGATCATTTTATGGTAAACTATCCTTTGAAATGGATTCAAGGTTTTAAACAATAGGATAGCAGGGGAGCTTCTAATACACCTCGGTTTGGTAGAGGTAGAGGTAGAGGAAGGGGTGGATTAACTCATCACGGGTCCCAATCTCAGAATGTGTCTGAATCAATTGATAAACCTCCTACACAAGTGATTTCTAACCGGGCTTATGCAATGAAAGCTCGGGAGGAATAGAATGCTCCAGAAGTAATAGCTGGTACTTTTTCTCTCTATAATTGTTACATACATGCATATATTGATCCTGGCTCTACTCATTCATATGTTTGTATTGGGGATTTGGGTAGAGATAGATTTAAAATACAACAGTTAGATATTGATGTATGTGTGACTAGTCCATTGGGGCATAGTGTAATTGTTAATAAAGTGTGTAAAGACTGTCCTATAGTAGTTCAGGGGAGAGAGTTTCCAGCAGATTTGATTGTGTTGCCATTTTATGAGTTTGATGTAATTCTGGGAATGGATTGGTTATCCAAGCATCATGCAGTGGTGTATTGTGAAATGAAAATAGTAACTCTCAAGGATGAGAAGGAAAGGAAGTGGTCGTAGAAGGCTATTGTTCTAATCCACTAATTAATGTTATATCAGCAATACAGGTTAGATGTTGTTTAGAAAAGGATGTAAAGCATTTTTAGCTTTAATCCTTGACTCAAAAAGGGATACAGTGAAGCTCGGGAATATACTGATTGCGAATGAATTTCCAGAAGTATTTCTTGAGGAATTACCTAGTCTTCCTTCAGAAAGAGATGTTAAGTTGTCTATTGATTTGTTACCTGGTACAGCCCCAATCTCTAGGGCACCGTACAGAATGGCTCCATCTGAAGTGAAAGAGTTAAAGGTTCAATTACAGGAATTGTTAGACAAAGGCTTCATCAGACCTAGTGTGTCACCTTGGGATGCTTTGGTTTTATTTGTTAAGAAAAAGGATGGGTCTATGAGAATGTGTATCGATTATAGATAGTTGAACAAAGTGATAGTGAAGAACAAATATCCTTTGCCTTGAATTGAGGATTTGTTTGATCAGTTAAGTGGTGCTGGAGTGTTTTCAAAGATAGACTTGTGATCAGGTTATTATCAACTCAGAGTAAAGGATGAGGATGTTTCTAAAACTACATTTAGAACCCGATATGGACATTATGAATTCTTAGTTATGTCATTCAGGTTGACTAATGCACCTGCTGCATTCATGGATCTCATGAATAGGGTATTCAGACCCTATTTGGATTGATTTGTTGTAGTGTTTATTGATGATATATTAGTTTACTCCAAAAATGAAGTTGAGCATACTGAACATCTGAGAATTGTATTGCAAACTTTGAAAGAAAATCATTTTTATGCCAAATTAAGTAAATGTGACTTCTGGCTTAAGGAAGTTTCCTTCCTAGGTCATGTTGTATCTGCTGAAGGTGTTAGGGTTGATCCAAATAAAATTGAAGCTATTGTTAATTAGAGACCACCCAGGAATGTACATGAAATTAGAAATTTTCTCGGGGTTGGCAGGTTACTATCGTTGTTTTGTGAAGGGTTTTTCTGTCATTGCTTCACCCCTAACTAAGCTATTAAGGAAGAATATTAAGTTTGAATGGTCCGATTGTTGTCATGCAAGCTTTGAATGGTTAAAGAAAATGTTGACTGAAGCTCTAGTGTTAACTCAACCTATGTCAGGGAAAGAGTATGCAATGTATAGTGATGCTTCTAACGTTGGTTTGGATTGTGTATTAATGCAAGATGGTAAAGTTGTAGCTTATGCATCTAAATAGTTGAAACCGCATGAGCAGAAATACCCGACTCATAATCTAGAATTGGCAGCTGTGGTATTTTCTTTAAAGATTTGGTGACACTACTTGTATGGGGAAAAATGCAGGATTATACTGATTATAAAAGCCTCAAATACTTGCTTACTTAGAAAGAACTCAATTTGAGGCAGAGAAGATGGTTGGAATTATTCAAAGATTATGATTGTATAGTTGACTACCACCTAGGAAAAGCGAATGTGGCTGCTAATGCCTTAAGTCATAAGACAATGATAGTGTTGACGTTAAAACAGTGCAGATGGAAATTTGCATCGGATGGTGCATTATTAGCACAACTTAAAGCTAGGCCCATGGTTAAGCAGACAATAATAGATGCTCATAAGGATGATCAAAAGTTACAACAGATTGTAAAAGCAGTTTGTAATGGAAATCAATCAGATTTTTCAGTGAAAGATGATGCTGGTGTATACTACCATAACAGATTGAGTGTTCCTTTTGACAAAAATATGAAAAGAATATTATTGCATGAAGCACATAATACTATATTTACTATGCATCCAGGTGGGAACAAGATGTATCAAGAGTTGAAATAGTTTTATTGGTGGCCTGGCATGAAGAAAGATATTGTTGAATATGTTTCTGAATGTTTAACATGTCAACAAGTGAAAGCAAAACATCAGTTTCCTTTAGGTCTTTTAAATCCCATTCTAGTTCCACAGTGGAAGTGGGAAGACATTACCATGGATTTTGTTACTGGTTTGCCTCTTACTCAAAGAAAATATGATGTTGTCTGGGTAATAGTGGATAAGTTAACAAAATTAGCCCACTTTATACCAGTTCGAACAAATTATCCTATGGATAAACTTGCAAAATTGTATGTGAATGAGATTGTACGGTTACATGGTATACTAGTATCCATAATTTTGGATTGAGATCCAAGGTTTACCTTGAGATTTTGGCAGAGTCTGTAACAGGCCTTAGGAACACGACTCAAGTATAGTACAGCTTTTCATCCTCAAACGGATGGACAATTTGAAAGGGTTATTCAAGTTCTAGAAGATATGATGAGGGGAAGTGCTTTGGAGTTTTTTGAAAGTTGGGATAAATATGTGGCCTTAATGGAATTTGCCTATAATAACAGTTATTAGAAAAGTATTCAGATGGCCCCATATGAGGCTCTATATGGCAGAAAATGTAGAACTCCAATCTGTTGGGTTGAGCTAATTGAAGGTAGAATAATCGATCCTGACCTTGTTAGGGATACAGAGGAAAAATTTCAATTTATCAAGTAGAGGCTGAAAGAAGCTAGTGATCGATATAAATCTTATGCTATCTTGAAAAGAAAGGATATCGAGTATCAAGTGGGTGACAAGGTGTTTTTGAGGGTATCCCCATGGAGAAAAGTGCCTAGGTTTGGTAAAAAGGGAAAACTCAGTCCGAGATTCATTGGTCCATATGAAATTCTACAAAGAGTTAGACCAGTGGCTTATAGGTTGGCTCTTCCTATGGAATTAGCCAAGCTTCATGATGTATTTCATGTGTCTATACTTAGAAGGTATCGTTCGGATGAATCTTATAAGCTCCAAGTTTAAGATATTCAAGTACAACCAGATTTCACGTATGATGAGGAACCGAAAGAAATCCTGACTAGGGAAAATAGACAATTAAGGAACAAGCAGATCCCTATGGTCAAAGTACTTTGGCAACATCATGGTGTATAAGAAGTAACTTGGGAGCCATAAGCAGCCATGAGAAAGCAATATCCTCAATTGTTTGAATCAGGTATGAATTTCGAGGATGAAATTCCTTAAAGGGGAGAGATTTGTGAGGCCCCTAAAATTATCCTAATTG